>CM070542.1:5657431-5783905 GCA_036346415.1 Raddia guianensis | reverse complement strand
ACATACGACAAATATTAAAACATCATGTGACAAATGGCGAATACAAGTATTTTATTAAAACTTACAAGTGACGATAGCCGAATAATATTGTACTGACGGTGAAACAAGAAGTGAGGATATAACGAATACAACTCTTTTATTAAAATATGACGGTGATACAAGAATTGCCGTAATGCTATGAACTCATCCTCGATTTGGACAAAGCGCCTACGGTCATGTCTGGTCATTTACATAGCCGACAATGACGCAAACCATCTCCTCCATCGGCAAAGATCCATGTCACCTTCAAAAGCAGACGCTGCGGTCTACCTTGTGCAACACGCCGTAGTAGGGAATGGATGGAAGGTAGGCCCTTCGAGTTTTTATATCCCCTCGATTAATTGGTGCATCTTGGGTGCCCATGTTTGTCTAATTGCATTCATTGAATAGTACGGAGAGACGTATTGGGTGCCATCGTTGCGGCAAAATCTCGACATGCCGCCATGACGTGCGAGCATGGGATGTGTTCGAGGCGGGTTTATTGCAAGTGCATCTGATCTCATCTTCGCCAAGTTGGCACTTTTGTTGATTATCTCCCGCTAAATCTGTCATGTACTTTCTCTTGCGTCCACATTGAATGTGTTATTCATTCTATCATATATTGACGCGGTGGGAATCGAGATTTGCCGACGCCTCAGAGGATGGCTTCGACACGAGGGAGAAAGTGCTTGTGATTTGCATGGCCGCCATTTCTCGGTCGCGAAATAATCTCTTGTCCTAAAAAGATCATCTCAATGATAGTGCATATTAAGCAGCGCGCGCCTCGTAGCACATTATTATACGACTTCGGCTATGTTAAATCGTCATCACCGTGTATCGCAATATGAGACTTTTTAAATTTACGGTCGAACGAAATAGAAACTAACATTGTAAATAAATCTACCACCATCGCGCCATCATTGTCATGGACGAGAGCCCATTTCTCCGCCGGTTTTGCGCTATCCATCGAAAGCAAAAGTAATTTTACTGGCGAGAGTGACTTGTTTCGCCCCTACTATTTGAACCCCGACGTGCTTTGCTCTTCGCGACCATCTTTCCGTACGTTCGTTAATATCATTGAATAGCGCATTGAATTTGCGCTGTTGGTTTTGCATGCACATAGACTTGAACTTCTTCACTAGGGGCTTGTTCTTGAATGCAGTGTATAAGTTCGACCCCAGATGACGCATGCACCATCGAGAACAAACGTCTGGCCACATTGGTGCATCACCGATGGACAATGCAGCTACACCATGTAGGATCCCCTGGTGGCGGTCAGAAATGACGCACACTCCAGGGCGATCCATGACAACGTGAATCTTCAGAAGAGTTAGAAACCACAACCAGCTGTCAATGTTCTCGCTCTCCACAAAAGCAAATGCGAGAGGCAATATCTGGTTGTTCCCGTCAACTCCAAGTGCCGTCGAGAGAACCATGGTACCTACCGTGAGGAATGTCCCATCCACACATATGACAGACGACAAAGGTCTTGGGAAGACCTCTATGCACTGTCCAAAAGACCAAAACAGGCGCAGAAGGTAGAAGTGGTTCGGTGCGACACGTCCATCGGGGAGGTATACTGGCTCATGGGCAGAAACATAGCATGTCCCGGGATTGCTCTCCTGTATCTTGCGGAGGAGACGGGGAGCCCAGTTGTATGACTCCTTATAATCCCCGAACAACATTTTGAGTGCCTTTTGTTTGGCTCGCCATGCTTGGTGATATGTAATCGACATGCCAGTGCGGTTCTGCACCACGGCCATTATAGAGTGTGGTTTTATGGAGATATCGGCTTGAATAGCAGTTAGCAACATCTGCGTTATGAACTTCGAGTCCACATTACTGCTAATATTGCGTACCAACTCCTCCGTACAAGTGTGCGGCTCGTACCTACTGATTATGAAGTGGTGCTCATGTTTTGGGCGATGCGCCCTAACATGGAATGAGCACTCCGGTTTTTTTACGCACTTCACCTCGTACACGGCCGGCCCGCACCGTGCCACAGAGTGCTCGCGCCGTGTTGTCACACCAAAGTTGCTGATGAAGTGTATTACCTCATCCTTCGTGCTAAACTCTTGACCCACTGTTATGTCATTGTGCATATACCCCATCCGAAATATTCGAGTGATCCCCGATCACCCAATTCGAAGCATCCAGAACGCGATAATACGCTATGGCAGGCATCGGGTCGTCCTCTTCTTCGACATCATGCTCACCCCCTTTATCGAAATCATCCCCTGTGGCATGTGCATCTATCTCTCCCTCCTCCAATGAGATATCCGGATCCGTGCCCATGCCTAATGCCTCGACACCGGTCATGATACTACCAATTGGGTCCTCCCCATACCCTTCCGGCACTTCCTCATGTGCACTCTCTTCTACGGTGTTGCTAGGCCCCGCTTCCGATTGTCTTGCCTCAAGCAGCACGTACACACCTAAGTGGTACCCCTCTTCTACTGCCTTATTAACATAGTACGTCCAAGCAGATTTATTTCTCAGTGACCACAGGTTGTATACGTATATCGTACTATTTGAAACCTGACATGGCCTAACACCGTGTAGAATAAGTTTGTATTCATAATGGTTTATATGAAGATTTCGAGCTATAACCCTCGCCAGCATTGGCAGCTCTATTGGCAATGTGAATGTAGTCTGCAAATGGCTGCATGTGTGCATGCTTACAAAATTCCCTTACATTGGCGTGTGTGCATCTCCGTAAAAAATAGTCATTGGTGTCTCCATTTACGTCTGTAACATACACGTGCTCATTCATATTAATATTAAATTTACGTTTGTTTGTATTTAACTATTATTTCATACATTACATAAAATATTAGCTTACGTGTTTAATACATAATACGTGTAAATATAGCGTACATGTTTAATACATAAATACGTACAATTATTAGCTTACGTGTTCAATACATAAAATGTTAGCTTACGTGTATTACGTGTTTAATACATAAATATTAACTAAAATGTCACTAAAATACGTATAATTATATTACTATTTTGCATGCTAAATATACATTAATTTTCTATTATGTTTAATTAAGCTAACAAGAAAATTACTATATGAAAAATATAGTCACTCTTTTTAACTACGCACACTAGCGTTAATTTGTCGCTAATTATATATAATTTTTTATGATACGTGCAATTAAAATTTAAACATTCATATATTACATGCTATAAAATTCACTAATTTCCATTATATTTGTACACCATTTTCTCTCCTTGCATAATTAATTAATCACTAATCATAATTTAAGTTAACCTAACACAACAAGTTTATGTTAACTATAAAATGCGTACCTGACGGTTATAAGATCGATCGGTTCAAAGTTTCTGAAAAAATTAAAACAAGCGTAAATTAGACAGAATATACGAAACTAGTGGTCATATTAAACTATGACCGTATGTGCTGCTGACTTTCGTAAATCTCGTGCATCTTATTCTTTGCTATCTGATCTTTGGTGCGTGCTACGGTGCGGTGCACAATTGATAACAAAATAGAAGCAAGACCTAGCTGTTGGTGCTTAGTTTAATTAATTAATTACGTCATGGTGATTAGTTTAATTAACATTAACAGCATACTATGCCAACATCAGTATAGTCAAATACCCCTCACATATCAAGATTATCATACTGTGTATATAATATATACATACAATACATACATACAATATTAAGTACTAATATATATACATACAATATATACATACAATATTAAGTACTAATATATACATACAATATATACATACAATATTAAGTACTAATATATATATACAAGATTAGCATAGAATATTATTATGTCAAAATTAACTCTTGCATTTACGTACCGCAATAACACTATTTATTAGCAAGCAGATCAAACTTAAATTCTAAAATATTCCTCACATTTGAAAGCGAAAAATATCGCGAACTTACACTCGTGAATCTCCAATCGAGGTATCGTGAATAATATACCGAATCGAACGAATGAAAAGAACTGAAAGCGAGAGAGTGAGTATGTGAAGGCGGCTCTGCGTGTGAAGCCTGCGCGTGTGTGAAATGAACTGAAAGCGAGAGTGCTGCGTGTGTGAAGGCGAACGAACGGCAGAACGCGATATATATACACTAAATTTTCTGATCACTGTGACCTCTAATCGGTATTAATTAGCGTAAATCATGCAATTACTGTTTGCTTAATTAAAAAGTGAGCACTATTTTGTCGATGGAGATTATTTTATTATTTTTTTCTACACTGTTTTATCGGTGGATATTATTTTATTATTTTTTCGCGCACTGTTTTGTCGGCACGACGTTTTTTACGCGGGGAATTAGGGGCCAGTGTCGGGTGAGGCGAGCTGCCGCCACCCGGGGCGGCAGCCACCCGGGGTGGCGGGACCCAGTGCTACTTTTGTAATTTTTTTTCCCTGTGGATTATTTTATTAATTTTCTATTAACTGTTGATTATTTGGGGTATTTTTCCAGCAATGGTCCTGCAGACCCGGAAATCTCTGATGCCGCATTTTTCCAGCACATTTCACTAAGGTTAAAAAAAGAGCGGCCCCAATCACGATGGCAAAATTGTTCTTTTTTATTTCACGTCAAACGAATGGCATCTTCTTCTGGAAATCCTAACTATTCTTAGCATGATATTGAGGAATCTCCTTGCTATTACTCAAATAAGCATGAAACGTACTTCCCACACGCTGCTTTGCATGGCAGAAGACACGGTTCGAACCCCCTCATCTCTTTTTTTTTTTTTCTAATATGATTTTTGAGGAACGTACAGTAATATCATTTTTCCTAATTAAAAAGATGATTATTTTTCCTAATTAAAAAGGATGGAAAGGATAATAACATTACTCCATTATTTTTAATGATAGAAAGGAAATTTGCAAAAAAAAATTAACCAAGGGTATTATTTATTTTGCTAATATGGCCCCTTTTTAAGAATGATGCTTCTCATTAATCCAAACCATACAACAAGAATACCTTCCATTTGTTTTAGACTACTTTTTAATTTATCACTAGATTTATTTTTCAAAGCTTTTGATCAGCCGCAAGGGCGGAGGGCCCGTTATGGCTAGCTATGGTCTGCGCCATACCTAAGCCCAGCCAGCCCAGCATACCACCCCTTCTTCGGCTCAACTTGGGCCTTGCCCCTGGCGGCCTGGCCCATTCTCCCCGTTTATCTCGGCCGTCCATCCTCAATCCAATGGCCACAGATACCACCCCCAACCCTAGTCCCCACTCCCCAACCCTCCCTCTCCCGGCCGGCCACCCCCCACCCGATCCCCACTCGTGGCCAGCCGCCACCTTCTCTCTCGCTCTCAATCCCCTCTCTCTCTCCCGCTCGTCGCTCCCTCTCAACCCCCTCTCTCGCTCCCTGTCTCTCTGGCGCGATGATGGATGGCGGCAAGGCTGGCGACTGGCGTGGTGGTGGGGGTGGCGATCATGGCAGCTCCCTCTTCCAGCCGGCTAGATCTGTCGTGGCGGCGGCTCCCTCCTCCTTCGGCTACGTCGGCGACCTGGCTTGGGCCTCGTGGCGGCTGGGGGCGGCGACGGCGGCAACTCCCTCCTCCGACGACAGCTCCCTCCTCCTCCTCCGGCGACTTTTTCCTCGCATTTTATTGTACTTCTATGTTATTGTTTTGCAAATACTGTATTTCTATTAGAGAAAGGTTTCAATGGCAATAATAAAAAAGATATTCGTGCCCTGAGCCACATAGGCGTTGCACAAACATCATGCATTTGTAGCGCGGAACTAACAAATCAACATATATGCATTTTAAATTCCTTTTCCTCCTCATAATAATGTTGACGCAAACAAAAGGAGTTATAAGTACTAGCTTAATTTGTGAACATGTTGCCTTTTTTTGGTTATTTTAGTCGCACCAGGAACTAGGTTATTTAGTTAGAGCAATCCATTTGCACTATTTGAGAGTGTGTTGTGCTGCATCTTGACTGATTCATGCCAAACATATCGCATGATGGTGTTTTACAGAATTAATTAAGGTCAATTGTCTAATTGCTTTCGGTGGATTATGAATCCCAGCTGTTCCTAATAAGGTTAAAGCACATTAGTAATTATATCTTGACATTATTATGAAAAAATATACCGCACTTCAATTTTTAAATTGTAAGGATGATGAACGGTTTTAAAAAATAAATAATAATATGTTGGTTATACATTTAGTTTTGACCTCTTTTTCCATTTAGCCAACAAATACTATAGAATTAGTTTAACCCTTTTTAGATAGGAAAAACTACAATTACAACTAATTAACAGTACAAATTTCCTTTTACAGTGGCTACTTTTTTATATTTTTATAAAATCAGAAATGGTCTCTAGTATTTATCCAAATTTTTCTAGAATTTTTGGGGGTTTCTAGCTATTTTAAATAAAACCAAAGCTCATTCGGCATATAACTAATTAGTAAAATCGCTGGAAAACTAATAAATCGCACCAGGCCGAGCCAACTCACGAGCTGGCTGAGTCGTCGGTTTCGGCCCGCGGCCCAATCGCGCACACGCGCCGCGGCCGGGACAAAACGCCGAAGGCGTATTTTTGCGAGGCGCCATCGATCGCAGCTCGCATCGTGCTAGAAAACGCGTCCACTTAACCCGCCAGGTGGGGTCAGAGGCCCACGCGTCAGCGACCCGGAGACATGGCTCAACCTCAGCGCGTGCGGGGGTGATCTGACAGGTGGGACCCATAGGTCAGTGGCACTACGGCCCTATCAGTGCACGAATCTTGGCGCTTAATCCGATGGCTACCGTTCGTCGTCTACCTCCCGACGAGGTGACGTGGCCCGGTGGCAACGGCGAACGATGCGTCGGCGCTACGGCCTTCCTCCGGCCATGTGTGTTAGCGCACCAACCTCTACGGCTCCTAAGGGTTCCAGCGAGGCTCGCGCCGAGGCCTAGGACGGCCTGACGCAGCGGCACGACGGTGGCGGCGGAGCTGAGGGCTCGCCGGTGATGGCGAACCAAGCTATTGAACTACAGGCCTTGGAAATGGAAGGAGAGCGCAAGGGAGGTTTGATGGTGCTCACCGAGCTTATGGGCGGGCACGGGAGGCGGCGAGGATGCCGGCGGCGACTGAAACAGGGGCGTCATTGACTAGGCTCCTCCGCCCGGATCTTCTGAAATCAAGCACGGCGACGGGTTAGGGGTGAGGTGTGGATGCTCCGAGCAAAACGAATTGAACTACGGCTCATGAAATCGCCGGGGTCTTCTCCGGCGTCGGCGCGGTGAGAAATTGGGGACACAGGGAAACTCGGACCAGCGGGAGGCAGGGGGCCTTATAGGCGCCGGGCGGGGATGGGGGCCCGAAGACGCACTCGGTGACCCGGGGGAGCAAGCGGCGTGGCGACAGGACCCAAGCGGCGCGACAGGGCGGGGCGGCGTAGCGATAAGACCTCCGCGGTGCAGTGATGATGAGGGCGGTGGCACGACAGACGGGATGTGCGGCGCGCGGCGCAGCTCAGAGGGAGCAGAGTAGAGCCAGCGGCGGCAGGTGCCACCGACCAGTGAGAGGGGAAGATGGAATGAGAGGAAGAGCGAGAGAGAGAGAGAGAGAGAGAGAGAGAGAGAGAGAGAGAGAGGTTGTGGGGCCCACGTGTCGGATTTGAGTTCAAATTCAAGCGAATTTTAAAATTCGAGCAAATTAGCAAAAATTTGGGATGTTACAATTGACCTGTGGAGACAAGTCCTTCAGCTTTGGCCTCATATCCTGGTTCATTTCACTTAGTTTTTCTGCAACAATGGCCAATTCTCTGTGGATTTAGCCTACAGCATCCAATACCAAGGAGGTGATGGTCCAAGCGTTCATATGTCTGTGCCTTTCGTTCCACAAGTTGTACGTTATGACAATGATGCAGGTTGTAAGTCTCATGTTATGTGCACATGGCCCTAGAGGGCATAGGAAAGACGTTGGAATTACTACTACATGCACTGTTCACGTGTGAAAATAATCTTCTAAGAGCTATGGAAGTTAAAAGATATGATTGTATTAGTTGTCATGTGTTAGGGATTGGCTAGATAAGATCAAACATTATAATTTGATTGATGCTAGTTTTTATAAAGGATAAATTAGTTTTCTTAGTCTATGCCAGTCATCCCTATACAAGGGAAGTGTATTTGTCATAAATTAAATAATAAATTAAAAAGAATTGATCAAGGACAGGCCGTGTCACGCGCGGCCCTCGTTGCTCGCTGCTTGCAAGATCCCTTTGTCGATGTCATATCAGAGCTGATCATAGCATAATATTGATTAGATGAAACACTTTCTATGAAAGGGCCGGATGCACAAATTAATGGGAAAAAATAGATGAAGGAAGCTTCCCTTCAGGCTCACTTTGAGAAACCAACCAAACAGTTAGGCGTGGCACAGTTAAGAGTGCCTGAATGGTTGCTCTCTACTCGCCAGTGTAGTCATCGGTCGTCGGTTCACCTGCCAACCCGATCGAGACTCATTTATATTCATACGACTGCTTCGCCCTCACATCATTGGTCTTCTAGCTTCCCATCGAATCCAAGTGATCATAGACGATGCCGGGAAGAGCTTACTTTGGCGTAGCCCTTGTGCTGGCGGCGCAACTGGCGGCGCTGCTTCTCATCGCCGGCAGCCTCCTCCACCCAGCGACCGCCACAATCCCCCGCTGGGACTGTAGGCCCCATCTGCATAGCGGTCCTGATTCTGGTACGGTTCTATTTTGGTTTAAAAATTTCTTATTTTTATATAGATTCTTTACTGTAAGATTTCGTAATAATTTTTTAGACTTTGTAGGGTTTTTCTCAAATATCTCAAAAAAATAAAAAAAAAATTAGCCTTTTTAAGTTACTTTTAAAAAATTCTCAACCTTTTCAACTATGACCAAACCACATGAATCAAAGAGGGCCGTAAGGCTGTGTTTTAAGTGAAGCTTTTTTTAGTTGTGCACGAGTTTCGTAATTCTTTAGGGTTATTTGCCATTTCGCACTAGTTTCTCTTACGGACCGTTTGTATTTGTTTGCACGGCCAATATCATTATCTGTCCATGTGGTTCATTCATAGATTATTAAGGGGAAAAACTGATCCATATGAATAGAATTTTTTTGTATAATCTATAACAGATGTCTTCATGCAATGTGTGGTTAATATTTTCGATGTGTTCAATTTGTAGGTCGACCTTCTTGTTCTCCTATTGGTTCACGTAATCCGTGTAGCCGTCCACCGTGTTCGCAAGGTGCCCCGTGAAACGAAGTGAGAAAGCTAGATACACCATTGATCGCCTGGTCCAGTGATTTGGAATATTTGTTGCTCAAATATTGGACTACCGAAGTTTGTATTTGATTCGTTGAATTGCTCTTACAACATTATATATGTACCCCTTGCCTTTTGTTTCTGCCAAAATACACAGTTTCTAAATTATGCTGGATTTGCTTTGAGAATTGAGATCACAACTGTCGTCCGTGCAACCTCGTCAAGATTCAATATGCGTCGATCTGCCTCGGACATTTGCATATTTTTCTTTTGAGAACAACTACACTAATAGCGGCAATATTATTTTGTACCAATGCAACGATGCTGCCTAAAAGTCGTCCATCAAATCTACAACTTGCTCTGTTCTTCTCTACACCGCTCGCTCAGCACTAGTCTCCATTGGCCTTGCACCCTGTGCCCTGCCGACTTGCCGAGCCATGCATCCATCCGTACTTTAGTATCCTCCTCTCTTTTTCTTCCCTTGGAACTCAAAGAGATATTCAATGGGTACGAAATTGAAACCAACAAATTCTCAATGACGGGCATAGTGTTCCGCATGGTTACGCAGCTAATTTTGTAATTGGCATTGACTTATTTTTTATTCTAAATTTGTGCTTTTGCTGTGTTTCATTTAAACTCTTTTTTTTAGTTTTATAGTTGACACGGATTCCTATTCCTATTATTTATTTATTGCAATTAAAAGGCCTCCTTTTAATGTAATATGTTATAATTTGGTTTCACTATAATCGATGATGCAGATCTTTTTTTGTCTTCGATTAATGTGAGAATTTATAGTATCTTAGGATTAATGTGGCGACTATGGTCAACTTGTTTCAATAGATAGATAGATAGATAGAAACACCGCTGTCAAAATCCGATGATATAAATTAAGTACGTGATTGATACTCAACAAGTACTACCTTAAATTTTCATAATATAACATTATAAAAATACAATATTGTTGAGATACTAGTGACGTCTAAATCTTTTTATGTGCGATTATCATGATTTTGCTGTTCCATTTTATTAAGTTTTTTCAGGATTTTTTAGTTAGCCACAAAAGTTAGATTGAAAGAAAAGAATGAATTATGATTTTTTTAGTTGGCCACAAAAGTAAGAACAAAATAAAATAATGAATTATTTCATAATCCAGCTATTTGTGAATCCTATTTTTTTAAAAAATGGCCAAATCTTTCTATGTACATCTACATGAAATTATGGTTTTACATGTTTTTAAACTATAATTATGTTTTCAAAGTTTATTTTTATTCATATTTTTCTTAATTCATTTTGTAGAATTTAACATTTCTATTGTTTAAATTAATTTATACACCCTTGCCATGAAACTTTAATTGCATTTTGGACGTTTTAGATTTTTTAAATTTTTATTGTGGGTGTCATGGTGCAACGAGGTTACGCCACATGGCGCAACCAGAAAGGGGCTCGTTAGACCCTTGTAACGAAGTATTTATTTATTAACTATACTCATGAAGTACAAATTTGATACCTCCTTCATATTTTCGATGAGCTAGGATTCAGCCTCTGTCGCAGTCGCGTGGGTGCCAAGAAAATCCTCTTCGGATAGAGTCACACACTTATTGTTTGAAGACGGAATCGTCTGTCGGGACCAGTTTCAACAAACCAAGCCTCCCTATGTTAACAGCATGTGAATTGTCCTTGAGAATCAATAGTCCGTTAAAGCTTCCATGTGTGTTATCAATCATTTTTCTCGAGCCGAGGCTATTCCATTTAGGCAAATCAAGCTTGCAAGGTTCATGATATCCTAAGATCCTAGTAGGGATGAAAATGGTACGGATGATTTTCGACTCAAACAGTGATTTGGATAATGTCATGGATATATGAATCCAACTAGACGGATACAATATGGATACAAATAATATCCGATTGATAAGTGATTTGGATAATGTCATGGATATACGAATCCATCTAGGCGGATACAGTACGGATACAAATAGTATCAGATTGATATTATCCGAGATTTTAGTGGATAATATCCGATGTTGTCTGAACAATGAAGTCCATCTACAAATCATTTCCATTATACTTCTATAGAATGACTAACGCTTATAACGGGTAGATGTATATGGTTTTATTTTTTCTATAACTATGAGCCATGAAGTTGATGCACAATGCTTACATACAAGCAATTTCTTAGCTACGAGACCTGAAGTTGATGTACAAAGAGATAACTAAATGTATTATTATATGCTTATTTCTCTAATATATGTCACATATTATCCGAGAGAGAGTAACTGTGTTCGATCCGTATTTGTAACTGATATTATTCATATATGTATTTGTATCCGGTACGATCCGTGTCTGAATCCGTATTCGACAAAACTATATGGATCAAATACAATATGAGTGCTTTCCGATTGTATCCGATCCGTTTCATTCCTAGATCCTAGTTTAATGGTATCAGCCAAGTCCCTAAGTAATGGTTATCCTGCTTGGGTGAATTTCAACACATCGATAATGAAATATCAACTTCGGTGATCAAGCAACGGCGCTCCACAATATTGTGAAGATCTAAATTTCATGCTACTAGCCAGTTCTGTATACGAGGGCTATCCTAATAAGAATAATTTCAAAGAATTGCAAGATGCTGCAGACCTCTACATCTACAATCGGCATCACCGATGGTGATCAACACTGTATCATTTTCCACATCCATGACCAAACGTGCAAGGATGCCTTGATGATGTTAGCAAAATCCTCAACTTCCAATCCAATTTCAGATAATTGGTAAGTGCCAATAATGCACACCACCCAAGTTTCAACATGGCATTTGACGAAGACAAGATCAAAAGACATAGACAGGGAGGGCCAAACATTCAACAACTATGCAACCCCAACAACCCCCGATAACCATCCACCAACTAAAACGATGAAGCATTAAGCGAAGACAAGATGTCCCAATAGCTTAATCATAGGTGTTTCGCTATGATTTTAGGCAACATATCCCGTGCAATCGACTCTCTTGTGCACCCGTGCAATCAACAAATCAAGGCCCTCCAGTAGAAATCCAACGGAGATACAACTAGATGCGCCTTTTTTTACACTTCACCGCCCGCCTCAGCATAGAAATCTTGCAAAAAGGTCCATCGCCCACCAAACGCCCAACCCTAGCGCCCTTTCCCCATCCCGGCAAACCTATCCCAGACGAAGTCCGCCGCCGCCGCCGCTGCCGCCGCCACCCTTGAAGCCTTGTACTGGCACCTCCACAGCACGAAGCCCCTCCGCCACCGGCCACCGTCCTTCAAGTCGTCTGCTACTTCCCATGAAGCTCCTCCGTTATCGCCCCTTAAGCTCTCCACCGGTCCACCCTCACGAGGCCATGAAGCCAATTAAGTCATATCTTGGCAACTGAGAAGCATGAGTTAATTCTGTGACTATGGTTGCTATGGACCTATGGCTATGGTTCACGGAATGGTTATCGTGGTTGCTATCAGTAATTAGCAGTTGTGAATTGGGTCATACCGCCGGAAGCTGCCAGAATGCTCTTGATTTCCCTAAGAATTGAGTTGCACGCATGTAAAATACGTGACTGAACTTTATTTGGTTGTCAATCAAGTCCTATTGTTGGACACAAAAAATTTTCCAACGACGTCAATCAGTCCCTAATCAGCGATTAATAATTAAATATCAATTTTTCGCGGATTAATTCGGCCCTGAACCGGCCTGGCCCAAATTTGGCCCAAAATCAGGCAAACCCTAGGTGGACACTATAAATACCAGTACAGGGATTAAACCCTGAGGAGGACGAATCAACACAGATCAATCGCAGGACTTGGAGGCGGCGGCTGAAAAGAAAAGGTAAGGGGAGAGGGCGCCGTCCCTCTCCCTGGATCTCTCTCTTTCTCAAGCTCTCTCTCTCTTCCTCTCTCGCTCAGCACGAACGCCGCCAGCGCGCGGCGTGGCGCCGCCCGTCTCTTCTTCGCTCTGGGCGGCGGCGCGCCCGTCTCCTTCTTTCGGCGCTTACGCTGCGCGGCGGTGGCGGCGCCGCCTAATCGCGCCGCCCTCGGCTTCTCCGTGCCCACGGCCGGCGCGGCCGCCTCCTCCTCCGGCTCGGCGCGGATGGCGCCGCTCGTCCCTCTCAAGACGCGCTGACGCTGCGTCTCCTACGCGCCGCGCCGCTTCGCCCGACGGCGTGTCGCCCGGCCTCCTCTGCACCGACGCCGCCAGAGCCCTCTCTCTCCTCTCCATCGCGGCGGCGGCGCCAGGCCCTCTCCTCGCGTTCACGGCGCGGCGCGCCGCCGTGCATCCAGATCAGCGCCGCCCGTCTCCTCCGTCGCTCTCGCCTTCCACTGCGCAGCCCCGGCCGTCTTCCACTCCAAGCCGCTCCAGATCCACGGCTGGCGCGTCCCCTTCTTCCCCGGCTCGGCGTGACGGCGCGGCTCCCCATGGCGCCGAGGCCACGGCATCTCCACGGCGGCGCCTGGACCCTGCATCGACTCAGTGACGGCGGCGCGCCCCTTCTTCCTCTCCTCCACCCTCGCCCCGATCCCGACATCAACGGCGACCATGGCGCTCAGATCCAATGGCGGCGGCGGTGACTGCGCTCTGACTCCCCCTCGGCCCGGCAGCGACGGCGTGCGGACGGCGACGGCGTATGGGTGGCAATGTGCTCCCCCGGCTTCGATCTACAAGGCGGACGGCGACGGCGTATGGGTGGCAACGTGCTCCCCCGATCCCGATCAGCGACGGCGTGCGGACGGCGACGGCGTATGGGTGGCAATGTGCTCCCCCGGCTTCGATCTACTAGGCGGACGGCGAAGGCGTATGGGTGGCAACGTGCTCCCCTGATCCCGATCAGCGACGGCGTGCGGACGGCGACGGCGTATGGGTGGCAACGTGCTCCCCCGATCCCGATCAGCGATGGCGGTGGCGTATGGGTGGCCGGCGTGCTCCCCCGGCTTCGATCTACAAGGGCGCCCCTGCTCTTTGCGGTATCCGCGACCCGTTCGCTTCCCAGCGAATCAATCATGACGGCTCAATCTTCCACAGCGGCGGCGCTCGGATGCAACGGCATGATACCTCAGCCTAGCACGGTGACGGCCAGCGGCATCTCCAGTGGCGGCGGCATGACCGGCCGAACACGGCGCCGTGTCTCCTCTGCATCGACGCAGCAGCGACCCATCTCCACCGGCATGGCATCCAGAGCATCAGCGGCGCTCCTCGCTCCTGTCGGTGGCGTGGCGACGTCTGTCTCCCTTCATAGCACGGTTTGGCAGCAGCGCCAATACATCTTCCCCAAGCGGCAGCAGCGCCAATTCATCTTCCCAAGCGAAAGCGGCGGCGTTGATTCTGAGCATGAGGCGACAAGTCGGCCTCACCCGCGCCATCTAGCCTTTGTCTCGCTGGCCGTGGCTTTGCATTGCTACACTGTAGTGCTGCTAGCTCCATTAGTTCTGCGTCTCCAAAGAATTGTTACAAGGAGCCGACAATGGACAAAGTTGCTGGTCACCATGCCGTGGAGTTGAAGCATGTGAAGAATAAAAGCCAAAGTACACGTATGATGCACGTACGTATGTATTTGCATGGCCATGCGTGTATGAATATACGCATACGTGAAGATTATAAATATATGCTATCATGCATTGATCTACACCAAGCCAAATCGACCATCAATCACGCTGAGCAGTCCAAATTCATGGCGCTATGCTTGGCTTGTCTGGCATGATCGTCACCAGTCGAACTCTCCGCTCCAAGAAACCTGACGGCCGGTACCCTACGCGGTATTGGGCACCGTCATCGACATCAAGCGAAGAGACGCGGCCAACATCGCATAGAACGACGCTTTGGCCTTAGCGGAATTGTGTTTCGCTAAGGTAGATCCTCCTTGAATCGTTCGTGGCGGAAAACGAAGAAGATCATTCTCCAACGACTCCTTCAAAGATCATGGAGCCGTCCGCCGACCTTTCCCAGCGACCTCCTCAACACCGGCGAGGTCGACCGTCACATCGAACTTAATGGAATTCCGTTTCGTTCAACGAACACTGCCCCGAAGGTGAACAAGACCCTGAAGGTAGCGGTATCGCGGAGATCCTAATTCCGCGGTGCCGATCTATGTATCGTTCCAACAAACCCTGCTCTGAAACCTGAAGGCAAACAAGACCCTGAAGGCTGACGTAATCGTGGAGATCCCAATTCCACGGTGCCGGCGTACCTCCTAGCGACGGACTTTCCGTTAGGAGGAAGAAGGCGATGATCGAGACCGTCAATGTCCACATTCAACCCTAGACGCGTTGGAATATCTCCAACGACACCAACAAGCTGTCAATCTCAACTCCCAGTCGAGTGCTAACCGTGCATTCCATCCAAGATCAACTACTCCAACGTGAAGCTTGACGCGGACAAGATCAAGCGACACGGACGGGCATAGCCAAATGCCAACGGCTGTGCTAGGCATTACACAGGCCCCGCTACCTCGTGTATTCTGCCGGCGCCACCTCAACTCCATCCACCAACTGCACGGTGAAACACAAGACGAAGAGAAGAAGAAGACAGCTCCGCGGCTTAATCGGAAGTGTTCCGCATATCCACGCGCGGATGTAATTAACCGGGTGTCCTTCCGAGGTCCCGGGATCCAAGAATTTCACAATCGTCAATCAAGATGTCTAGCCAATCTGGCTACGGAGCGCAAAACAATGGGAACCTATATTTCACAAACATTAATGGAATATCGGCGTTCTCTCTCTATCTTTTGTGTATTTTTGATAAATACACTGGCACGTCCGCAAACGCGTTCTCGCCGCAGAATTTGTGTGTGTCACACCTATATGCTTGTAAATTCAGGTGTATCACTAAGAATTGAGTTTTATGGCTGAGAAATCATATGTATGGTTGAAAATTTAGTTCCTGACTGAGATAATAAATCATCTGTACCCTCGTGAGAATTTACAAATGCATTTTATAATTTCTTCTAATGGTCTGACTGACATTCAAATTGACAATCCATTCATCAAGGAGAGCCCATGTGAACATGAGGTGCGATCATAATATAAACGGAAAACAAGTTTGATGAAAGGGAGGAAAACATTAATACTTAAATCCTCAACATGGGTACATGTATTTGTTCACAAACACAGACAGATCCATGTACTTATGTTCAACAGACAACTTCATACAAGACTCCAATGCAAGCTATAGAATTAGACTCCAATGCAAGCTATAGAATTCAAGTTGTAAATTGCAATGCACTAGTCAATCTTGGCAATTGGCTTCCTGTTAAACTCCATAGTTGATAGTTGTCATCTTCTAAAACTGATTTTCATCGTGATTTTATTATGGAGTACGGACCCGCTCCTTGAACAGGGACTTGACATCTCGATTTGTGAATTGTGAGGATCTGGGATAATCATCAAGTGAGCTCTTCACACTTATAGCCTCTCTAGAGTTCACCATCCTCCTACGATCTTGTATGCCATTAGAGAAGCAGGAGTCAATGTGGAACTGCCCAACTTTTAAAGGACAGTTGATTAGTCTGGTCTGCGATCACCAACAAAAATAAAAAGAGTCGATCAGAATTATAGTCTAGCTTCTATGAATAATGTGCAAGTCAGCTAGTTTCAGTTTGGATTGTATAGGCTAGGCACAAGAACAAAAATACCTTTCTGTTGAGCAACGAATACAAGGATGCAGCACGAGTTTGAGTCCATACTGATCCCTCACGACAAGGGAATAAGGATCAAACCTACCAGGAACGAGACGACCGAGAAACGAGCTAGACCGACAAATGGACAGGTCTTGGAGCTTGCAGCGCCATGGATGTAACAGTGGGTGCCGGTGATTGCGGAAACGACGGTCTTCATGGGGACGTGGCGGAGGGGGCTTCGTGGAGGTGCCCGTAGACGCCTTCAAGGGCGGCGGCGGCGGCAGCAGAATTCGTCTGAGATAGGTTGTCTGGATGGGGAAAGGTGGCTAGGGTTGGGCGCCTGGTGGGAGAGGGACCCTTTTGCAAGATTTCTACGCTGAGGCGGGCAGTGAAGTGCAAAAAAGGTGCATCCAGTTGCGGTGGCGTTGGATTTCCACGGGAGGGCCCTGATTTGCTGATTGCACGGGTGCACGCACGGGATACGTTGCCATGATTTTAACCATGTCCTCTTTATGCAGTATGTTGACCTGCGGAGACAAGTCCTTCAGCTTAGGCCTTGTACTCTGTTCCATTTCACCTAGTTTCTCTCAATTCAGATGAGCTGGTCACCATATCTGACCATAGCACAATAATGATTCGTTGAAACACTACCGTAAATGGGACGGATGTACAAATTGATGAGGAAAAAAATAGAGGAAGGAAGCTTCCCCTACTCGCCAGTGTAGTCATCGGTCGTCGGGTTCACCTGCCAACCCGAGACTCTTATCCAACATTCCAACTACTACATATATAATATACAATTAATAACGCATGCATGCGTTTTGGTGTCCATCCACCGGGAGGGATTATAGAATATAGACGATGCCGGCGAGAGCTTACTTTGGCGTAGCCCTTGTGCTGGCGGCGCAACTGACGGCGCTGCTTCTCATCGCCGGCAGCCTCCTCCGCCCAGCGACCGCCACAATCCCCGGCGTTGGCTGTAAGTGAAGCTTTTTTCTGCTATGCACGAAATTTATACTCCTACTTCTGTAAGCATATTTGCAATTTTACATTATTTTTTCTTAAGGACTGATTGTGTTAGTTTGCACTAAGGATGATCATTATTCATTCATGTGGTTAGTTCGTGGATTATTATGGAAAAAAACTGATCCACATGAACAAAGAAAACAATTTTTTATAGAGTAAATTGCACTGTAGCCCCCGAAAGTTGGCACCTTGTTTCACTTAGCCCCCAAAACTTGTATTTTACTTTAACGCCCCTTGGAAGTTGGCACCGTTTGCACAGAGCACCCTGGAAGTTGGCACCGTTTACAAGGAACCCTTTGAGCCGTTATATCTACCGTTAGATGATGACGTGGCCATATAAAAAATCAGAAAAAATTAAGAATAACCATAAGAAATTCAGAAAAATCATAAAAAATTATAATAATTCATGAAACCATATAAAAATCAGAATAACCATAAAAAATCAAAAAATCATATAAATTCAAAAAATATTAAAAAATAAAAAATTCAAAAAATATAAAAAACCAAGAAAAAAATTCTACCTGACCTGATGCGTATGTCTACATCATCTTCACTAGCAGTAGTTGTCTACCTGAATTTTTCTGGTTGTTCGAATTTTTTATGTTTACTTTTTTATTTTTTTAATATTTTTTTAATATTTTAGATTTTTATATGATTTTCTAAATTGTTATATTTTATATGCTTTTTCTAAATTTCTATGAATTTTTATGTTTTTATGATTTTTCTTTTTTTGTTTTACTTTTTAAATTTTTATGAACTTTTAGTTTTTGATTTTTATGATTTTTTTCTAGTTTTTATGAATTTTTAAATGGTTTTTATTTTTTTTTATTTTCTCTTATTTTTAATTGGGCTTCCGAAGTTTGTATTTTATTCGTTAAACGACTCTTACAGCATCATACATGTACCCCTTGTTTTTTGTTTCTACCAAAATACGTCTTTCTGAATTATGCCGGATTTGCTTTTAGAATTGAGATTTCACAAATATCGCCTGTGCAAACTCGTCAAGATTCAAGAAGTGTGGATCTGCCTCGAACAGTTACATATTTTTCTTTGAGAACGACTACAACAATTAATAGCGGTAATATTATTTTGTATCAATGCAACGATAATGCCTAAAAATCGTCCATCAAATCTACAACTTGCTTTGCTATGCTCGACAAATACTCAACAATGACCATGGTTTCCCGCGTGTTTACGCTACTAGTTTTGAATTGACATTGCATCTTTTATTTTGAATTTGTACTTTGTTGTTTCATATAGACTCCTTTTCTAGTTTTATAGTTGACACGGATTTCTATTTGTATTATTTTTTATTGCAATTAATAAAGACTCTTTTTAGTGCAATCCGTTATAATTTGGTCCCACATTAATCGATGATGTAGATTTTATTTTCTTCGATTAATGTGGGAATTTATAGTATATTAGAATTTACATGGTGACTCCGATTAACTCTATTTTAGTAGGTAGATAGATAGATAGATAGATAGATAAACTATTGTCAAAATCCAATAATATAAACTAAGTACTTAATTGATACTCATCAAGTAATAACTTATATTTTTATAATATAACATTATAAAATACAATATTATTTAGATATTAACTGTACTCATTAAGTTCAAACTTTATATTTCCTTCGTATTCTCCAATGAGCTAGGATTCATGCTCTGTAGCAGCAGCATGGGTGTCGAGAAAATCCTTTTCGGATAGAGTCACACCCTTATTGTTTAAATAGAGAATTGTTTGTTGGGACCCGGTTTTAACAAATCGAACCCCTATGTGTTAATAGTATGTGTCTTAAGGTTCAATACACATATCCATAGCAATACAGAATTGTAGTGCCAAACCATTGCTGCATTATCTGTTAAAGTAGTTCAGAGTGCCACGAAGTAACTTATTACAATAACTCAGGCTACCGGTCCTAAGCAAAGAAAAATATTAGAAACCAAAAACGACCTCCCATCATTGTCACAAGCAAGGTTGAGCGGAAACACCTAGTAGTCCGGATCACCTTCCGAGAAATTAGCAACGTTATCCTGCTCATTTTCATACTCTGGACCTGCTCATTGAAATGAGCAGCCTCGGTGGAACCATGGTTAGTACACAGTGAAAGTACTAACAAGTTTTTCCTAGGAGAGGCAAGTTTAGGCTCATCCTAGCAAGGATGATGATTTATTTGCATAAAGTCATTTTACTTAACAGTTAAAAAGCATTTTATGAAACATAGATAACAAGTAGCATAATAACAATATTAACTTGAACATAAATGACAATAAAATAACTTCTCAATCTTTTGGTCTAAAAAACTCAAAAGTCTTACCTCAAGCTCATCAACAATGGTGACCATATCAATTTTATTAAGGTGAAGATACGTCGTAAGAAACCACTGAGTCACCCTTAACCATGGGCATGACCATTCGAATGGTTTTTCTGTAGATGTGTACACTTTACTCACACGACATAGCAAGCTATGCTGAGACCTCTTAAATATTAATATTAGTCCATCGGGTCCTGTAGTAACTGTATCTCAACATTCCACGTGACGTGTTGTGGTTCAAAAGAGTTAACTATTGTTGTGGGTGTAGTCCATGGATCCTTAATTGGCATCTATAGACCACGCGAAAGAAACCGCAACATTCTCTCCCGCACAAAACACCAGCAAATAAAAATATAGCAAGTCCATTCGTACCCAAAGGTGAGGCCAGTGGGCTGATTTGGTGCGGCCACAGCCTAGCTCGGCCCAGAGGGAGGGACAACATAGCCGACCCGCTCAGGCTCGGGCCACGAGGGGAATAAGGGGGATAGAGGTGGCGCACGGCTCAGCCCCAAGGGAGGGAATGTAGTGTGCCAGTCGGTGGGGAGAGGTTGATGGGTGGTTACCACCCGTCAGTGTCACAAAACAGGGGAGGCGGCGCTAAGCGCTTCGACGGCGAGATCCGACAAAATGGCAGAACTCAAAAGAAACTTGACAATATAGTTGGTGCTTGAGGATTTTTTATGTGTTGATTTATCTCTCCTTGGGGTTTCTAACCCCTTACGCATACATAGGCCCCCTCTATTTTATAGCGGGAAATGATTTACTAAGGAGGGACCAAAGTACCCAAACAAATCCACCTAAATAGGGTCTCTTTGGTTCAACACTTTTACATAGGGATGGATTTACTAGTAGGGGTTAAAACAAGTCGGATAAATTCTTCTAGATCTAGAATCGTATGTGATTTTTATTGATTTGGAAACCATTTTCCTATTCGAACGAAAATGGATACGAATAATTATCTAGTTTTTAAAATACGAATATGGATTGGGATTTTTTGACATATTTATCTGTATTCGCTGACTTGTTATCCGGATATTATCCTTATATGGAATGAAATTGGGTTTAGACTGACCAGCTTCATGAGATTCAAAGCATGCATATGTGCTAATATGTGGCCTAGCCTAGATGCCACTATATGTGCATGGGTAGCTTTACGGGTACGTCAACTATGCTTTGCGTAAGCCCCCGATTTTGTATTCGCATTCGATCTGTGACTGATCTAAAACCGTACCTGACTAAATCCGTATTCAAATTCGTATCCGTTTCTGAATTTGTATCTGGAAAATAATATGATCTAGATATGGATTAATCCCTATCCGACCCATTTTCATATCTACCATTTATGGTACTTTTTAAATTGGAAATGATATCTTTTGCTTTGGGGTCTAAATTTGGGACAAGTGTAAGAGGATGTCGAAGAAAGCCATTTTGGCACATGGAGCCTATTAATGAAAACGACGCGGTGTCAGCCGAGTTAGGCATGGCGGGGCCAGTGAGAGGATTGATGGAGGGGAAGAGGATAAGATGGACAGGGAAGAGACCAGATCAGAGAAGTGTCTCTCCCTGCTTCGGCTTTTTGAGAAGATGTTGGTCTCTGATTGGTTGAATGTTAGTCAGGATCCTATTATTCGTAAGGACCAAGAATTCGCATGATACTGGTATAGGATCCTTAAGTACTACAACATTCATTCAAACTACCAGGCATACCAAAGAACGCATGACAAATCCATAAATCTCACAAGGCCACAGCCTCCAAAACTATGGTCAGCTCATGTGTGTGGCCTATGTATGCACCGTGCCATGCCTTTGCGTAGTTCCTCCAACCCAGTGCATGCGGTCAATGCTCCCTAGCATCTCTAGGAAGCCTCGCATCTCACCAATGGCAAGCAAACAATCAGTATCGTCCTAGTTTAGGAAATGGAGGTATTCATAATAGGAAACAGCCACAACCACAACGACCGACCATCATAGAGCTTCTCTGGCCGTGCTTGCTCTAATATGTATATACACGCTAATGGAATCTGTAGGTATCCCATATGCGAGCTGGCTCATTGCAACAGTCATCTTTTTTTTTTTTGGAGTGAAGCCAATCCAAGCTTCCCAATGGCATCCCTCTTATGCTTAAATTAAGGGTCCTTCCTTTCAACTGCCTCCGCAATCTGTAGCATTAGTCTCTGCCACATCATAAACATGCATAAACAATAATGTGTACCAAAAACATCAATACATTCGTTTGTGTACAAAAGGAAAATGATATGAAAAAGGTGTTATCGACGCCTGGACAATGTATGGCCAACAGGCGAATCGGAGAAGTAATCATTGTAAAGCCTCACAAGCCCCCCGGCGTAACATTGGTTGATAACCTTGTGGCCAGGAACAAAACCTTTGTGACGAAGTTTACTTGCCTGCAAAGCGAGAGACTCCTCCTCCAATACTATATTGAAGACGGCTTCATCCTCCTCTTCATCATCACTTGAAAGAAGGCTTTGCCAGGCAAAGCTAGATCTGAAAGGCTCCCAACTCATATTGAAGGTTGGTGTTTGAAGATAAGGATGAGATTAGTTGTGTTCTCCTTCCCTAATATTTATAGCGGTGGAGATTTAGGTTCTACCAGAAGAAACCCTCTCTAGCCAAGTCCCTTGCGGGGGAAGCTTCTCGAGCAAGCCTAGGCCTTCTCAAGTAAGATTGGCGATATGTATACTACAATTTTTCATGTTATTATATTTTTTCCTTCTTAAAAAACATCAAAAAACATCTCTCACCATGCAAATTATAGTTATGCATTAAAATCAAGTTTATATATGTAATCATTATTCGATTAGAAAAAATTTGGTCCGGTAGTCCTTACAAATTTGCCCGTATATGTACAAAATACATATGAGTACGATACAGTAGATGAAATGGATGTTTGGATAGTGGATTAAAAAATATTGTTGTGAAGGGAATAGAATGGGGACGGGAATGTTGTTGGAGCGCAGAGATGCGAAGGAAACGAATGTGGGAAGGGATTCCAGTGAGTTGGGTGAAAAAGGAATGGAACTTTGGAAAATGGTTGGACATAGGTCTTGTTTGTTTTAGCTGAAAGTTGCTAAAAAATTTTAATCTTAAAAAGTTGTGATCCATCGAGAGATGTATTGTAGAGTCCAAAAAAATATTTTAAAAACTCTAAGAATATCTATTTAAAATCCTGCAAAAATTATTACAAAATATTACATCATTTGGCTTGTATAAAAATTGACAAATTTTTATTTTGTTTAGTTTAATTTAACTAAGTTGAAAAGAACGAGGCATGGTCTAACCCCACCACACAAACACAAACGTGACAGATGGACTACATATAAACAACAAGGCATGCCGGCTCCGCTCTCCGGGTGACTGGTTTACTGTCCGTCGAGTCGTCGACTGCCCATCGACGGCCGGCGAGAGCTTACTTTCGCCATCGGTCGTCGGGTCACCTGCTAACCCGAGGCTCATTATCTATTCATTCGTTGTTACAAAATGCATACGACTGCTTCACCTTCCATGACACACACACACACAAACGGCTACATAAGATACATATATCGTTGGTCCTCTTCCCATCGAATCCATGTGATTATAGACGATGCCGCCGGGAAGAGCTTACTTTCGCCTATATAGCCCTCCTGCCGGCGATGCAACCGGCGGCGCAGCGACCGCCACAGCCGGGTTTGAAAAGCCCGGTTCTGCAAGATCAAACCCAAGCTCGGTCCGGCTCGATGCATCAAGCTTAAGATTTGGGCCCGAATACAAGCCCAAGCCCAGTCACGTCTGTTCGCGCATCTTCACAAGCCCGAGTCCAGTCCGGTCCTGTAACACCCCAATTTGGGGAGTTTTTCCAATTTTTTGTCAAATCCGAATTTCGTTTGAATTTGTGCTTGGTCTGGCATGTGGGTTCCACTGCCTGACACTGTAGCCTCTCTCTCTCTCTCTCTCTCTCTCTCTCTCTCTCTCTCTATGTTCTTCCCTCTCTTCTCCACCGTACTTCCACTGTTATCTGAGCCGCCGTTGTGTAGCTGTCCCATAGCCATGTTCCTAACCTATCTCTCTGCATCGCCATGCTGGCCGCGCCGCGCGCTGACCCCATCATGCCCACGCCGCTCGCGTGCATACCTCGTCGCGCCGCGCCATGCCCTGTCGCCGCCGCCTGCAGCTCTGCCAGCGCCGAGCCGTCCCATCGCCGCTCCGCTCCTCTCCGTTGTGTCCCCACATCAATCGCGAGCCCTCATGAACCCCCCGGCGCCTATAAATTCCCCTCTGCCCTGCCGAGTCGAGCTTTCCGCCATTTCCCCCAAACCCGAGTCTCGCCGGCGCACTTGGATCCCGACGAGTTCGTAAGGCCATCCGTCGATTCCCCTCGCCTAGAGCTTCACGGAGCCCTTCTTGATATTTCCCCTCTACTAATTTCAAGCAAAACTCTCGGAGCAGCCTGGTCGGCGTGACCCCTGTTTCGGCCACCGCCGTGGGCTGCGTCGCCGATTGTCCCCGTCCATTCTCGCCTCTTCCTCGAAGCTCCGTAAGCATCCTCACCCTCTTCTATAGCTCCTCGCACACGCACAAGACTTGTAGATGCTCAGCGCATGATCGCGCCGCCGGCGAGCCCATGGCTCGGTCACCGCTGCTACGCCGCCGTGTCCGGCCACCACTGGCCTCGACGCGAGCACCGTTAGGGTCCTTAGGGCCTGTAGATACCCGTGCGTGCATGCTCTTGGCTGGAGAAGCCTTGTAGCGCCGCCGCGTCGTTCGCCGCCGTTTTTTGGCCACGTCGCTGGCTGGAGGAAGAAGACGAGCCTTGGCCGCCCAATCTGCTTCGAGATTCATGCCGTTGGCGAGCCGCTGGGTGGCTGGGCCGCGGGTCCCACCTGCCAGCAAAAGCTTCCGCACGCGCGCGGGGTAAAATAGATCTGGAGCCACTGACATGTGAACCCTCGGCCCCATCCGTCGGAATAAGTGGCCGCGCCTGTAACGTGGGCGTCTTCGCCAAGCAAAGGCGCCATCCCAAAGGACGCCTTCGGCGTGCTCTGCGCTGCTCGGGCGCGCGCTGCGCGCAAAATGGGCCATGGGCCATTTTTGGATATCGGGCCGTCCGTCGGTTGGTTCGGCCCGTAGGCTTTTAATTATTTTCTAGCGAGTTTAATCATTTATTAGCTCCAGAAATCGTTTTAGATTTATCTAAATTAGCAAATGACCTCCAAAAATGCTAGAAAAATTTAGATAAATATTAGAGGTCAACTGTGATTTTATAAATGTAAGCTTGGCCACTGTATAAAGGAAATTGCCACTATTAGTTGAAAATGAGAATTTTCTTATATAGAAATGTTTAAGTTATTCTAGGGTAATTGTTTGTTTATTAATTAATGACTTAAGTCCCAAAATATTCCTTAGACAATATATTAGCTGAAGGGTGTCTCTATAAATCTAGAAATATTTCAAAATAACATTTCCACATATATATATATACATATACATATACATACATACATATATATATATATATGGATGTGTGTAAATAGTCATAGGAATATTTTATTTCTAGACACCAACAATTTACTTGCATTTTCCTTAAAATAATTTGTGAAGATGCTGACCTAGAAATATAATTAAATAATGTTTAAAAACCTAGTAATAACTCTTTACCTAGGTTGCTTAGGCATGTTGTCAACTCCATTAAAACTAAAAACCGATCATATGTGAAATCTCCATTAGTCGTCATTTTATGCTACCGAGAAACCCTAATCCCATTGTCGCGAACTTATTGTATGAGGTCGTATTTTGGGGTTTAGAAGACTAATATATACTTATAATATTATTTATTAATGCTCTAGCCATGCATAGCATATCATACGATAACCAGGTTCGCTAATCGATCTTAGGCTTAATGACGAAGCTAGGACCTAGGTCGAGCATGCATCATGATTTTCTTTAAATTATTAGTAGTAATTTTTGGTTGTTGGTATGATTAGGCGTAGGCGACCCCGAGGGAAGATTTGGGGACGCTGAAGAGGAACACCTACCGGAACAAGGCGAGTTAACACTTACTCTTTAGATGTGATCCGTATTAGGGAGAGACAGCGACTTTCCCTAGTGCGGATTAACATCACTAATATCATGTTTATTACCTAGTTTTTCCTAAACTATGTTGTTTAATTATTAAAGATGCATGCTTAGTAGATTGCCTAATTGTTAATCATGTTATACTTAAACATGCCTGCCTTGATCTGTTTAGCCTTAATGACTGTCTTGATTGTCATTGCTCTTGTTAGCGTATGATTGGTCTGGCAACCACTTTAACCCTACCTAATGGATAAAACTTGCTTAGACCGGCTTAAGCTTAACAAATCTTCTGGCTAATCGCCACGGAACGGTGAACTGATATTCACCGGACATCCATGATTCTCATTCATTATGATTTGACATATGACAGTTAGGGCTGATAGATTCATGTTGGGCTGATTGTGATTGTAGGTATGGTTATGTGGGAACTTGGTCGGTTTGGGTCGGTCGGTTGGGAAAGTCCAAGTGTGTGGTGTGGTGTGGTCGATGACTGTGGAAGTAGAGAAAGAATGGTGGGTTGCCCCTAGTTGGATTTGGACATCCTGAGGGATGATTAAGGCATGAGATGCCTAGTGCTGGGTTTAGCCAGGGCTTACCCAGGAGGAGCGTGGACAAACACGCGTAGCTGAGAGATCGCTGCCATCTGCGGGATGGTTCCAACACAACGCGTGGCCATCGGGCGGAGCACCAGACTTGGATCGCCAGGGGTGAGCACTCAGCGAAGGCCCTCTAGGACCGGTCTCGATAGGGGACCGGCATTAGCCATCACCGAGGGTGATAATGGCCACACATCCCTAGGGTGACGGTCGGCTAGTGTGGGCCGGCAACCCTACTAGGCCGAGGTGATCATGCCATGGAATGTGTGGTCCGCAACAGGATTCGCCAAATCCTGGAATGATGGCAGAACTAGGATTGGTTGGGGCAACCAGGAGAAAGTCTGGAAAGTATCAGCTGGTTTGATAATTGAGTAAGCTGGTTGGGTTTATAATCGAGGGATAGTCAATTTGTGTGTTAATTGAGTATAAGCTGGTATGGATTGAGGTGATTTGGGTAAGCTGGTTAGACTTATGGTCGATTGTGTGTTGAGTTATGGAAAGAGATGTTCGATTTGTGTGTTGATTGTCGTGATAGACTGGTATTTGGGGTCTGGGATGCATGATTAGGATGGAAACCTTGATTATTACTATAAGATCAAGCCTCCCATGGTTTGAATGATTTTGGTAATTGATGGCAACTGGGCCGTACAGCTGGATCACGCAAAGATTAAGGACATTTGTTTCCTAGTTCATTTTGATTTCTTGCGTGTGTGTAGCCTAGGGACAACATGCCTACCGATCGTCATATCTCTGGCTACAGGGTCCCACTGAGCACATTTCCAGTCTCTTATCCTCGTTCGTCTTCGAGAGAGTTCGGGACAGGTCCTCCAGGGGGTAGCTAGCTGTCCGGGGTTTCGTAGCCACCAAGTCTCAAAGCCATATATTTTCTATGGGTGCGAAACTTCCCGCCTAAGTGTCCAGATATTTCCGCCAAGTTCACAAGTTGACAAACATGACACTAAACCCTAGGCGAGACATGAAGGGAGAAAGGGATAGCCAAAACGTAGTGGGCTGTAAAAATTAGCCCCGTCGGACTGGGTCCGATCGATGAGCGTGTCAGCGGCTAAGTCACTCAAAATGCAACCCTACTGTCGGACCGGGTCCGACCACCGTCGGACTGAGTCCGACCAGGCCGTAGGTTGCTAGCGACTAAGTCCCCAAAATGCAACCCTTCTGTCGGACTGGGTCCGACCACCGTCGGACCGGGTCCGACCAAGTCATTCCCAAGCTAAAACACTTCATCGGACCGGGTCCTACGGTCATCGGACTGGGTCCTACTGCACACGGGAAATTCAATCCGGACCGTCTATTCTTAGATTTTTTCGCCTTTAGGGTATAAATTGGAGCCTCTAGCTCGGGGGAAACTTGAGAGAGCCTCATTAGCAGCTATCCCTTGCCCTAGCCACCCTAGAGAGCTCCTCCCATGGTTCTCATCTCCCTCTAGGGTTCCATGTGCTTGAGAGATTGAAGGAGAGAGAGAGAGGGAGAAGAAGAGAGTAAGAGGAAGAAGAAGGTGCCCCCTACCTCCTCTCATCCATCTCCAAGCCTTGCCCCTTCTCCCATGGTGTTCTTGTCCTAGTTTTCATGGTGGGAGAGAAGGGGTAGTGGTGAGAGACGGTCTCCGATCTTGTGCTCTTAGGACTTCGCCACCGGAGAGATCGTCGTCACGCCACAGGATTCATCAACCGTTTGACTACATCAACCTAAACCCTCCGTGTGTCGGGGGTCACTTTCGTGTGTCGGAGGTGCGTTGCCTTCATCCGTTGAAGGTTGTGTACAAAACCCTCTGTGTGTCGGGGGCCGGAGCCGTGTGTCGGCGCCGCGGGTGCGAGGAGCTTCCGCGTGTGGAAGAACTCGTCTTGTGTGAAGGTTTGGAGCTCGCCTACCATGTGTTGGTGAAGAGTTACCACGAGTGGATTGAGGGCTAGGGACGAGAGAGTCCCGACTTCTCTGTGTGAGAAGTTTTCTCAACGGAGACGTAGGTGTTCATGTGTTGAACACCGAACTTCGGTAAACAACTCGGTTTGCATCTCCTCGTCTCTTGCATTATCTTAATTGTGCATTGCTTGTGTGTGCCATCGAGCCACCTTTTCTATTGATTAATTGTGCCGTCGCTTCCGCATCTAGATAATAGGATTTCAGAGGTAGCTTGGGTAAATACCGGACTAATCAATCACGCAATCAAAGTTAAAATTTAAATTAGAGTCCGATTCAACCCCCCCCCCCCCCGGCCTAGGTTTCCTACAATTACATATAACAAGACCAATTTTAGATAATGCTAGTTAGGTTGTTTCTAAATGTCTTATAAACTTGTCTTTACGCAATTAAAATAATCCCTTTCCTCCAAATAAAGCCGTCTACACTAAATGCATTAAGGGAAGTGTTAACTAGCC
The DNA here is from genome assembly GCA_036346415.1 of Raddia guianensis. Taxonomy (NCBI): domain Eukaryota; kingdom Viridiplantae; phylum Streptophyta; class Magnoliopsida; order Poales; family Poaceae; genus Raddia; species Raddia guianensis. Next base: position 5,754,627 of record CM070542.1, on the reverse strand, counting down.
AGCGTTTAGATGACGCTGACCTCGCCTACTTACCTTCTTTAGACGATGGAGTCGAAGATGATCTTTACGCGTGTCTCGAAGACGACGGACAGGACCATGAAGGACCCGAGGAGTCTTATGGGTCGCTCCAGTCGATGAAGGACCGTAGTCGATAGAGTTTCTATTGGGTAGTTATTTTGGGTTAATGCTGTAAACTCTGAAACTATTCTTTTGTACCTAAGGCGTGTATGGGCCGCCTTACTAAAGTCGCTTATGAGTACAACACTGTGATGTAATATTCAGGAATTTATTCTATCATGTATGCTTGTATCGGCTACGTGGTCTTCCGCGCTAGCGTACTAATCCAGGGGCTAGTGCATGGGATCGTCAACCGTCAAGGTAAGTAAAATTGAGGGGTGACAGGTCCGTCAGGCGGGCTTTAGATCAAGTACCGAGTGACTTGCACTAGTCGAGCCAGACCGGGCCGAGCTAGACTTTTTTGGATCGGGCTGGGCTGCCAATGATGGGGGATAGGATAAAGCTGGTGATGGTCCCAGCGTTGAAATTTGTTGTACCTTCGGTTTCCACAAGTTGGTTGTTGTTCTCTACCACATTCACAGTGTTCCGGGCTGCTATTCAACATTTGATTCGTTCAAGCACATCCCCAGACAGCCAGACAGGGACGCATGCGTTATACGATGTCAACCATCGAGAGGGATTCGTCATTGGTCTTCTACCTTTTCCCATCGAATCCAAGTGATTATAGACGATGCCAGGAAGAGCTTACTTTCGCCGTCTGGCTCTTGTGCTGGCGATGCAACTGGCGACGCTGCTTCTCATCGCCGGCAGCCTCCTCCGCCAAGCGACCTCCGCAACCGACGGCTGGCGTTGTATGCGCTTTTTTTATCGTGATTCCAATAAGTTCGGGTTCGATTTGCAAAATACAGCAATTTTTTATGAATCATTCATTGTAACATTTTAAATAGTTATTTGAGACCTTGTGAAATTCTTTCCAAAAATCTTTTAAAAATAAATTTATTTTTTTTACCTTTTTAAATCCCTTTTTAAAGGTACTCAACTTTTTCAACTACAAAAAAAACCAAACCACGACCGCGGATCAAAGAGGGCCGTAAGGTTGTGTTTTAAGTGAAGCTTTTTTCTGCTGTGCATGAGTTTCGTAATTTTGTAAACTTATTTGCGATTTTTCACTAGTTTATCTTAAGGACCGTTTGTATTTGTTTGCACTGCGGATGACCTTTATCCATACACGTGGTTCGTTCATGGATTAATAAAGGAAAAAACTAATCCATACACTACTGCGGATCGGGGCTTCCAAAGCGGCTCATCACAAGCGGTTCGCTTTAAGCCGCTTGCGACTTGATCGCCACAAGCGGTTCGTGGCCAACGGGTAGGAGGGGGGCGGGAAAGGGCACCGGCAATCTCTGCAAGCGGTTCGTACTTTGGACCGCTTGCATATGCCCTTTCCCGCCCAGGGCATTTAAGCCCTTCTTCCTCCCCGAGCAGCTCGCACAGTAGCACTGACGGGCCGAGCTGTTCATAGGGGAGGTGCTGCTATAAAATTTTTAATTGAGGCTAATAGCTCCAAATTAAGGTTTCCAAGGTAAGTGAACATGGTCCCAACATCCTTTTCATGTAGATGTTGCTTATCTTTTTGCATTGGATGTGGAGAAATATTGAATTGATCTTGTTTGAATTGAAGGTGTTTGTTTTGCTAGCTCTCTCTCTAGATAATTTGAGGCAAGATGTTGATATATTGGGGTTTAAGTCCCAAATTAGTTTTGTATCCTTCTTTTGATGATGTATAAGATGTTGAAATTAGTTGGTAGAAGTGATTATTTGTTTTAGAGAGCTAGATCTAGTTTGGTGCCTTAGTTTTTGGGAATAAAATTAAATTACTTTTGTGTATATGATCATACAACTAAAAATATTTGAGGGGTGCACAATAAATAATTATTTTTTGTCGGAAGATGTCTATTTTGCTAGCTCTCCCCTCTAGATCTTTTGAGGCAATGTGGTGATCTATTGGATGGTCTTAGTTTCAAATTAGTTTAAAACAGTAGGTAGGGTGATTATTTCATTTGCTATAGAGCTAAATAGATCTAGGTTTTTTGCTAGGTTGAGAATAAATTATTTTTGTGTATGAAATGTAATTAAAACAATTAGAGGGTACACAATAAAAATTACATATGTTTATAATTTAGGCAAAGTATAGAAAACAATTGAAAAAAATTAATTTGTGAGATTTAGTTGGTTTAGCTTTAAAAATGTAGAAAGTTTAGAGGTAATTAAAAAATATAACAATTAGTTATTTTGAGTGAAATATTTCAATTTGAAAAATATAATAAGTGTTGTTTTTATTTTAATTGGTGCAGATGAACCGACAATGGTTGTATGCTGATCGTCGGTCAAGGAAGTTCATCGATGGCGTAAATGCTTTTCTCGATGTCGTCTTTCGAGACTTGTCTCTAGGAAGTTTCATATGGTGTCCGTGCATAGATTGCAGCAACGACAAAGAGCACTCAATGCGAGGACGGATCCAGAGCCACTTGTTGATGAGAGGTTTCATGCCGAACTATACATGTTGCACTCACCACGGCGAAGTAGAGCATACCAGTATAGAACACGAAGAAGAAGCCGATGAGGAGTAAGTGACATATGATGGTATGCCGAACGCGACGACATACGGGGGCGTCGAAGATACATAAGGCGATCAGTTTGGTGTGGATGATGACCTGGAACAGATGCTGCGTGATGCAAAGGGAGATATCACAGATGATAAACAATATAGAAAGTATCAGGGTTTGTTGGAGGACCAGAGAACTCTTTTGTAACCAAATTATAGTCAGGGGCACAAGAAGCTACGCACTACACTGAAGCTCATGCAATGGAACGCTGTGAATTGTGTGTCAGATAAAGATTTCGATGAGTTTCTGTCGCTTATAAAGAAAATGCTTTTGGAAAATAACACCCTGTCAGAATCCACGTATCAAGCTAAACTGGCCCTGTGTCCCTTAGGATTGAAAGTATAGAAGATACATGCATGTCACAACGACTATGTCCTATATCGCGGTAAATATGCCGACTTGGATGCCTGTCCAGTGTGCAAGGAACCCCGGTATAAGACGAAGTGGGACGATCCAGGTGAAGTAGATGGGGTGCGTGTGAAGAAGAGAGCACCAGCAAAAGTGTTGTGGTATTTTACTCTGATTCTAAGCCTGAAGCGTATGTTTACAAACAAAGCGCATGCAAAGATGATGTGTTGGCACAAAGAAGAGCGTAAGGTCGACGGAATGCTTAGGCATCCGGCAGATGGCTTGTAGTGAAGGATGGTTGATCGGAAGTACAAGGACATCGCAGACAAGGTCAGAAACATAAGTTTCGGTTTGAGTACCGATAGGATGAATCCTTTCGGAGACATGAGCAGTAACCATAGCATCTGGTCAGTCACACTATGTGTGTATAATATTTCTCCATGGTTGTGTATAAAGAGAAAGTACATAATGATGCCGTTGTTGATCCAAGGCCCCAAGCAACTCGAAAATGATATCGATGTCTACCTAAAACCTGTGTGCAATGTTATTTGTAACTATCAACGACTGGCCAGCGCTTGGTAACCTGTCAGGCCTAACTAGCAAAGGCTTCAAAGTGTGTGTGCAGTGTTTGGATCAAACCGATGGCACGTACATGAAAGGCTCTCGAAGATGGTGTACATAGGCATCGCAGGTTTCTTGTTCGGAGCCACCCGTTGCGGAAAAAACGCAGGAAATTTAACGGGGAGGAAGAACATCGTTCCCAGCCGAGGCATCGAAGTGGCAACCAGGTGTTTGCTATGGTGAAGGATCTGAAGGTAGTATTTGAAAAGGGTCCGGAAAGCAAATCTGTGCCGAATGATGAGGATGGCCATGCACCCATACGGAAGAAGAAGTCAATATTTTGGGACTTGCCTTACTGAGAAGATTTGGATGTTCGTCACTCACTGGACTTATGCACATCACCAAGAACGTCTGTGTGAGCTTCCTAGGCTATATAGATATGTACGGAAAATCAAAAGATGCATTGAGTGTTCGGAACGACTTTGAAGTCCTCAGTATGAGGAAGGACCTACACCCTGAAAAAAGATATACGAAACAACTGTACCTACGGCCAGCGAGTTACACTCTAAGCAAAGAAGAGAAAAAAAGCGTGATAGAGTGTCTTAGCAATGTGAAGGTCCCTTCCGGATACTCGTCGAATATAAAGAGGTTCGTGAATATGAAAGAGAACAAAATTGTACACCTAAAATCTCATGACTGTCTTATGCTGATGACACAGTTGCTCCCGGTGGTATGAGAGGTGTACTGCCCGAGTGGGTACGGTGGACAATCACAAAGCTGTGTTCGTTTTTCAATGCCGTTTCTCAGAATGTCATCGATCCAAAGAAACTGGGTAAGCTGCAGGCTGACGTGGTACAAAGTGTGGTTAGCCTCGAGATGATCTTCCCTCCTGCCTTTTTTGATATTATGATTCATCTCACTGTTCATCTAAGCAAAGGGATAGGTATTCTTGAGCCCGTTTATCTCCACAGCACGTTTCCTTTCGAGAGGTACATGAGCGTACTAAAGAAGTATGTACATAACCGTTCTCTCCCGGAATCATGCATTGCCGAGGGTTATGTGACAGAGGAGGTGGTCGAGTTCTGTGTGAACTACATTGATGATATAGACTCCATCGGCGTCCCTATATCACGCCATGAGGGCAGGCTACGGGGTAAAGGGACACTTGGAAGAAAAGTAGTTGCATGCAACGATCTTCAGACATTTAAGCAATCACATTTCACTGTATTGAAGCAATCGGCAGTAGCCACCCCGTATGTCCTCCAACACAAAATGCTCTACGTCGCCAGTTCCCAGAGAAGACTGATACGTGGATAACACTAAGGCACATGGATTCTTTCGGCGCATGGTTACAAAACCATATCCTCAAAGGCAATTCCAACAATGAACAGTTGCAACGCCTGGCTCGGGGACCATCCGCTGAAATTGTGAGATGGCAGGGGTACGAAATAAATGGTTACACATTCTACACGAGATCACAAGATAACAATAGCACAAACTAGAACAGCGGTGTCCGTATAGAAGCCACCGACAACAGAGGCAGGGTGGACACATATTATGAATTCATAGAAGAGATATGGGAGCTCGGCTATGGGCCTTTGAAGGTCCCATTGTTTAAGTGACAATGGGTAAAACTAAACGCAGACAGCGTGAATGTCGACAAATACGGTATGACTACCGTTGACCTCCAAGAAGTCGGCTACTTGAGAGAACCATTTGTTCTTGCGAACGAGGTGAGACAGGTCTTCTACGTATTGGACATGTCAAGCAGACCAAAGAAGAATCAAATCAAAGACAAGCAGAAGGAACCGCCAAAGCGACACGTAGTTCTCAAGGCAAACGAAGGATTGTCGAAGTAGAGGACGTTACAGACGAGGAAGAGTACGATCAGTTCGATGAGATCCCTCCATTTACAGTAGATGTTGACATAAACATCCTGGATGACACAGGCATGGATGCTCCGCACATACGCCGTGATCACGATGAAGGAAGAATTGTAAAGACAAAAAATATAAATGATTAGGATGACCTTTATTATGTGGTCGTATTAACTATATTATTTGGTTGTATGAACTATGTTATAATTTTTTAGAATTTATAAGATGCAAGCAATATTTTTGGAAAGAATAATGGGCTAAGTACATATTTAGAAATGAAAGTAATGCCAAAATTTTTTTTAGTATTTTTCAAAAGAATAATGGGCTAAGTACATAATTAGAAATGGATGTAATGCCAAAAAATATTTTTTAGTATTTTTGAAAAGAATAATGGGCTAAGTACATATTTAGAAATGAAAGTAATGCCAAAAAAATATTTTTTAGTATTTTGAAAAGAATAATGGGCTAAGTACATATTTAGAAATGAAAGTAATGCCATATTTAGAAATGAAAGTAATGCCAAAAAATATTTTTAGTATTTTTGAAAAAATAATGGGCTAAGTACATATTTAGAAATGAAAGTAATGCCAAAAATATTTTTTTTGTATTTTTGAAAAGAATAATGGGCTAAGTACATATTTTTTAGTATTTTTGAAAAGAATAATGGGCTAAGTACATATTTAGAAATGAAAGTAGTGCCAAAAAATATTTTTTAGTATTTTTGAAAAGAATAATGGGCTAATTATATATTTAGAAATGAAAGTAATGCCAAAAAAATATTTTTTAGTATTTTTTGAAAAAAATAATGGCCACAGCACGTGACTACAAGCGGTTCGTATTACCAACCGCTTGCAGAGGCCTTTCCTGGTTCGCGGACGAAATTTTGCGCTACCAACCGCTTCTACAAGCGGTTCGTTCTACAAACCGCTTATAGAAGTTATCTCTACAAGCGGTTAGTATGATGGACCGCTTGTAGAAGTTGTCTCTACAAACGGTTCGTTTTACCAACCGCTTGTAGAGGCCTTTCCTATATAAGGTAGAGGGTTCGCGGCCTGAATTTCTCTAAGTCCTTTGCCCCTGTCTCCCTCAACCATTCCGTCGCAATCTCGCCGCGCCCCACCGCCACCACCCTCGCCACCGTCTAGCACCACGCGGCCGCACCTCGCCGTCGTCGAGCACCGCACGGCGGCCGCCTTCTAGACGCTCCACCTCGCCGTCGTCGAGCAACTGCACAGGACGCGCGACACTGACCACTGCGCATAGGCGACCAGCCTCCGCCACCATGCCGGCGAGCACCTTCGCCGGTGAGCCCCTTCACTCCCGTTCGCCATGGACATCCTCCCCGCCACTTTGAAGACGAAGGGCCAAGGTTTCGAGCCCCCTCCATCCCCTGCCCCCATTGCTCTGTGATGCACTTGTAGTGTTCAACGGAATGTGTGCGCGGTGGCTAATTGGGCATCTGGGGATCTATTCTTTGAATAGAGGCCGATCCCATTCTAGGTATTTGCACTGTGGTTTTGTGGGCTATATATTTATAATGTTCGATGATGATTGCACTGTTTGAGACTTGTTTAATCTGTTAATTAAAGAAGTTTGTTGAATCTAGACTAGTACTGCTCTTAGCATTCACTCTGGAGACTCAATGTCTCTGCTGCACTGCTTATGCATTTAACTTTGAAGAACTAGTGGTATTGGCTTACCTTGCTATTAGTTTCATCAGTGAGTTTGTATGCAGCTATTCGGCTCTGTTCTGAGCTTGTTTGTGTATTAGCCGAACTCATTTATTGGTCTATTATTCTTCTGGAGCATTGAGTAAACTTTTGTGCAAGAGCAGTGCTGTCCTAGTTTAGAAACCTTTAATTTCAGATTAATTCAACCTATGATATTTAGCGCAAATTGGAGTTGGATGGCTAATTAAGTTTAGCAACCCTTTAATTGCAATCTGAGAGCAATTTATAATCTTTCTAATATGAGCTTTAAGCTGATTTGGTTTGATCAGTGGCTGCCATGTTTTTCAAGTAAGCCGGTGATCATGAATTTATATGCATTATTGCTTATTTTTTGAGAATTCATGATTCTGAATTTAATTCATGGTTTTATTTCTTTTGTTATATTCAAAGTGAATTGTTTCAGTAATCTACTTATACCGCAATATTTGCAACACCCCTCTGTCCCATTCGCCGTGGACCTCCTCCCCGCCACTTTGAAGACAAAGGGCCGAGGTATCGAGCCCCCCTTCCCCTGCCCCCATTGCGCTATGATGCACTTGTAGTGTTCGACAGAATGCGCGCGGTGGAGATGCTCCTATTGCTCCCCTCTGTCATGCTCCCATTGCTCCCCTCTCCTTCCCCTCACTCCCATCTGTGGTGCTCCCATTGCTCCCCATCTGTTCTTGCTCTATGATGATTGCTACAACTTGTTTGGTACTGCTCATTGCCCAAGTTTGTAAACTGAACTTGAATCAATTTCTCTATGTTGTTCTATGTTGAGATGTTGCCGGATTTGGGGATTAGGGTTGTTGGTGCTGCTGGATTTAATGCCAATTGAGGTGGATTTGGGGACCTTGCTCAATTGAGCAAAGGGGATAATACACCTCAATTGAGCAAATTGCTTGATGATGATTGCATAATTTTCAGCTTTAATAAGCAGTGATGCAATAATTGCTCAAATTATTTGTTGGAAGGCTAATTTTGTTAGCAACCCATAATTTGCGTTCTGAGAGCAATCATTCATACATATGTTTCTTTATTTATGTATAGTCTTAGGTTTAGTCTTAGGTTATGTCTATCCTTTAGCCAGATAGTGATGTATAGTCTTATGTATAGTAATTTTGTGACTGTCGGTAAGATTGTTATTTTTAACAGCACCAAATGTTGTATTCAAATGTTGTATATAGAGAGAGATGTACTCAAAATTTTGTATTAATATAAAGAGACGTATATGTTGTATTTAAATGTTGTATTCAAATGAAGATGAATGCATTAAATGTTTTATTATTTCGCGTGCATGCACAGTGATAGATGGCGCACTCCGGACGTGACCTCCTTGATTTCGATGCGGGACATGATTTTCTACTAAACGAAATCGCGATGGGCACCCTCATAAGCCACGTTGAGGCCAACCCGGCGGATCCAATCGATGATCAGGCCGCCCCGGCTCAAGCCGGTGATCACGCCGTCCGTGCTCAAGCCGGTGATCCAACCGGCCAGGCTAAAGCCGGTGATCAGGCCATCCAGGCTGAAGCCGATGAAACTAATGGCGACGGCTGTGAGGTATATATAGCCTGGACACTAAACCTCTAACGCGTGTTCATAGCAATAAACCTTTGACGCGTGTTCCTGTTCTTTTTTCAAGCCGGAAATGTCCAACAGCCAATCCAAGTAAATACGAGGGTCTAACAAGAAGCCGTCGACAAAGTACGTTATTACTGAAGTTTCAACCACTGGGAAGCCTGTCGGCACTTGCCCCCTTCAACAACGCCTGCGGAGTCCTTGTTAGAGATCACGTCCCTATTAGCATCAAGACATGGCCAAAGGTTTCTACGGCTACCAAAGACCTGCTCTGGAAGGATATAAAGGAAAACTTTACGATTCCGACGGCGTACGAAAACAAGTGCAAGAAATTTACTCTGAGCAAGATGGCATTATGCTTTCAGTCGTGGAAGAGCGAGCTCACTAAAAAGTACGTGGAGATCGGAACAACCCTAGACTTCAATAAGTACCCAAAGCTAGCGGATCACTGGCAAGCATTCTAGGAGTACAAGCTGTCGGCTGAAGGCAAGGCCGCGAGTGAGCAGAATAAGGCCAACGCACAGAAGAAAAAATATCACCACCATCTCGGGTCCGGTGGTTACATCAGGGCTATGACAAAATGGGAGAAACAGGAAGAGGAGCTTAGGAAAAAGGGTATAATACCAGAAACAGAATACTAGGAGCTCCGCCCACGCAACTGGACCTTGGGCCACGGGGGAAGCTGAAGGATGACGGCAAGCTGGAGATGGCACCACAAGTGCAACCCGTGAAAAAAAGGATTGTGGAAACCATCGAGAAGCAACATGCAGGATACTTGGTGGTAGACAGGGAGAATGATGAGCTTACCTACGCACGCGGAAACACAGAGCATCTAGGAAGGACACGAAGAATTGGCAAGCAGGTGTCGTGGCTGACTGGCTTCTCAAATGATCAAGCCACATACCGGAGCTGGGAAAGAAGGAAAGTAAGAGAACACAATAGAGTTAGCAAAATCGAACGGGAGCTCAAGGAGCACAAGAAATACATGGCAGAAATGCTAAAGCGGGAAGTGCATGCTGCAATCGCCAGTCTTCAAGGACCAGGTGCGCTTGTCGTCATGCCTCAGCCAGTGTGGTTAGTCCTCCGGCCTCCGGTCGGCGATGCAGCTACGCGTCAAACAACGTGTCGACCGAAGAATTGCAGGCCCGTTATCCCGTGGACGACATCACTATGTCCTGCCAATGTGAGTTGTGAGTCCAACTGCACAACCTCACCCTCAAGGTGGCTTACGGCATGGCCTTCCCGGTGGAGTCAGGCTAGACATTCCACTGTAACCCGATACCCGCGGGATACTCCAAGGTCACGGTGGACAAGGTGGTGGTCGGATTTGATGATATGGAGCTCGATATTGCCGGAGGAGACGATGTGACCAAGCTTGGAGAGGCCCTCCATAACATCATCCTTTGACGGAAAAAGTACATTGTGTTTCCTGATAGCTTGGAGGTGACATCTCTACCGAGACAGAACTCACCTCCTCCACCAAGACAGCCCACTCTACTGAGACGGAGCTCACCTCCTCCACAAGACGGGCCACGCCACCACGCAACGCCTCGCCGATGAGACATAGCACTCCACCACCCGCTAGCGCTGTGCACAGAAGCCCAACACCGCCGGCAGCCCCTCAAAGCAAAAAGAAGCAGCAGCCTCCTAGGGGAACCACGGCGCCGGCATCTCCCCCAGTAAGAAGGTTGCTAGCAAAAGGAGCATTCCTGCAGCTAGACCGACTACAAGCAGCAGGGCGGCCGGTTTTCCATTCAGACAGAGAATGAAAGAAGCCGAAAAAACACCATATGTGATGACTGATGAGGAGCTAAAGAGGGAGTCCAAGGCAGCTGTGGACGCATGGATACAAGGACTTAAAGATAGAACAAATCCATCGCCAAATGAACGAATTGATTCAAAGATCATGGAAAAATTTGCGACAACTGTTCAGTACCGACCGTCTCTCTGTACCGACTACCAAAGGATTATCAAAAAACACGTTTTCAAGAGTAAACAACCTCCGGGCACGTACATGAGCAAGGAAGAACAGGAGGAGGCAAAACGTCTACAGATGGAGTATGACTTCATGAGAAAAGCTGGCCTCAATAACATAGAAGCCACCCGTGGATTAACTGATGATCTTCCAACGGCACAAGTCAGGTGGCCATTTAAGCTGGGCCAACCGTTGCTAGACCCTAAGGACATACGAAAACTACCGGTCAAGATGCGACACGCGCATGAATGGTACGAGCACATGTCCGCCAGGGGATATACTTTACCAAGCGTCTCGTTTCAAGAAGAACATTTGTTTCGAGGGAATGATCAATTGATAAATCTTGATTTTGAAGACTGGTACCATGTGTACCAAGAAGACGCCGTCAACATGTCCTTCATGACCTGATGGTGCCTGTGAGTGTCGACCATCCGAGTTTATATATATCTATACCTGCTGCTTGCCGAGAACCCTAATTAATTAACTCAATTAACCCATTTTCTGTAGAATGGAGATACAAAGACTTAGAAAGCAAAAGCCAAACTCGATTGGCTTCCTTGACCCTTGGTTGATCAACGAGGTTGTCTGGCAATACCCTGGAAAACCAAAGAAAATCCACGACTACGTTGTACATGCACTAGTACAATAGCACTACAAACCATACATACTTCTGCCATTCAACTTTAAGTACGTACTGATGTCATCACTAACATCTCGTTCTTATATATGTACGTAATTATATTTCATAACTGTTGCAATATACGAATAGGTTTCACTGGATCCTTATAGTCATAAAGCTTGACCAAAGCAAGATTATCATCCAAGACTCAAGGAGAAAATCGTAAAAAGAATACCAGTGGATAATTGACCTACTTAACAAGGCGTTCCTAAACTTTCAAGAAATTTAGAAAGGATATTTTAAGAAGGAATTCGATGTCAAGATAAGTGACTGGGTACGCTAAAACGACATAATTGCCCCGTGTCAATTAATATTTCTTTCCCTTACTGATCAGTAATTGCCCCGCATCGACCATAGGTAAAACAACAAACTGCGGGAAACAACCTATGTGGCTACTATGTGTTCCACTATATCCAAATGATATGCCACGGCGAGCTTAAGCCTCAAACTCCTAAAGAGGCTCGTATATATATGCACGCAACCATGCATCTAGCTACAACTTAATAACGTTCTTATGTACTCCATTAATTTACATGGGTGAGGGTATATATTTATTTTCTACTTTAATTGAATTGGCATCCCGATATGGATAAACATACTGAAGTGTTACCACAACATCGGGTGTTCGCATTACAAGAACAACTAATCGGCTTCATTTTCGATGAGGTCATTAACTCCAAGAGCGAGTTCCACTTTCGAGAACCATATTTCAACACGAACGAACTAGGGACGACTTCTACGTCGTCAAAGAGCGGCAAGAAGAGTACTGCAAGAAAACAATGAACTCTTTGGTTCATTTTGCCCCATGTATATTAATTAGAAACTTTGTAAATTTGGCTCATTATTACTTCATGCATGTGTTTCTAGGCCGGTGTATATATAGTGTACATTATTATATATATTATCTAATATATTTAAGCTTGTGTGATCGCTAATTATATGCTCATCGTATATGTATTTAAATTTAAACGACAAATTAAAAAAACCCTGCCGAAATATATATATTTAAATACCAATTTACGCCGCCCCCAAATTAATCAGCTAGGAAAGTGCACGTCTCCGCAAGCGGTGATTGAACCGCTTGCGGAGATGCCTCTCTGCAAGCGGTTGGTTCCTCCAGCCGCTTGCAGAGATCTCCCACGTGACCTATAGGACAGCCCGCGCGGAGCCCTGCGAATCGCTTGCAGAGGGGCATCACAAGCGGCTCCCCTCGGACATCAGTCGCGGTCGCCTGCAAGCAGTTATAAAACCGCTCGCACAGGCCTTACGAGCCGCTTAGCCTAGGGCGATCCGCTGTAGTGATATGAACAAAAAAATTGTATAATCTATAATAGGTGTCTTCTGCAATATGTGGTTAATATTTTCGATGTGTTCAATTTGTAGGTACTACTTGTTCTCCTATTGCTCTACGTCATCCATGTAGCCGTCCGCCGTGTCCGCAAGGTGCACCGTAAAACAAAGTGAGAAAGCAATAATGCTACATACACCATTGATCACTGGGTTCAGTGATTTGGAATATTTGTTGCTCAAATATTGGGCTGCCCAAGTTTGTATTTGATTAGTTAAACTGCTCTACAACATCATACATGTACCCCACAACCCCTTGTTTTTCGTTTCTGCCAAAATACACACTTTCTAAATTATGCTCGATTTGCTTTGAGAATTGACGTTCACAACTGTCGCTCGTGCAACCTCGTCAAGGTTCAAGACGTGTTGATTTGCCTCGGATAGTTGCATATTTTCTGTGAGAACCGACTACAGGAATACTGGTAATATTATTATTGTATCAATGCAAAAAAATCGTCCATCAAATCTACGGCTTGCTCTTGTAAAACACAGACCTCCGAAATACCCAAGATGCTGCCAACTCTCTCTAAGCCTCTTGAAGGCCAAGGTGTTACAGCTCTGCTCTGCTCCTCTCGCTCAGCACTAGTATCCGTTAGCCTTCCTCCCTGCATCCTACCAAAATGCCTGCCTGCCAATTTGTCGATCCATGCATCCATCCGTCCTTTGGTATCCCTCCTCTCTTTTTTCTTTCCTTGGAATTCACAGACACTCAATCGGTAGGAAATTGAAACCAACGGATACTCAACGACGAGCATGGTGTCTCGCATGTTTACGCGACTAGTTTTGTAATAGGCATTGGCTTCTCTTTTATTCTGAATTTTTGTTTTTATTGTGTTTGATATGAACTCATTTTCTAGTTTTATACTTGACACGGATTTATGTTTTTATTATTTATTTATTGCAATTAATAAGGGGCAACATATCCAGTGTAAAAGCCAATTACATGCTAAGGTGCTAACACTAACCGTCAGGCATCAAATCTTATACGCGCGTCATAGATCAACTAAGGTGGGAATCTAGTCCTTTTCTAGTAAATGTGAGCGAGGGTGAGCGCATAACCTAACATGCTCGCGAGTCGTTCTCTACGTAAATGCAATTTAATGATACATGTTTTTTGGTAAGGATGGGTTATTTTATTTTCGTAAAGCAAGTTTTGTAATACCAAAAACCTATGACTTAGTCATTTAACAAAACAAAGACGTATTGTGCTAATATAAGCAATCTGTTCATATATATTAAAGGGGTTTTGTGGTAAAATCGTAACCATGATAATGAAATATGTGTCCTAGGTGGCTGACTCATGGTCTCCACAATTCGTCGGACATGCAGTTGGCACCTTGCAAGGTACTATCCCCAACAATAGGCAAGATCGTAGCCAATGAGATGGCGTACTTCTCCTGACATGGCAGTAGACTTGCCCTCCTACAAGAGGCGTGGTCCCCTTGAGCTCAACTAAGACATGAATGATATGGTCCCATAATCCATTGATGTAATGAGATTATATATTTGACTGAGACAACTAGTGCATGAACCATATCCAAGGCATATCGGGTGGCAACGTAAGCTCGGGATACGGGGCACATAGCATTACCACATTTATTTACTCGTGATTCTAGTACTACTTAAATTGTCCAACATATACACCATGGCAATGATGGGATCGACCCATCGAGGAACCAGCTTCGTTTTTGTTGATACTGTGCACTTTAGTAGTCTGCTCCTCATATACACTATGGCAATGATGGGATCGACCCATCGAGAAACCAGCTTTGTTTATGTTGATAGTCATATCAATCACTGCAGTGTTGACAACAAAGCTATACCATGGAGCGTTGATAGCATAACCATTCCAATGCAAGAGGACTACCCGTCATTCCATTATACCTGCTCATGGGCGGCTCGGCCCGGCGAGCCCGGCCAGCTCGGACAAAAAAGTTCGGCTGGCCCGGCCCGACCCGACCAGTCTGGCCGGGCGGGCTCGCCCGAGAAAACAATGGCGTCAAGGCGTGGTCGGTGAAATTTGGGCTTGGCTTGTCCATGGGACTGGCTTTGCCAAGCCTACCGAAACCCGGCCCGGTCCGGGTGATGATCAGGTCTACATTCCATACACAATGTTGACCAACCGGGATCAACCCATTGGACTCTAGACTTATCTAGGTCTAAGCAATTCCAAAGACTTATTAGTCAAGAAATTTAACTTCTAATCCTCATGCTACAGAGAACAAGGTAAAGAAAGTATGTCAAAAATGGGGGTTGTGTTTAACGACACTTGTAATGGAGTGGATTAACTAGACCGGCTCTGTCAAACTTCTATATATATCACAATATAGGTATTTCAAAAATCATATTTCATACAATTTTATATTTAACACTATATATTTAAGTAATAAAATTGGGCAAAGAAGAATGACGTAGAGTTGTTGGCTCGCATGGACGGAGCGTGTTGGAATCATCGATTCAGTCTTTGGACGTGTTGGAAATATTAGAAATTTTCTCAATATTTTAATCCACAAAATTATGTAAATCATAATTAAACAATTGCCCAGTTTCCAGTTCAAGACCAAAGGTACTAGATATAAAATATCTATCTCATACGCAAGAGCTAATGAACAGGAAAATAAATGGACAAAGGCACGGTATAAACAAATATACCCTTGGTAGAGCCGCAGACCACTACTGCGCAGCGAACACGGTATTGAGGAGAATGACTTGCACATTCTCGGCCGCCATGACGGTTGATGTAGTCGATCACAAGTTGGTGCAATGAAGTGTTGATGCGATGTAGAGATCGATGCGATCGAGCGTCGGTCTGATGTAGATGTACAGTGCCTCCTTGCAGCGATCGAGGACGAAGAACTTCGGCGATCGCGTGAAGCGCTCCCAAAAACCTTATCGGCCTTCTATCTGGCGGGATCTCGAGAAGGACGAGGTTCGAGGCTCGCTCCTCCGCTCCTTGTCTTGCGCAAGGAAGCAGAGGCGGAATGCAAAATGGCGGCCTTCTGAGATGGAAGTATGGAATGTACGGAGAGAGAGAGCTCTTAAGGATGAGTGTAACCTTTGTTCTAGGTGGAAGTTCAACAGGTCTCCATCAAACACCGGTATATCAAACTACAAGGAATCGAGAGTATTTCAAATGTGCCTATGAAATTTGGTAGGGATTGTTAGAATAATTATGGGGTTGGCCCATTTAATTATTTTAATAGAAATTCCAAGAGGCTCATTTAATACTAAACCGTTCGGAAAATTGGGAGGAGAATATCTCAACTTAAATAGTTGGATTGTGATTCTCCCAATTAAGAAAAGAGAGAAAAGAGAAAGGCACGGGCGAGCTCTCCCCGAGACGGGCGAGCTCTCCCCGAGATGGGCGAGCTCTCCCCGGGCACGGGCGACCTCACCCTGAGCATGGGCGAGCTCTTCCCGAGACGGGCGATCTCTCCTCGAGCACGGGCGACCTCTCCCCGTAACCGACGACTTAATGGCTGGTGTAATGACGTCCGTTACGTAACGGACGACTTAATGGCCAGATGTAATGACGTCCGTTACTAGTGCTTGATGGCGCCTATAAAAGCATGAGCACCTCGCCCTGTGAGAAAAGCTCTCATCCTTAAGAGCTCTCTCTCTCCCGTACATTCCATACTTCCATCTGTAGCGCTACCATTTTGCATTCCCGCCTCTGTTTCCTTGCGCGCACAAGGAGCGGAGGGAGCAGGCCTCCGGAACCTCGCCCTTCTCGAGATCCGCGCGGGATAGAAGGCCGATAAGGTTTTGGGAGCGCTCTCACGCGATCGCCGAAGTTCTTCGTCCTCGATCGCTGCAAGGAGGCACCTGACATCTACATCGCACCGACGCTCGATCGATCGATCTCTACACCGATCAACACTTCACCGCACCAACTTGTGATCGACTACATCAACCGTCATGGCGGCCGAGAATGTGCAAGTCATTCCTCCACTGCTCGTGCTCACAACAGAATGGCCATGCTCCGCTCAAGGGTATATTTGTTTATACCGCGTTTTGTCCATTTGTTTTCCTGCTCATTAGCCCTCATGTATGAGATAGATATTTTATATCTAGTACCTTTGGTGTTGAACCGAAATCGGCAATTGTTTAATTATGATTTACATAATTTTGTGGATTAAAATATTGAGAAAATTCCTAATATTTTCAACAGGACGTTTCTTCTGGATCTTCCATATCTATCGCAAAAAATCAAGCGAATACGGTAAAGACATAGAAATATACAAATATATGATGAACGGGATGCCGGATGCACGTAACTTAGGTGATACTTGTATCGGAAATTTCTAAAATAAGCTAATCTACTTATTGAGAAGGATTCCATGATCTATCTGTTATGTGAATATGATGCATATGATATCTGAAGCTTAATATTCTACCCCATAATAATATATCTCATTAAATAAAGTTGTTTACCAAATTACAATACAAAATATAGGCCGAATAGATGATCCTAATATTTTATCATAGCAAGCGAATTATATTTCCAATAGCTTCTTCAGGCAAATATACCCTAAAAGGGTTATTAAGATTTTCCTAGTGGTAAAATAGGGAGAAACACTAGCTATCTGTTGGAAAGAGAGGATTGCGGAATAGATGTATTGTATTGATCAATGGAGGAATATATATAGAGTACAGAAGATGGGCCTCCCCAAGGCCCATATACTCTAACACTCCCATGATCAACAAAGACTAAGCGGTCAAGCGATACAAAGCAAACACACACTCCCATGATCAAAACAAAGTGTCCATCAAACAAAGTGTCCATCACTCCCCATGATCGGAATGGTAGTAGCACGGACATTCAGCCGGACCAACTCGTGAAGACCGAAGTGGGCAGCCCTTGGTGAAGATGTCGGTCATCGCAATGACGTCGGGACATGGAGAACGCGGACCTGACCAAGAGCCACCCGCTCTCGGACGAAGTGGAGGTCGATCTCGACATGCTTGGTGCGCTGGTGCTGTACTGGGTTGGTGGAGAGGTAGACCGCTACGACGTTGTCGCGAAGATCTGACGGCGGCTCGGCGAAGGGGACTGTGAAGCTCCTGGAGAAGCTGCCGTAGCCAGCACGCTTCAGCCACACCATTGGCGACGGCGCGGTATTCTGCCTCAGCGCTGGAGCGGGAGACAATGTGCTGGCGCTTAGAGGACCAGGAGACCAGGTTGTCACGGAGGAACACGCCGTAGCCTGAGGTCGACTTACGGGTGTCAGGACAACCGCCGGTCAAGACATCGAGTAGACAAGTGAGATCAACGACCTCGATGCGATGCGAGAATGCAGACCAAGCTCAAGTGTGCCCTGAAGGTAGCGAAGGATGCGCTTCAGGGCAGCAAAGTGAGGCTCCCAGGGATCATGCATGAAGAGGCAGACCTGCTGGACAGCATAAGTGATATCTGGCCGGGTGAATGTAGGATACTGAAGAGCACCTGCTAAACTGCGGTAGAGTGTCGCGTCAGAGACAGGAGCTCCATCAGCAGAGAGCTTGGACTGAGTGTCCACCGGAGTGTTGCAGGGCTTGCAATTTGACATGCTGGCGCGGTCCGTAATATCCGAATGTCTTGTCATGTGAGAGATGCGAGCCACCGCATGTGGATCGAACCGAGACTCCCAAGAAATGATGCAGGGGTCCCAGATCCTTGAGAGAGAACTCACGCTGAAGGGCAGCAACGGTCCTGTCCAGAAGAGCAGTCGAGGAGGCCGTCAGGACAATGTCATCCACATAGAGCAGAAGATAGACGGTGTCGGCGCCACGGTGAAAGACAAACAGTGATGTGTCGGCCTTTGCTTCAACAAAGCCCAGAGAGAGCAGATGAGAAGCAATCCTGCTGTACCATGCTCGAGGTGCCAGCTTCAGACCATATAATGACTTGTTGAGTCGACACACATGATCTGGAAGGGATGGATCAACAAAACCGGATGGTTGAAAACAGTACACTGTCTCTGTAAGGGTGCCATGCAAAAATGCATTGTTGACATCCAAGCGACGGATAGACCACCGAGAGGGAGCGGTGTGAGAACAGTCCGATGGTGGCGGCTTGACAATCGGGTCAAGGTCTCGCCGAAATCAACACGGTATTGGGTGAACCCACGAAGAACCCAACGAGCCTTGTACCGATCGAGAGAACCATCTGCATGAAGCTTGTGCTTGAAGATCCATTTGCGGTGACAACATTGGCGCCAGGGGACGTGGAACAAGGTCCCACGTGCGGTTGGCTGGAGAGCATCGAATTCTGGCTCATAGCGTCGCGCCAATTGGGATCGACGGTAGCGCCACGGTATGTCTTCGGACAGAGACAAAGCGGTGGCGTGAAGGTTGAGACGCCACGGGCCGAATGGAGAGTCCGGCCTTCCGACGGGTGACCATATGATGAGCATTGGTCATCGGGAGGGGCACATCATCGGCAACAACACGTGGAGCAAGTCCAACAGGCGATGATATGCGGGGTGGTCCTGCTGGCAACAACACGGGCGTAAAAGCCAACAGGGCAAGCAGGGCGGCCGGCTGGCAATCACCGTGGCGGGAACCGGCAGGCAGTGAAACCGACCAGTGGCACTGGCTGGCAACAACTGCGGAGGGGATCCAGCGAGGGGCGTGTGACAATGGGCGGTTGTGCGGCGTAGCAAAGAAGATGGCCGACGTGACCACTGGTGGGGCAGAGACAACCGTCGTCGCAGGAGTGGTCGACGTGACCACTGGTGGGGCAGAGACAACCGTCGTCACAGGAGTGGCCGACGTGACCACTGGCGGAGCAGAAGTACCTGCAGAGGAGGTCGAGCGACGAACACCTATAGGCAAAGGAGGAGGGCTGTCGGGCTCTAGGAGAATGTCGAGATCAGAAGGGGTGGATAGGGTGGAGGTGCCAGAGGCGAGGGGGAAGCTCGACTCGTCAAAAGTCACATGACGAGAGATGATGATGCGATTGGACGAGAGATCCATACAGCGCCAACCTTTGTGATCGGATGGATAACCGAGGAAAACGCAAAGGGTAGAGCGAGGGGCGAGTTTGTGCGGGGCAGTGCTAGAGAGGTTAGGGTAGCATGCACAGCCAAACACGCGGAGGTCGTCGTAAGAGGGGTGGATGTGGTAAAGGGCGAAGTAAGGAGTGGGGTGGGATAGGGTGGAAGTGGGACGAATGTTGATGAGGTAGGTGGCCGCGTGGAGGGCCTCGACCCAAAAGGAAGGGGGGAGGCTCGCTTGGAACATAAGGGAACGCATCACATCATTAGTGGTACGAATGGCGCGTTCAGCCTTACCGTTCTGAGGAGAAGTGTAGGGACAGGACATGCGAAAGACAACGCCGTTGGTGAGAAAGAAGGAGCGAGAAGCGGAGTTGTCAAACTCGCGACCGTTATCAGATTGGACACACTTGACGGTGGTGCCAAACTGAGTCCGAACATGGGCAAAAAAATGTGAGATGGTGGGAAAGGTGTCAGACTTCAGGCATAGGGGAAAGGTCCACATGTAATGAGAGCAGTCATCGACAATGATGAGATAATACTTGTAACCAGAGACACTAAGAACGGGAGATGTCCACAGGTCGCAATGGATTAAATCAAAATTGTGAGCAGCTCGAGAGGTGGAAGAGACAAAAGGAAGACGGACATGACGACCAAGCTGACAGGCATGACAGAGGTGGTCAGGAGGATCCTTAGGGCAGGGGATAGCGCATTTAGTGGCTAAGCGGAGAGAGTCGCATGGCCTGGGTGGCCAAGACAACGATGCCAGAGAGATGTGGTGGAGGTGCTGGTAATAAACGCCTGGGAAGGAGGGGTGGAGGGGTGGAAGGAGTAAAGGTCTCCGGAGCTATTGCACCTAACAATGATAAGTCCGGTACGAAGATCCTTGACAGACAGGCCTACCGGGTCGAACTCAACAGAGCACTGGTTATCTATGGTGAACTGACGAACAGAAATGAGGTTTTTTATGATGTGAGGGGTGACAAGAATATTACGAAGAGTAAGATCCCTATCACCTAGGGAAAAAGAAAGATGACCGATGGAGGTGACCGTAGGCGAGACCGTTGCCAACAATGATGTTGGTCGGTGAAGGAGGATAGGGTGGTTGGGAAAACGAGGTTACCAAAGATCGGCAATCATGTGCGAGGTCGCCCGAGTCCATGTACCATCACAGCACGGATAGGGGCTGTCGTGCCACAGTAAATCATAGCGGAGGAGACACCGAGAGCGAAGACGACACTGCGCACATAGGTCGCTCCCCAAGGTAGCCGAAGACGTCGTCTGGTATGGTGACGAGAGGACCGGCCGAAGAAGAATAGGGGTGGCGGGACCACCACTTAAGCCAGCCAAGCTGTGGAGGAGCCGAGCCGAGCCACCAATGTAGGAAGCCGAGCCGAGCCTGTGGAGCCGAGCCAGTGGCCGAGCAAGGAGCTGAGCCGAGCCGAGCCCCGCCGAGCCGAGCCGCATGGTGTGGCAGCCCAAAGGTGGGGTGTGGCCCAAGCCGCCCAGCTCGGTGGTCGGGGAGAGGAACTAGGTTCCTCCTCCCCGAGGCGGCGCCGGGCGGGACTGCCAGCGGCAGGCCGGCGAAGAAGCAATCTTGGCCGGCGCGAGCGGGTGAAGGCCGGCGGCGCCGAAG
This sequence comes from Raddia guianensis, assembly GCA_036346415.1. Lineage (NCBI taxonomy): Eukaryota > Viridiplantae > Streptophyta > Magnoliopsida > Poales > Poaceae > Raddia > Raddia guianensis. The sequence continues at coordinate 5,733,253 of CM070542.1, read as the reverse complement.
CTCGGCCACTCCCAGCGCGGCCTCAAGCGCTGCCACCTCGAAGCGTGTGGGCGCGCCCGGGCGGCAAGGACGGCGGGCCTCCCGAAGCAGCCACTCCTGGCGAGAGGCAATGAGCGCCCAGCCAGCGGGCGGCGAGGCGGCGAGCGCCGTGGCGGGCGGCGGAGTCGGAGAAGGGTACGCCCGAAGGCCGCCAGCGGCGGCGGCAGCGCGCGGCGGCGGAGAAGGGACGTCGCCGGCGGTGGTCCCAGCGAGGCTAAGCGGAGGGCGATGCCGACGCCCACGTGGATCTAGGCCGCATCGTGCCATGCCAAGAAGGCTCCGGCGGCGGCAGCCAGATCCGAGAGGTACGTCGTTAGAGAACGGTGCAGGAAGGACGAGGCCGGCAAGACGCAGGCGGCTTGCACTCGTCGGGAAGGCTACGGACGGCGGCGACGATCCGGTCGGCAGCAGCGTCCGCAAGCGGGTGGGTGACGTCGTCAAACTAGCGACGGTGGCTGCCGTGCTTTCGACGTCGTGAGGGGGAATCGCAGCTACCGCCGTCGTGGCGGTGGATGCGAAGAAATTGGCGAGGAGGGATCCGTCACCGTAGATCAGCCATGGTGCGTCGTTGACGAGGAAGACGACGTCACCGTGCTAGGAGAATTAGGTTAGGGTTTCGTGGTAGGCTCTGATACCATGTTGGAAAGAGAGGATTGCGGAATAGATGTATTGTATTGATCAATGGAGAAATATATATAGAGTACAGAAGATGGGCCTCCCCAAGGCCCATATACTCTAACACTATCCTATTTTTCCGAGGTTCCAGGGGCAGTATATTATTTTCTGGAATTTATCCAGATTTAATGGAGGTCAACTACCAACTTAGCTATCCAACACAGATATTTTGGTCATCGACACAGAAATCGTTTCCTGTAACGTGTTATATCAATCTGATCATAGCATAATATTGACTCGTTAAACACTTTTTATGAATGTACAAATTAATGAGGAAAAATAGAAGGAAGCTTCCCCTTCCGGCTCACTTCGAGGACCTGAGGACTCGCCAGTCACCAGTGTAGCCATCGGCCGTCTTCTTCCCGTCGTTGGTCCTCTTCCCCTTCGAATCCAAGCGATTAATTATAGACGATGCCGGGAAGAGCTTACTTTGGCGTAGCCCTTGTGCTGGCGGCGCAATTGGTGGCGCTGGTCCTCATCGCCGGCATTTTTTTTCAAGACTGCAGACGGAAGGCACGGAACCAACCAACACCCGCGAATTAAGAGTGCCCGAATGGTTGATCTCTACTCGCCAGTGTAGTCATCGGTCGTCGGTTCACCTGCCAACCCGGACCCATTTATATTCATACGACTGCTTCGCCCTCCCATCATTCGTGTTCTAGCTTCCCATCAAATCCAAGTGATTATAGACGACGATGCCGGGAAGAGCTTACTTTGGCGTAGCCCTTGTGCTGGCGGCGCAACTGACGGCGCTGGTCCTCATCGCCGGCAGCCTCCTCCGCCCAGCGACCGCCAGGCCCACAGCCGACGGCTGGGGCTGTGAGGGTGTGTTTTAAGTAAAACTTTTTTTTTTTCTGCTGTGCATGAATTTCCAACTTCTGTAAGCTTATCTGCAATTTTGCACTAGTTTTTCTTAAGAACAGTTTGTATTTGTTTGCATTACGGTTGATCATTATTCATGCATGTGGTTCGTTTATGGATTATTAAGGGAAAAAAACTGATCCATATGAACAAAAAAACATTTTTTTGTATAATGTATAGTAGATGTTTTCATGCAATGTGTGTTTAATATTTTCGTTGTGTTCGATTTGTAGGTATTTGTTCTGATCCTGATCCAGGTCATGAGTGCAGCCGTCCACCGTGTCCGTAAGATGCCCCGTGAAACAAAGTGAGAAAGCTAGAATGCTAGATACACCATTGATCGATGGGTTGAGTGATTTGGAATATTTGTTGCTAAAAAATTAGGCTACCAAAGTTTATATTTGATTAGTTAAGCTGCGCTTACAGCATCATACATGTACACCTTGCTTTTCGTTTCTTCCAAAATACGCAATTTCTGAATTATGCTGGATTTGCTTTGAGAATTGAGATTCGCAACTGTCGCCCGTGCAACCTCGTCAAGATTCAAGACGTGTCAATCTGCCTTGGACAGTTGCATAATTTTCTCTAAGAACGACTACAACAATAACGGTAATATTATTTTGTATTAATGCAACAATACTGTCTAAAATTCGTCCATCAAATCTACATTTCGCTCTTCTAACACCCCGGTCTCCAAAAGACCCAAGATGTTGCCAACTCACTCTAAGTCTTTTGAAGGTCGGGGTGTTACAGCTCTACTCTGCTCCACTCCGTTCGCTCAAAACTAGTCTCCATTAGCCTTCCGCCCAGCGTTCTGTCGACTCGCCGGGCCGATAAAATGCCTGCCTGCCGACTTGCTGAGCCATGCATCTATCTGTCCTTTGGTATCCCTCCTCTCTTTTTTTCTTTCCTTGGAATTCAAAGACACTCAATCAATAGTAAATTGAAACCGACGAATGTTGTAACAAGCAAACCCAAATGTTTAAGTGGGTTGTGCAACATCTAACCCCAAATGTTTTGGTGGGTAAAACCGAATGTTGCAACTTGGCATACATAAAAAATGTTTTAGTATGTTAAAGACAAATGTTACATTAAAGCAAACAAGATGTTTCAGAAATGTAAAACAAAAAGTTTCAAAATCGTAAATGTTTCAGCATGTACAACCAAATGTTTTACCACGACAAAAACCAAGCGTACCAAGGTCATGTCCCAATTTAAAATGTCCTTCTTCTTGAACCTCTAGCCTCTTCTCCCGTCTCCTCCCAAATCTGACCATTTTCTCCTAAATTCGACGAGGTCGTGTCAAGACAGCTACCACATGATGTCAAGCTTGCAATCTACGAGGCCGAGCACCTGAGCCCATGAACCAAAACGAAGAGTGAGAGGATTGGGAAGTACAGATACAGATATATGAACCAAAACAGAAGCTAGTGATGGTCCCAGCGTTGAAATTTTTGTACCTTCCGTTTCCACAAGTTGGTTGTTGTTCTCTACCACAGGCACAGTGTTCCGGGCTGCTATTCAACATTTGATTCGTTCAAACACATCCCGAGACAGCCAGACAGGGACGCATGCGTTATACGGTGTCCACCCATCGAGAGGGATTCGTCATTGGTCTTTCTACCTTTTCCCATCGAATCCAAGTGATGAAGTGATTATAGACGATGCCGGCAAGAGCTTACTTTCACCTAGCCCTTGTGCTTCTGCTGGCGACGCTCCTTCTCATCGCCAGCATAGTACTCCGCCGCCCTGCGACCGACACAACCGGCGGCTGGGGCTGTCCATTTGGTACGGTTCTGATTCAATTCGTAAAATTTATTATTTTTCTATATACCATTTAATATAATATTTTATAATAATTTTTTAAAACTTCATGAGTTTCTTCTCAAAGATCACCCAAAAAAAAAAAATTTCAGTCCTTTTAAATATCTTTTTAAAGGTTCTTACCTTTTTCAATTACAACCAAAGTCAAATCACAGCCACAAATCAAAGAGGTCATAAGGTTATTTTTAACCGAAGATTTCTGGTGTTGTGCACGAATTTTCTCTTAAGTTTATTTGCACTAGTTTCATACTCGAGCACATTCGTTGTGCACTAGTTTCGTACTTCCGCAAGGTTATTTGCAATTTTGCACTATTTTCTCTTAAGGACGGTTTTGTATTTGTCTGCACTGCGGATGATCATTATGTATTCATCCATGTGGTTCGTTCGTGGATTATTAAGGGAAAAACTGGTCCATATGAACCAAAAAAAAATATTTTTTGTATAATCTATAACAAATGTCTTCGTGCAATGTGTTGTTAATATTTTCAATGTGTTCAATTTGTACGACATTCTTGTTTTAATCACGATCCAGGTCATCAGTGTAGCCGCCCGCCGTGTCTGTAAGGTGCCCCGTGAAATGAGGTGAGAAAGCTAGAATGCTATATACACCATTCATAGCTGGTTCAGTGATTTGGATTATTTGTTGCTCAAAAATTGGGCTGCCGAAGTTTGTATTTGATTCATTAAACTGTTCTTACAACATCACACATGTGCCCCTATCTTTCCTTTTCTACCAAAATATGCAGTTTCTGAATTATGCTGGATTTTCTTTGAGAATTAAAACTCACACCTATTGCCCATGCAACCTCGTTAAGATTCAAGATGTGTTGATCGTCTCGGATAGTTGCATATTTTTCTTCGACAACGACTACAGCAATAGTGGTAATATTATTTTGTATCAATGCAACGATACTGTCTAAAAATCGTTCATGAAATCTACAGCTTGCTCTTATAACACACTGATCTTCAAAAGACCTTTTGTAGTCCGGGGTGTTACAACACTGCTTAGATCTGCTCCGCTCAGCTCACCCAACACTAAACTTCGTTAGCCTTCCGCGTTGCGTCCTACCACCTTGCCGAGCCAGCGAATGCCTGCCTGCCGACTTGCGGAGCCACGTATCCATCTGTCCTTTGGTATTCCTCCTTTCTCTTTTCTTCCCTTAGAATTCAAAGACTCAATCGGTACGAAATTGAAACCAACGAATTCAATGATGAGCATGGTGTCTCGCATGCTTACGCGACAAATTTTATAATTGGCATTGACTTTTCTTTTATTCTAAATTTGTGATTTTGTTGTGTTTGATATAAACTCATTTTCTATTTTTATAGTTGACACGGATTCCTATTTCTATTATTTATTGCAATCAATAAGGACTCCTTATTTTAATGTTAATGTAATCTGTTATAATTTGGTCTTGCTTTAATCGTTCATGTAGATCTTTTTTCGATTAATGTACGAATGTATAGTATTTTAAAATTAATATGGTGACTCCTATTAACTTGTTTCAATAGACAGATAGATAGGCTGCTTCAAAATCAAATGATATAAACTAAGTACGTAATTGATACTCAACAAGTACTAACTTAAAATTTTAATAATATAACATTATAAAAATAGAGTATTGTTGAGATATTAACTATACTCATTAAGAGCAAACTTGATATCTCCTTCGTATTCTCTGATGAGCTAGGATTTACCCTCTGTAGCAGTCACATTGGTGTCGAGAAAATCCTCTTCGGATAGAGTCACACCCTTATTGTTTAAAGAGGAAATCGTCTACCGAGACTTGGTTTTAACAAATCAAACCCCTCTGTACATGTGAATTGTCCTTGACAATCAACAACCGGCTAAAGCTTCCACAAGCGTTATTAGTCATTTCTCTCGAGTGAAGGCTATTATATTAAGGCAAATCAGGCCCGGAAGATTCGTGATATCATGGGATCCTAGTTTCACGTTATCAACCAAGTCCCTAAGCAATGGCTATCCCGCTTGGGTGAATTTTTCTATACATTGACAATGAAATATCAACTTCAGCAATCAAGCCAAGGAGCTCCATGATATTGTGAAGATCAGCCAGTTCTCTATACAAGGGCTATCCTGCTAAAAAGAATTTCAAAGAATTCCAAGACGCCCTCAAGCAATGACATCACCGATGGTGATCAACATTGTATCATTTTCCGTGTCCATGACCAATTGTGCGAGGATACCCCCGAATACGTTAGCAAAATCTTTAACTTCCAATCCAATTTCAGCCAAGTGTTAAGTGTCAATAATGCACACCACCCCCAGTCCAAATTTCAACATGGCGTTTGATGAAGACAAGATCAAGAAACATGGAAAGGCAGGGCCAAACATTCAACATCTACGCAACCCCAGCAACCCCGACAACCATGCACCAACCCACAAGGTGAACCATGAAGCGAAGACAAGAAGATGCCCCAATAGCTTAATCAGAGGTGTTTTGCTATGATTTTTCCAACCATATCCTCCTCCTGGAGTATGTTGACCTGTGGAGACAAGTCCTGCAGCTTTGGCCTCATTCTCTGGTTCATTTCACCTACTTTTTCTGCCACGGCGCCCAAATAAAAACTCCTATACCTTCTACACCCCAAAGGGCCTTCCGGTATAGCGTCGCGTCAGTCACCTGTAGCTTAAAAAAAAGAAGAAAAAGATAGAGCAGTTCAAGTTGATGGAATCCAAATCTTATGTTGATTCCAGTCATCCAGTGATGTTGACATATTTGAACATATATCATGCGTGAGTCCATGATTTTTTTTTTCATTCTACCTTTTTTAAATTCTTGCTCGTCTGATCTGATACCGTAACCTCCACCTCCATGTTAACCAGCTCTTCCTGAAAAACAATGGAGTAAGGGAGGATCTTTCAGAGGAGTGGGAAAACTTCCTTCTCTTCCTCTATGTGGATTTAGCCTACTACATCCCGGTGCGTATTCTCTGCCTTTGTGTGGCAAAGGCAGGGAAAAACAGGCTAAAAGGCATGGGATCAGTAGAAAAACATCGTTAGAAAAATCTGTTCATGGGATCAGAGCAAAACACATTGAAAACACTGTTCATTTTCTTTGCTTTTGCCTTTGTTCGCTTGATTATAAAGTCACGATTCTTTGTTCACCTCTGCCTTTGCCACGCAACGGCAGAGAATCCCGTTTGACTACATCCGGTACCAAGGAGATGATGGTCCAAGCATTCGTATTTCTTTATCTTTCGTCCCACAAGTTGTTCGTTACAATAATAATGCAGGTTGTGAGTCAACATGTATGTGCATATGGCCCCTGGAGGGCATAGGATAGGCGCTATAATTACTGTTACATGCACTATTCATGCATGAACAATAACCTATGGCAGGAAAATAATCTTTTTAAGAGCTTCGGAAGTTAAATATAGATAAAATTGAACTGGTACCTCCTGAACTTGCAGCGATTCTCACGTAACCCCCTGAACTTGAGTTTTACTTTCTCGCCCTCTAAACTTGTCTTTTTTTGCACGGTTGCCCTAAAACAGTTAGGGCAACCGTTAAGTGCTGACGTGTTAATTACGTGACCGTTAATTGCTGATGTGGCTACGGCATGGCAGCTGAAGGCTGGCATGGCAACCCACGTGGCTAGTTGTTGGTGAAAAAAATATAAAATAGGAAAAATTCAAAAAACAGAAAAATAAAAATCGGAAAACAAATAAAAAGAAAAAACATTAAAATTCAAAAAAGGGAAATCATTAAAAAACCCTAAAAAATATAAACATATTCATAAAAAAATGGAAAAAGGCAAAAAAATCAAAAAAACAAATTCAATTTTTTTAAAAAACGAAAACATTCATAAAAAATCTTCCTTCTTCGTCCATTTTTCCCCTATTTTTCCCATTTGTTTTTTATCTTTATTTTTTTCAAATTTCCCCCTTTTATTTTTTATGTTTTCCATTTTTTTGAATTTTATTTTTCTTATTTTTAAAATGTTTTCTTTTTTATATTATTTTCAAATTTCCCTTACTTTTTTTTTCCAAATTTTCCTAAAAAATCCATGTGGCAGCCATGTCAAGCCTTCAACTGTTATGTGGCAGACACATCGACGATTAACGGCCAAGTAAACACTTATCGATTGTCCTAACAGTTTTGAGGCAACCATGTAAACAGAGACAAGTTTAGGGGTCGAGAAAGTAAAACTCAAGTTCGGAGGGCTACTTAAGAATCGCTGCGAGTTTAGGGGGCAACAGTGTAATTTTCTCTTAAAAATACGACTGTATTGGTTGTCATATGTTATAGATTGGCTAGATAAGATCGATGGTTATGATTTAATTGACACTTCCAAGAAAAGGACGGCTGATGACTGAATGGTTGGTTCTTGCTCGCCGGTGTGGTCGTCGGTCGTCGGGTCACGTACCTACCAACCCGAGACTCATCGAATAACCACCGGGAGGGATTATAAATTTGTCCTCTCGCTCTTCCCATCGAATCCAAGTGATTATAGACGATGCCGGCAAGAGCATACTTTGGCCTAGCCCTTGTGCAGGCGATGCAACTGACGGCGCTGCTTCTTGTCGCCGGCAGCCTCCTCCGCCCAGCGTCCGCCACAATCGGCGGCTGGGAGTTTTAAGCTAAGCTTTTTTCTGCTGCTGTGCACTAATTCCGTACTTCTGTAAGAGCATTAGGGGGTGGGATAGAAGGGGCTATTGGAGATGCTCTAAGGTCATTTGCAATTTTGCATTGGTTTCTCTTAAAGACCGTTTGTATTTGTTTGCACTGCGGATGATCATTATTTATGCCTGTGGTTCGTTCGTGGCTTATTAAGGGAAAAAACTGATCCATATGAACATAAAAACCAATTTTTTAATTAATCTATAGCAGATGTCTTCATGCAATGTGTGATTAATATTTTCCATGTGTTCAATTTGTAGCTCCTTGTTCTGATCCTGGTCCAGGTCATCCGTGTAACCGTCCACCGTGTCGGTAAAGGTGCCCGTGAAATGAAGTGAAAAATTTAGAATAAGACACACACCATGGATCATGGGGTTAAGTGATTTGGAATATTTGTTGCTCAAAAAATGGGCTGCCAGGCGGGATGAGGACGATGAGGCGCGTGAAAGGACGACGGTGAGCAGGCGCGCAAAAGCCGCACAGGGCGACGGCGAGCAGACGTGCGAGAGCTGAACGGGATGACAACGAGAACTGCTGCCCTTAATCGTTGCTTAGCTAGACTTAACGGGTGTGTCCATGGCATGCCACACGCCCATGTGTTAGGTAAATCTCTACAATGTGTGGTTTTTTTAGTTAGAACGAAGATATGTGGTTATGTGCCATTAATAGTTTAAACATGTGGCAAAGTGATACAATGTCCCCTAAACATGGGGTTTTCTGAAATTTGCTCTAGTTTAAAAGCATTTTATGAAACATAGATAGCAGGTAGCATAATAAAAATATTAACTTGAACATAAATGCAATAAAATAACTTCTCAATCTCTTGGTCTAAAAAACTCAAAGTCTTACCTCAACCTCGTCAACAACGGTAACCATGTCAATTTTATTATGGTCAAGGCCTTGTTTGTTTCACATTACATCATTTGGCTTATACAGAAATAACAAATTTTCATTTAATTTAATTTAATTTAATCTGAAACAAACAAGGCCCAAGATACGTCGTAAGAAACCACTAAGTCACTCTTAACCATAGGCATGACCATTCGAATGGTCTCTCTGCAGACGTGTACATTTTACCCACACGACATAGCAAGCTATGCTGATATCTCTTATATATTAATATTAGTCCATTGGGTCCCGCACTGCATCTCAACATTCCTCGTGACACATTGTCGTTTGAAAGAGTTAATTATTGCTGTGGTTGTAGCCCATGGATCCTTAATTGGCATCCATAGACCCTATGAAAGGTGTTGAGAAACCTCGCTACCAGGTGTAGTCCGAGGTATAAACGTGGTCAAACAATCACAGAGAAAAAGTAAGAACACAGGGGACACAGAGATATAGGGTGGAGCTTCTCTTTATTAATTCTCATATCTGTTATACAATAGGTGCTCCACCTCTTCTTTTATAGTACTGCTTAGGGTTTAGGCCAGGTCCAATGTGGGACCCACCATGGGGGAGGCGCCAGCCGGCCCTAGCCAGTGCCGTCTTGGTGCAATCGGCCTGGCACGGACCGGCTCCCACTAGGTGGTTTCCCAACACTCCCCCTTGGACCTTGCCAGCGAGATGCATATGCCTCATCAAAACTCCATCCAAAAACCCAGTGGGAAAAAAAGGATTGGAGAAAGAGTACATAGCATACGCTTGTTGTGCGCACGATTTGCCTTATTAAAAACCTTATGTGAGAAAACTTCAGGGAAAAACTCACCAAGGGAAAAAGAGTACAAACCACCCAACATTGCATTCAATCTTCTAGATCGAGTTGGGTACTCTAGCTTCATACCAAAGTTTTAATTCAGGGCGTGTAAATTACCTCCCCCTGAATTCAGCACTTCTTTGAGCCTGATCATTCCAATGCCCCTAACACACCTTTCAAAGGAGGCGGTAGGTAATGACTTAGTGAACAGGTCAGCCAAATTCTCATAGGATTTGGTGTGCTGAATACTTATTTCATTCAATTTATGCAGTTCATGCGCATAAAAGAACTTGGGGTCGATATGCTTAGTGAGATTACCTTTCACATAACCCATATGCATTTGTGCAACACAAGCGGCATTATCTTCATAGATAATTGTAGGGGTTTGCTCAATAGGTAATCCATATGACTGCAGGATGTGTTTCACCATTCTTCTTAATCATGCACATTCACGAGATACTTTATGTAATGTAATGATTTCCGAGTGGTTTGTGGACGTAGCCACTAGCGTCTGCTTGGACGACTTTCATGACATTGCAGTGTCACCACATAGAAAAACATACCCAGTTTGTGATTTATCAGAATGTGGGTCCGAAAGGTACCCAGCATCGATATAACCAACAATGTTCATATCTTGGTTCTTCCTGTAAAACAGGCCAAGATCAATGCTTCTACGGAGGTATCGAAAGATGACCTTTATTCCGTTCCAATGCCTCTTTGTGGGCGCTGCACTGTATCGAGCCAACGTGTTTACGGCGAATGCAATATCGGGCCGTGTACTGTTAGCAAGATACATAAGTGCTCCTATTGCACTCAGATACGGGACTTCCTGCCCGAGGATTTCCTCCCCCTCTTCCCTGGGTTGGAAGGGGTCCTTTTCTTTCTACAAAGATCTTCCTATCATAGGGGTTCTTCAGGAATAGGCTCTGCTAAAGCCAAACCTTTCTAAAACCTTCTGAGTATAGGTCTTCTGGTGCATTAGGATCCCATGAGGGAACTGCTCGAACTGCAAGTCTAAGCAGTGCTTAGTTTACCATACTTCAAGTATGAGCATACTTATTCTAATTCTCTTCTTCAATTCATATAGTGATTTTCAGAGTTTCACACTATATGTTTCTATTTGCTCTATCTTGGTTCCGGATAGTAATACTTCAAGTATCTTCATTCACAAGTCCGAATCCAAGTCTCTTATATATATATTCAGTAACAACATCCTTCAATTCAAATTTCACTCTCAACTTTAAGTTGAGTACTGCCAATAATGAGATATATCTATAGGAATGCCATGACCAGGGAATAAACTTCTTCATGAAGCGTTGAGCTATCAGCCTTGTTATATACCATTCCAATTCATTATTCTTATTTCTCTTCTAGAGAAAATACTAGTATACCGCGGTACTTGCCTTCTTTTATATGGCATATATATATGTTGACTTTGGTTGTTGCTCTATTCATAAGTTCTCTTAAATAATACAATTCATATGGTCATTTAGTCATGGGGTGCTTCGAGCACTTCTACTTGCTCTGCACCGCTATTTCCCATCACGGGAGCAAGTTCCTTTAGTTCTTATCGCCGGTGTGTGCACACACTTTGGTCGATACATTCATTCATTTATTCCTACCATGGATTATTCAAGACTGGGAGTGCCTCGCTAGCAGGCTTCTCTCCAGCTGCCAGGTCTCAACTGGCTCCCCTTCACTACTTGGGGCATTTTTAGTGATTTGGTCATGATAAGCCATCTTTCCCTTTTTTCCCAGGCGTCCCCAGGTACTTTGGGTCGGAGGAACCAGACTCCCTGTTCATTCTGAGGCCTTTGAACAGGTTGAGGGGTACTTTCAATTCTTTGGTACTGCAGCCCTCTCTGGCGCATTACTTCTAGTAATGCAACTTAACCATTTCCTTCATATCACAAAAATGGTCATTCAGTGGCAGTTTCATATATACTTCAATATTCTTCAAGACTTCTTTTTCTTTACTAGTGCAAAGGTCATGCACGAGAATTCTATATGCTTATTTTCTCGGCGTTCTTATTCAGGAGTTCTAATTCTCCCCCTAATAATGGGAAAATATTCCTCGTCAATAGTGGTATGGTACATATAATTCAAAGTGGGAAATTTCATATGACTCTTTTGCATGCACTAGTTGAATGTTGTAGAACTACATGTTCTTTTGAATAGTGATTAGGGATGCACTGTGTAAAACTTCATGTTTCTACATATTCTTCAAGAATTACAACTCTGCTCATTAACCGGGCTAATTATTAAATTCTTTTCAATTCATATGACTGCTAGTCTCTCTGCAAGAGTTGGCATGCTATGCCAATGCAAAGTGCTCTGCTTCAAATATCATCATCAAATGACTTTAAAATAAAGTCACTAGCAGTGTCCATTGCGGCGGACTTCATATGATGGTATAGGGAAAATTCTTTAATTCCAGTGATCTACAAGATCTTCTCTTCAAATGCTTCGTTCCTTGTGTGAGAGTAAACTCGATCACATATAGGAGACTGTGTTGAGCACTATGAAGTACCAAAACTGCCCTGTTAAGGGTTGAATTGGAAAGCAAATGTCCTACTAGACGCAGTCCAGAGATTCAGGGACTTTAGCACTTTCTTCATAATTCAAAGTTTATTAATTTCCGATGGCACATTCAGGCACACAAAATTTTCAAGATTCGGAAAATCTTCACGATGGTATTATAGCCCGATGTGAGTTGTTTGTGCAATCCCTTATCATTGCAAACTGGGGAACCCAGAATACACTACTGAAAATATAAGAGTTAAGAGCTTCTAAATCCAGTCTTCTAAGCTGGCATGCACCGCAAGTGTATTAAATCTATTATAGTGTAGCCCAAATTCATATTGAAGGTATTACTTCTAGTAATGATTTTCTTACACCCGGCATTCTTCATAATGCATGAGCATTCAGTGCTATTTTCTTCATTTGTTTCTTCACGAAACATGCACGGATGTCTTCAAATTTAAAAGGCTCCAAAAATGCTTGGGATAAACAACGCTTCTTAAGTGCTGATGTAATACCCAATAATATACCCGTGGCTCTTCGTGAGCAATCTATGCACAGATCGCTACTAGCGATATATTCAAATTGATACTAATAGTATTCTTCAGGACAGATACAGGTATATGAGCTCTCTTAAGATGCTTTTTGTTATTCTACAACTGTATTAATAACCTCCAAGGGCACTATATAGATTATAGGTTGCAATCAGGTAATGGCGTGATTCATGATTCAAAGGATTCATAAATTGATTGCAACTTTATATATACTGGAATAAGGGCAAATACAAAAACCCGTCATGAGAATTAGTGTGCGCTCTTCTAAAGCTTCAATTCAAATATGCTCGTTAGGAACTTTCGATTCATGCTAAAAATTCATATGTCTGCTAGCAACCACAATTTAGAGTGCAAATTCATAAAATGCGATTCAAAATATGCCCACTACGTGTGGGTGTGCTCTCGAAACCTATGGACCAATATGCGTCAGCAGCAGGCTGAGGCCAGAGTGACGCAATCAATGTGCGGCACATGATTGACTCAGAGCACGGGCGATGCAATGGTACGGGGGCACAGTTGACAATAGGGACTGCGCCCAGATGCTTCTATCGCTAAAAGGGCAGTCCCCATAGTCAACCACATAGATGTAACCGAGCAGTGGCGCAACAGGGCCGAGACGGTTATTCTAGGTTTAATGACATATGTCGAGATCTTCGTTTCTCCATGCACTTTATGTGCGATTACAATTAGAACAAGGGGAAGATTAGGGAGGTCTCTGCAAGAGTTTTCATAAACAATGGTAAGTTAAGCTTCTGCCATTGCTTTTCTTTCTTCTTTGATCGATTAGCCATAATTGAATGCATAATCATGGCAAATTATAGACCAATCTCCCAAATGCGACATAATTTTTCGACATTATGCCTTGAGGGTTCTGCCCTTTTAATGGTGGAAATTAAATGCGACTTCTCCTTGTGTTATCTTTCTTAAACAATGGACTTTCTCTTCATAGGTCAATTATTCTTATTCTCCCATTCATGCCCTTCTTTAAAGTTTGGGACTTTCTCCCCCTAGTAGCTTCTCCATAACTATACAACAAAAGTTGCAAGCACCTGGAGTTATACTTAGGTAGGAGTGGGGATTACTCCTCGAATATGATCTTCTTTGTCACAAAAGAGCGATTGACCATTTTTCATAATTTACAGTCTCATGCATGCCCCATTCTCATATAATAGAAAGGGTAGTATACTAGAGCGTCCAAAACCGCTTCTTAAGTGCGGTATGTTGCTCATGTATACATCAATACTATATGTTTATAGAGGGGTGCCTAAGAAAGTGCAATGCAAGGTTGTTCCGCACATCGGTTTCTTATCCTTTCGGGGTTCTAACCCGATGGCGGCCCAGAGCTTCATGCTACAGGGTACAATTCTATAGTCCAATGCCCAAGTGAGGTTGCTCTGACTGTGCAATGTCAATACCTTAAATTCATATTTTATTATACTCGACATGTATACTTCAGGATTAATTCATAAGACTACTTCATGTAATCTAATTGAAAGTGGTGCGTGCCATAATTAATTCTCATGTATTCCAGTAATATAAATATTCTATCATGCCATTACTAATTCATAGGCATAAATAATTACTGATAATTATAATGGCAAATGCACACAAGGATTGCACATAAATAATTACAGAATTAAATAATGCTTCAAATTCAAAGCCGGGTACTTACTTCAAGTTCCCGGGATGCTAAAAGACCGAAGATTAAGTTTCCAATACATTTGAAAATCTCGGAAGACATCAGAAAAACTTCTAGTAATTTCCAAGCTTCTAAGGGATTTTAATGCATTTTTCATTCTTTCGGAAGCAGAGGTGCCAAATATAAATCCCCGAGTTGCATAACATGCCAAAATTCAAATCTCGAGTGATTCTGCAAGAATCAAAGGGGTTTTCTGCAATTTCTGCAACTTCAGGGCAAATTCACAAATTTTGTGGCCTTTTGCAATTTCTTTTAAAAATTTTCCGTTTAATCTGAACCTTTCGGTCCAGCGTACGACCTGCTGCTAGCAAGGCTGCACGTATTCTTATAAAGGTTTGAAAACAGGTAATTTTCAAAAACCAAATAGGTGATTCTGCAAGAATCGGGAAAATTTCTGTAATTTTCAGAATTTCATAATCCTTTTCCGGCTTAAGGGCCTTCATTTGCTCACATCTGGGCGGCACAGACACGGAGGGCCTAGCCGAGGCGTGCCCACTGTGGTGGCCATCAAGCCTGAGGCAGAGCCCACCGGAGGCGGCCCAGGGACGGCACAAGACGGGCGAGCTCAATGAGAAGCTGCAGAGAGGCTCAATGAGGCGGCGCAAATGGGGGGCCAACCAAGGGCCTAACCGGTAGGTCATGGCGCGGCATCACTATGCTGGCAATGGCCAATGGGCGACAACCCAACAGCGTGGGTGGTTTACGGCGGAGGCGCTTGACCAATGGGGGGGGGTGTGTGCAGTGGTGCAGCCAAATGGGCGGCGAGGCTGGAGCGGCGGCGCGCGCCACCGGGCGACGGCCCACCACGGCCTGAGTGAGGGCGGCTAGGGTTTCCCCTAGCCGCCCGCTGGCTTCAGCGTGTCTTGCTGCTGTGATGCAGGCGGCGTCTTGGCTGGTGCTGTGGCGGCTGCGTCGCGGCGGCGGCGGCTTTATCTGCGCGGCGGCGCCGGTAGGGCAAGGCGGCAATGCCGCAGGCGCTGCCGGCGCGCGCTGGCGAGGGCGCGGGCGGGCGTCGGCGCTGGCGTAAGTGGCGCTGGCAGTGGCTGGCGCGGCGGCGCAACTAAGGCGTCGGCGGGACACGGTCGGCGCCACGGCAAAACAAGCGCGGCGGCGCGCGGCAACCAGCGCCTGCAGCGCGGCTTGGCGCGCGCGTCGGCGGACGCAGAAGTCGCGTCTTGGCACCGGCGTCGGCGGGGCGTGGCGGCGTATCGCGCTCTGGCGATCTTGGCGGGCAGCAGCAGCGAAGCGCGTGGAGGCGAAGAGCGTCTTGGCGCTTATCTGGTATGACGGCAAGCGATGGCTTGGGGGGTATGTGGCTTGAGCTCTGGTCGCGAGGCGGCGTCGCGGCGTCGGCGGTGGTGGCGCGACACGGCGGCGGGCAGCGCGATGTGGCGGTGGGGCATCGGCGCGGTCGGCGACGAAATCAATCTATTAGATTGATTCGAAGAACCCGAAAAAAAACTTCCAATCTACTACGAATTCAGACAGAAAATTTCTAATCTGCCAAGGAATTCATGCACAAGAATTCCGATCTACTAATTTTCATGCGGCAAAATTTCGGATTTGCCAAAAAAAAAAAGCCTTCTCCTCCTCGCGGATCGTTCAGCACGTCGAGAGCGAGTGTGCTGATAACGTGTTGAGAAACCTCGCTACCAGGTGTAGTCCGAGGTATAAACGTGGTCGAACAATCACAGAGGAAAAGTAAGAACACAAGGGACACAGAGATATAGGGTGGAGCTTCTCTTTATTAATTCTCATATCTGTTATACAATAGGTGCTCCACCTCTTCTTTTATAGTACTTCTTAGGGTTTAGGCCAGGTCCAATGTGGAACCCACCGTGGGGGAGGCGCCAGCCGGCCCTAGCCGTGCCGTGCCGTGCACTGGTCTGGGCACGGACCGGGCTCCCCACTAGGTGGTTTCCCAACAAAAGGCACTGCAACACTCTCTCTCCCGCACAAAACACCAGCAAATTAAAAAAAAAAAAAAAAAAGCTAACTCCATTACCCAAAGGTGTGAGGCCAGTGGGCTGCTCGGTGCGGCCACGGCCTAGCTCGGCCCAGCTTGGGCTAGCTTATCTTCCATATAGTAAACTGCATTAGCTTTGGCACGTTTCAAACTGCATATTGGGCTAGCCTGTGTGACAGCTTTCTTTTTTTAGGAGACAACTTTCCTCGTTGATTGCAACTAATAATAATAAGACGAGCGCCAGGCATCGGACATCTGACGCGTGGCGCTCGCGCCTGACCAACCTGGGCCGTCCACCGCGCCAATCCTACGCGCTGCCGTGCGCCCACGTCCCAGCGTTCCCAGACGACTAGCTAGCAGTGCGCTTGATTAAATTTTCAATTAAACTTCTGATTTTTATACAAAATTCAAACAGTGTTCAAAATGCATGGAATAAATTTCATAATTCTTCTAAAATCAAGAACAACCTATTTTAAATACTTTTAAATTTTTTTGATTTTTTCACTTTTTCATTTTTTTATGTGAAACTAGAAGAAGGCACTTATGAAACTTACATCTATACTAGCAAACTTGGTCGTGTGCTGATGAAACATAGCCGTGTGCTGATGAAATCTGATGAAACTTGGATGAAACTTCGATGTAACCTGATGAAATTTGGATGAAACCTGTTGAAACTTGAAGAAACTTGCATGAGACCTGTTGAAACTTGCATTAAATCTGATGAAACTTGACAGTTCGGCAAGTTTAACGAATACGAAATCCAAGTTTCAGTAGGCGAAACCCAAGTTTCATCAGATGAGTTTGAATATTTATATGGCAACATATATCTTGTTTTGTTCGTAAAAATACGAGAAACACGTTGGCGCAAACGGTTTGTGAATTGGAACACCCAGTCAAAAATTATGGCCACCGAAAGAAAAAATACCATGGGACACTTGCATGCGGACAAGTCGCGTTGCAGTGCGCCACATGCAGGTCGGACAGCGGCAAGCGTTTCCGTAATAATAATAATATTATTGTCCCAAAAGCTCCTTATTAGAGCATGTACAATAATACAACTCAGCAGTCTCTAAGCCGTCTTTAGGATGTGCCATGTCATATATTTGCTGAGGTGGAAGAGAGAGAAAGAGGAGAGAGAGAAGAGACGACGCTCCGGGAAGGGCCGGCGCTAGGAGGTCTCCAACGCTCGAAGGGCTCCAGATTGCATGCAGCAGGTACATGCAAACTCCTTTTTCAATTTACTATTTGCTATATCTTCTTATTAGCATTTTCGATTACCGAACCGATTTCAAAAATGGATTCCTGACATTTTTTCGAACAAAACTAGACCACACTTGCCACATAAATTTCAAAAGTTTAAAATTTTTATTTTTAAAATTTTGATTATATAATTGTTTATTTTAATTTTTAAATTTAAATTTTATTTTTTGTTTTAAATTTATAGCCCCTTTGATAACAATAATTTTAAACTCTATTTAACTATTAAACTATATAGGCAATTTGTAAAGACTACCCATCAGTATGACCGTCTACATATACCAGTATGTAAGTGACATGGTAATCTTGAGACAAAGCAATTGTCTCTACCATCAGACACGCTCTTAGCTATTCATCCTTGCATGCTGCATGGGCGTGAGCTGGATCACTTTGCTACCAAAAGGACGCACGCATGCACAACGACAACACCCCACTTTCTTTCTTCTCCAAAAGGATGAAGTGCCTCACTGTGCACGTGTCGGTAGCTCGTTTGAAGTTTCTCCGTTTCAAACCGGCCTGAAGTGTCTCATGGTTTCTTTACCGGTCTATTTGCTTCACGGTTTGGATACGGCTCTAAATCTAATTTATAAATTTTATTATTTATTCACCGTTACATTTTGTAATAACTTTTCGATTCTTCGTGGGTTTTTCAAAAGATGTTAAAAATATTTTTTTAATATTTTTAAATTTTTTTAGTCTGCTTTAAAGGCCCTCAGCAAAATAAAACCACAACCGCCGCGGATCCTTACTCACGACGACAGGAGTCTACGATAATTAAACGTATGATCAATTTAATTCAAAGTAATTACTTTGGTTAACTCGCCCACTACACCCGTTTTCTACAGGATTCTTATTAGTTCAATAGGCTGCGACAGTGCGACCTGCGAATCTTGTGCCTTTGTACCCAATCGATCAAGCAAGAACGACCTACACATTTCTAGGCGGTGAGCGTAAATTAAGTTGTTTATGCAACTCTCTCTAGAAGCGTTGAATTATATATGTGTGCGACGTCGATGAAATATAGCACTAGCATCGTTAATTTTTCAATCAACCTGGCTCCTAATTAACTCGTCACCTTCACTGTCAATTCAATTTACAGGTGGCGTACGTTGCTCGTTTATCCTTGTACTACGAAAGCAGCATATTATGACACTCATGCATGCAAGCATATGTGTTCTTCAGCGAAGGAATTTAGGCTTCAAAATTGTCCACGGGTCATTTGAGAGTCCAAAATCAGCATAAAGGTGCTGTTGAAAAGGGGAGTGTTGAAAATGAACTTTCAACAAATTAACTTGGTAAATAAAAGCACTAATGATGATGAATAAGTTCCATCTGATTTTTTGGAATTGCAGGGGGGTTAGTAAAAAAGGGCTTGGTCCTTATATTAGAGATCTAATATATGACCATAATTTGGATGTGATTTGTCTTTGTGAAACCCAGAAAGGGCTGTATGATGAGAAGTTTTTTTCCAAGTTCGATCCTCATAAACAGTTTCTGTGGAACTGGATACCTTCAAGGGGTAAATCTGGAGGTATCTTGTTGGGTGTTAGAGACGTCCGTTTTGAAATTTTAAGTTTAAAGAAAGGGGATTATATGATGCTCCTTAACATCTGGGATAAAAAAATACAGAAGAGGTGGTGTGTAATAGGGGTCTATGGACCTGCTCAGGATGATGAGAAGCATGCTTTTCTGCATGAATTGGATGGTTTTTGTTCCCTGGTGGACTCCCCTATGGTGATGGGAGGTGACTTTAACATTTTGAGTTTCTTGGACGAGAAGAATAGAAGTCACACTTTAAACAGCTATTCTGATCAGTTTAATCGGATCATAAATAAGTTTGCTCTAAAGGAGATTAAGAATAATGGAAACATTTTCACTTGGTCCAATAACCATGTGATTCCTACCCTAGAAAAGCTTGATAGAGTTCTGATAAACCTTGGGTGGGAAAATTCTTTTCCAGTGATCAAAGTGCACAAAGCTGCAAAGTTACTTTCAGATCACAATCCATTGATTGTCAAAGCTGGTGTTGAGGTTGGGGATAAAAAGAATAAGTTTAGATTTCAAAATGGGTGGATAAAGAATGAAGACTTCCTAAAAATTGTCAATCAGTCCTGGATTTTGCCAGTGAGAATGCATGATCCCCTGGATGTTTTCTTATACAAAATTAAGAGAGTCAAAAAATCTCTTAAGGGTTGGGGAGGTAACCTTTATGGTATAAGAAAGAAACAAAAAACAGACATTATGAATCAGTTAAATGTCTTGGAAAAAAAAGAAGAGAATATTCCTTTAAATAGTGAGGAAATGAGAAGAAAGGCAGAATTGTCTGCTAATATCTTAGTAATTCTTGAAGAAGAGGAAACCAACTGGCATCAAAAGGCAAGAAGCAGGTGGCTGGTTCAGGGTGATAATAATACTAAATATTTTCATCTGGTGGCAAAAGGCAAAAGGAGGAAGAAACTAATTGAATCCCTCCAGGATGATAACACAATCATTCAGGGTGATGATTGTCTGTTGGAGCATGCTACCAATTACTACAAAACCTTATTTGGTAAAGGGAATGGTAGTGCCTTTGGTCTGGATAGGAAAATCTGGAATATCAATGAGAAAGTGTCTGATTTGGAAGGTGCAGCTTTGGTGCAACCTTTTTGTCTAAAGGAAATTCAGACTTCCTTGTTTAGTATGTGCAAAAACAAGACCTCTGGCCCAGATGGTTTACCTATTGAGTTTTTTCAAACGTGTTGGGATGTCATTAAGATGGATGTGCTTAAGCTGTTCGATTGTTTTCATAAGAATAAGTTGAATATCGAAAGATTGAACTATGGCACGATCATCCTCCTGCCCAAAAAAGACAATGCCGACAACATCAGGCAGTTTAGGCCAATCTGTTTATTAAACAGTCTGTACAAATGGATTACTAAAACTCTAACCATGAGAATGGAGGGTGTTATGTGCAGAATCATCACTAAGAGTCAATCTGCCTTTTTGCCTGGAAGAAATATCATGGATAGTGTTCTATCCCTGCATGAAATCCTTCACCATACTAAAAGTAAAATATCTCCTGGAGTTGTGCTTAAACTGGACTTTGAGAAAGCCTATGATATGGTGGATTGGAATTTTCTATTAAAATGTTTGCATTGGAGAGGTTTCCCTGGGAAATGGTGTGACTGGATTTGGAAAGTTATTTCCAATGGAACCTTGAGTATCAGTGTTAATGATAAGCAAGGAGGGATGTTTCAAAGCAAAAGGGGTGTGAGACAGGGAGACCCCTTATCACCTTACCTTTTCAATATTGTGGTTGATTGCCTTAGCAAAATGTTCCTCTTGGATCAAGAGAATAAAGTTGTTACTGGTTTAATGGAGGGTGTGGTGGACAAAGGGGTGGCCATTTTACAATATGCAGATGACACTATTGTGTTGCTTAAAGATGACCAAAGTAGTCTGTCCTACACTAAAATGTTACTGCATTTATTTGAGATGATGTCTGGCCTCAAAATCAACTTTGGGAAAAGTGAGTTGATGGCCATCAACATAGATAATGCAAGAACTATTCAGATTGTTGAAATGTTTTTTTGTCAAGTAGGAGCTTTCCCTATAAAGTACTCCCTCCTTTCCAGTATGTAAGGCATAATTTGTTTTCACTTTTTTTCCAATATATAAAGTAGCAATTGCATTGATCGTTCAAGTTCGAAATACCCTTTCTTTGTGTAGGAAACTAATTAATTCTAGAATCGCATTATTTCCTTACCGATATTTCCTTCCCTTGCATGAGCGCTGATCAAAAATCATCTCATTAATTAGGGGCAATTAATTAGGGGCAAATCAGGAATCACAAGTGCTATACACGGTCTTCTTGGTATTCACGAAAATCAAATTATGCCTTACATACTGGAAAAGAGGGAGTATCTGGGTGTGCCAGTTGGGTTTAAAAGAAATCTTGCCAGCAACTGGGATGATGTAATTGGGAAAGTCAGCAAAAAATTGAGTGCTTGGAAAAGCAAAACCCTTTCTAGAGGTGGAAGACTAGTGTTAACTAATGCTTGTTTATCCAGTATCCCCATTTATACCATGTCCATGTTTCTCCTGTCTAATATGGTTCTGGAGAAAATTGATAAACTGAGGAGAGCCTTTTTTTGGGATTCTTTCAGTGGTAAACGGAGATATCACCTCACTAAATGGGTGAATGTTACAAAACCCAAACAGAAAGGGGGATTGGGAGTGTCAAATTTAAAGTTCATGAATGTTAGCTTGCTCTGTAAATGGTGGTGGAAGCTGGAGAGGGAAGATGGTATGTGGCAGGATATTGTGAAAGCAAAATATATAAAAAATACCCCCATCTCTCATTATAACAAGAAACAAACTGATTCTGCTGTTTGGTCTGATTTGCTGAAGGTCAGAAACATATACACTAGTAAGAGAAGAAAAATGGTAGGGGATGGGTGTAGTACAAGTTTTTGGCATGACAAATGGCTGAGTGATAAGCCTTTAGCTGAAGAATTTCCTGAGTTGTTTAATATCTGTACTGATCAATATGTTTCAGTTGCTTATTGTAAAAGTAAAAACTGGGAGATTAATTTCAGGAGATGGCTTTCCAATGATCTCCAGGCCAAGTGGTCTGAAATCCAGACAAAAGCCAAGGAGACTCCTGTAATTACAATGAGAGATTCTGTGCATTGGCTTTTGAACAGAAAGGGTATCTTTAGTGTTAACTCTATGTATAAATCTTGCCACATGAATCAGGAGAAGTCTCTTAATGAGGATTTTTGGAGAACCAAAATCCCCATGAAAATCAAAATTTTTTTGTGGCTGCTAAAAAGAGATGCGTTATTGACAAAGTCTAATTTGAGGAAAAGAGGGTGGACTGGTAATCCAGTCTGTGATTTCTGTAATGATATTGAAACCTCAGAGCATCTGTTTTTTCAATGTCACTTAGCTACTACATCCTGGCATGTATTAGCTGCTTGTTTTGGAATTTCATGGATCCCCAGTAATATTAAGCAATACTGGAAGTGGGAAAGAAAATTTTTTTGTAACCACAAAAATTTGAAAGGGATGGGTATAGCCTCCTTTTGTTGGGCCATTTGGTTATTAAGAAATAGTTCTTGCTTTGAGAGAAAAAAGGTTGTTAACCCTATGGCGCCCATTTACATCGTTTGCTCTCTGCTGCGCTACTGGTCAGGTCTTATCAAAGCAAATGACAAGGAGTTGCTGGAGCTGGGGATAGAAGGGATCTACAAGAAATTGAAGGAGGTGTAATCGTCATCTTGGAGTCTCTCCTATGTTCGTCTGTGGTGGCGGTCCTCTGTTTCTTGTTGGATGTCCTGTGTCAACTCTTGTGGTGTCTTTTTGTGGCAGTTGTATTCTCCTGGTGGTGTAAACTTCAGTCTTAGCTTTTGTCAGCTTAGAGCCTGGGATATGGCACCTCCTCTAATGTTGTTTTGTTTTGGTTGTTCGCCTTCTGTGTAAAAACTAGATGCTTTCGTTTTCTTTCTGAGAGGAAATGGAAGTGGGGCTTTGGTTGGCCCTCTGGCAAAAAAAAAACTTGGTAAATAAATCAGCATGCACTAGTCAATTGATCATGCTTTGCTACAAACAATTGATCAAACCTTTTTTACTCTATGATATTAATTTGATTTGTTTGGTTCATGTTCTCAACTCCGCTTTGATCAACCTTTTATACTATATCCCTTCAAAAAAAACTTTTTATAATACGCTATGTTATAATATTTCACTTAACTCTTTTCCGTGTTCAATTGTGTCGTGCTTCCCCACACCCTCTAACTTGCTTTGTATCGATGGTTTTTTATAATATATTAAGTATAGATGAAGAACTTTCTAAAATATAACACAGGAAGAAAGAATTTGATATATAAAAATTATTTCCAACACGATTTAATTCCGTATGTACCATTTTACTGCGAGCAATGTAGTCAAATGCAGAACTTATAGGCCCAGACCTGGTCACAAAGTCGCGCCTCCGAATTATCTATGGTACTATTCTTTTCAGTTTAACGGTTTAATGGCTTAACAGTTTAACGACTTATCTATGTTTTGAAAAAACATATGATTTGAGTTTTCTGAGTCCGTTTTTTCGCTGTTTTGAAGGTGGGTTCTAACGCTTTAATACCCAAGTTAAACGAAATGGATCCGAATCTCGAGACTAACTCGAGAAGCTCTCAAAGTTCGGTCCTTTCAGCTGTTTAGCTGTTCAGCCGTTCAGATCAGCTCAAAAGAACAGGACATATGAAAAATATTATACTCCAGATCCAAATGATATTAAGACCATTAATTAATTAATTACAATTACTCACCGCCAAATCAACATCGGTGGGCTCACATAACATCCGAAATATATTAGTACATAATTGCTCGTGTTTTCCCACGTTAATGCAGAAATTATCAGTTACCTAGAGTGGCTGACCGTACATAACTGCATGTCTGAATCGTTTTGGCAGCTACGGCTGCCTCTCCAGGCTCCAGCTAGCATACATAGCCCATTCATCACTGGCCAAAGCATTGCAATACTTCACGCTATTTTAGAGCAGTAATTGTTGGAGAATAGGTTTTGCGGAATAGAATATGTCGACGGTTGAGATATCGGTCTCAAGTCGATTAAGGTTCTTTAAAGAGGGAGATAGGAGATACGCCGAACAAGATCAACGACAACGAACAGCAACCAGCGACGAACAGGGAGACAAGTGTTTTTATCCTGGTTCAGGCCTCTCGGGAGAGATAATAGCCCTACGTCCAGCCTTTCTTTATATCAAAGAGTATTACAAGAGGAGGCTCGACGAGACGAACAAGTCTCGGCTAGATTATGGGTGTACAAGATGTATTATGCAAAAACCTCGTCGTCCGATGATCTTGGACGTCTAAGTCGTGCCTTCTACACGCCGTAGGGGCTCGGTTTATATAGTGCTGAACAACCGACCTACCAAGGAATAATCCGGCCGGGCTAACTACAAGATCATAACGAACTCATACATGCCAAATACAACCTACGGTAGATAAAGTAATCTCCTAATCTTGGGGATCACGACCTCCAATCCATCCGAGAAACCAACGTCCGGGTCTTCACGTAGTCATGCAGAACTTTTGTTCGAGACGGACTCAAACAGGATCCCTTGGCCATTACGCACCGTGCCAGCCGAGAGGCTGTTCGGCGAGACGCATGTGGGCCAGATAGAACCTTCCAGGGAGCTGGGCTCTGGTAGGCTGTTCGATTGGGCCGTCAGGGAGTGGCCATGGCAATGGGCCGTATTTTTATCCCCGACAGCGAGCCTCCGAGACTCAAGTGTAATATCTCACTAGAGTGGGTCTTCCTCTTGAGACTCTAAGTCACGAAGAGGGAAATTTTACTGCCAGCAAAACATGTATCAATCGACCGAACAGGTTAAGGTTCAACCGAACAAGACGTGTTCGGGACCGAACAAAACCCACCCAAAGGCCGAGCAATTACATTGCGTCGTTCTGAGGAATCGCATCTGCCGAAAGCGAGTACTCAACCTTCAAAGCGAATAATGGAAAAACTAGCCGTTGGCAGATTCCAACGGTAACTTTCTATCGCCTTGATGAAAACAAAGCACCGCTTTACCCACCGTTCTGATAAAAACTAGCCGCTTGTGACAAAACCGTTCTTGAGCAGCCACACGGGACTATAAGGTACCCAAGCTGCCCGCGGCCAGCCACTTCTGCTTTCACGCCTTTCCTCTCTAAGCCCTAGTTCCAACCGCGCTTAGCACCAAGCACCCAAACTCCACCACCAACCCTGCTCGTCCAGCCCTGGGAACAGCTATGGCCAAGTTCACCGGCACTAGCCTGACCAAGGAGGACCTGAAGGTCTGGGAGGAGGAGGGCCACATTGACACCGGTAGTGGAGGTTTGCCGGAGAGGAGGATACTCGGAGCCGCTCGAGGGAGAGTTAAATCGACTTGAGCAGTTCGCCTGTTCGGTTGAGGTCTCTGAGTGCGACTTCGTCGAGGCCTTCTTGAACATCAGCGGATTGGAGGTGGCGAACCTCAATCCGAATTCCATCCTCCAGATGGCCGTCTGCGCACACCTGTGCGAGGGCTATCTGGGCATCGATCCACCGGTGGGGCTGTTCCTCCACTATTACACAGTGACGAGGAGCAGCTCCGCCGCTTCGGTGCTGGGGTGCTACTACCTCAAGCTCCGGGCCACCGCCGACGACGCGCCGTACCCTCGCCCACCACTGCTCGACTCGATGGGCGCGCGGTGGGTGAGGTGGTTCTACAGCAAGCGGACCGGCGACAGCAAGCTCGTCTTCACCGGGAAGGCGCCAGCGAAGGAAACCCCAATGCCTCGGCCGAAAATGTCCACCGAGGATTGGTACCTGACAAAGAAGATCGCCTCCCTCGTGAGCCTCGGGCTCACGGGCAGGGAGATCATTCGGGACTTCACAGCGAACAGGATCTGTCCGCTGCGGAGAAGGCCCTGTCCCTTCTTAGAGGGATGGGAAGACATTTCCAGGGAGAGCACGGGTAAGTGCCTTTAAGACTCAACCTTTATATTGATTCTTTCCTCCGAACAGGAACTAACGATCCCTTCTGCTCGGGCAGAGAAACCAACCGACGCATGGGTGACCGAGCGGGTCGACGCCATGCTGAAGGCGGCGAAGAAGGACGGGGAGGTCACCGGCGAGGTGGCGTACACCTGTCCGCGCAACGTGCTTGTCCGCTCAGACGAGGTAAATCACTTATACCTAGCCTGTATTGCTAGACTTGCACCGTTGTTTTTAATGCTAATGTTCGCTCCTCAAAACGCGCAGGAGGACCAGCTGATCCTTGGGGGGATCGTAGAGGAGCTCTCCGGGTCCGAGAAGGAGAAGGCGAAGAAGGGCAAGGCTAAAGTAGCCACAAAGCCCAAGGTGGCGGCCGAGCCGACGCGGAGCTCACCGCGCCATGGCGGCCGGCAGCCGTCAAAGAGACCACTCGTGGCGACGGAGCGCACCGAACAGGAGAAGCGGGCCCGCGGTCAACCCAGCGGGAAGAGACCGAGCCCCTCAATCCTCGCCGAGCAAAGCGACGAAGAGGTAAAGAACATGACCCTATGGCTTAGGCGTTACACGCAGGCTCACCCGGGCCATATGACGCGGCTACAACAGGTCGCCGAGCAGAGGAGACTCGAGGAGGAGGTCGCGCGCAAGGAGAAACTTCTTGCGTTGCGCGAGAGGAGCGCTCAGCTCACCGGAGAGCTAAGCTCATCGCCACGAACGCCCAAGGGCAAAGGCGGAGAAGCCGCCAAGGAGCCCCCGAGGAAGAGGCGGAAAATTCCAGCGAAGAAGATCAGGATCAAGCCTTCCACGGTAGGTATATAGAAATCGATATTTTGATCTCTCAACCTTCAGACCGCATTAGACTTAACGATCATCTCTTTTTCATCAGCTGCCCAAGAGGAAATCGCCACAGACGACGCCGAGGAGGCGCTCGAGCGGTCGCTGCTGCCCGAGCATCTACACGGCGCGTCACGGGCAGTGAGGCTGGCGAGCCTCAAGGACAAACTGGCGGCGTGGAGCCTGCACCCGCCAGGCTCCAGCGAGCAGATCGACGCGCTCAAAGGCGCGGTGGAGCGGCTGGAGGCAAAAGAGACGGCGCGCGGCGCCACAGACAGCGGGGCCAAGACGATGGCTCCGGGAGCTGCCCAGGGTGGGACCGAGCAGCCGGTCCCGCCAGGCGCTTCATCGCAGGGGCAGCTCACCCCTGAGGTGACGGGATTCTCTGACGAGCAGGGTGAAATCCCAGCCGCCAGGGAGCAAGAAGAAGCCCCCGAGCAGGTCGTGCAAGTCGTCCTGCCCGTGGAAGTACCGGCGCCATCCAGTGGAGTGGCTCCGGTTTCGCCCGAAGACGTTCGGGCGGAAGAGGAAAAGGAAGAGGAGGAGGAGCGCGGAGCGCGGAGACGAAAGCGCTTCGCCCGTCGCTCCTGCTCTCGAGCAGACGCGCTCACGCAAGAAGAAGGAGCGAACAAGGCGGCGACGGGAAGAACACGCCCGTCTCGTCCCGCACGGGCGGGGCTTCGTGACGCATGGCCTCGAGGACCGCCTGCGCCGCGGACTGAAGCGCCGACTTGGCAAGGTAAGCTCCAATACTAAACCTAGTTCAGCTGAGCTATATCCAAAATCGGCTAACATGAACTTCTCCCTCAGGTCTTCAAGGACACCATGAAAGAGCTCGAAGATGGGGTTACCATCGAGCGGAGCGCTGTACTGGCGTCCCTCCGGGAACATCTGTGGATGAAGGAGGTCAAGCGAACCATTCAGACCAGCCCCACCAAAGCCTTTGGAGGAAGAGGTGAAGACGCTGGAAGCCCAGTTGACCAGAGAGAGGCGTTCCTGCGAGTCTCTCCTAGGAGAGGTCGAGGAGCTTCGCGCGCAAGCCATCAAGGCGAGCACCGCGGAGGAGAAGCCGGGCCGCACGAAGTGGCTCGAAGAGCAGCTTGCTGATGTTTCCCAATGGCGGGACCAGCTCGCGGCGGAAGCCAAGAAACTCAAGGCCTAGCTCGCCAAGGAAGAGCAAACCTCCGCAGATCTCCAAGCAAAAATCTCAACCCTGTGGGCTTCACAGGAAGAGATCGAGGAGATGCGCGGGATGGCGGTGAGGGCGATCACCGCAGAGAAGAAGGTCAAGGAGCTGGACGAGCAGATCAAGACCGCCGAGCAGCGAGCTAGCCAGAGCAAGGACCTGGCCGAGCAGCTGCGAGCCAAGACCGAAGAGGTCGAGGCTCTCCGTGTGAAGGCGACGGAGCAGGCCAGGAGCAGCAAGGAGGAAGCCGATCGTCTCCGAGCTGAGGCCAGAGAGGGGTTCAAAGCCCAAGGGGAAGTCCTGCGCCTTAAGGAAGTGATCGAGGAGCTAAAGGAGCAACTCGCTTCTAGGTAGCTGTAGGGCTGTAACCCGAGAGGGACTTTTGTACCTGCGAATTTTGTTAATAAAGACTTACCCTTTTCCTTGCAAAAAAAGCAGCAAAAAGACAAGAACGAACAGAAACTAAGAGAAAAGTGAACAGCGCTAGAAAGTTTTAGAAAACCGGTAGAGCGTTTTGCCTAACTCCCAGCCCCCGTTGTGCAGCTGCTCGAAAACCTGAGTTTGCGAACTCGAACAGGTGCACAAGAGAAGAGAGCGACACCCTAGCCCCCGGTACGAACGATGCTCAAGAACCTGAGCTTGCGAACTTGAGCACTTGCGTAGAGAGAAAGAGCGACACCCGTACCTTGCCCGATTTGTTCCATAGTCTGCTCGTTGACGTAAGTTATGCAGTTCCGAGAGTAACCGAGCAAGGAAAGTGCCTCTGCCGCGGGGGGCTTACGAGAGCAGACTTTGCCAAGTGGTCGCGTCAAGCAGTAAGTGCCTCTGCCGCGGAGGGCTTACGAGAGCAAACCTAGCCGCAAGGTGGAAAGGCCGTGTTACGCAACCCTGAGTTCAGAAACTTATCGAAACTAGATATGGGTAGGGAAAAATCCTGAAGATTGCGGAGCCAAGAGTTCACAAGGCCGGGCAGCCATCAAGTGTTACCAGAGAGAAAGTAGTCTGAGAAGACAAGTAGTGAAAAGGGGCACACAGGCCGCGAGGATTCACTGAGAATTGGATTGAACTTTACATGGTGCCCGAGAGACTTGGACGAACTAAGGCGCGAAGTTTGACAAAAAGCGCTAAGCTAAGCAAACATACAAAGACCTACACGAAAAACTTACGAAGCTGGTCGATGTTCCAAGTGCTGGTCAGCTCTCTCCCGTCCTCCATTACCAGGCGGACAGCCCCCGGGCGAGCAGTAGAAATGACCGTGAACGGGCCCTCCCATCGAGGAGTTAACTTGTTGGCATTGGACAAGTTCTGGACACGGCGCAGAACGAGGTCGCCCGCCTTCAAAACCCTTGGTCGAACTGATTTGGCAGCGTGCCTGCGAAGATCTTGCTGGTAGCGCGCCATTCTGACTTGTGCCCGTTCGCGTGTGCCTTCGAGGAGATCGAGATCGAGCAAGCGCTCTTGCTCGTCGTCAACTAAGTTGACCGAGCTCGTGCGAGGCGAACCGAAATCTGACTTCGGGCGAGGATGGCTTCGCACCATAGACCAAGCGAAAGGAGTTTCCCGGTCGCCCGGTGGCCGAAAGCGAATCGCCTGCAGGACGGAAGGAACTTCGTCGACCCATGCTTTGTTGTGCTCGCGGAGAGCAGCAAATACCCGCCATTTTATACCCTGGACAATCTGTCCGTTAGCTCGCTCGACTGCTCCATTGCTCTGTGGATGAGCCACAGAGGTGAAGCGCACTTGGTGCCCAAATGCTCGCGCATATTCTCGAATAGCTCGCTCAACGGGTACCATTATCTGTGATCAGCTTGTGGGGGATCCCGAAGCGCGTGACCACGTTGGTTCTGAAGAAGCGCACAGCAGTTTTGGCGTGAAGAGAAGACACAGGCTCTGCGTCAATCCACTTTGTGAAAGTATCAATGGCGACGAGCAAGTGTGTGTAGCCCTTGTATCCCTTGGGGAACGGGCCGAGCAGATCCAGACCCCATGTGGAAAAAGGCCAAGATGGGGGGATTATTTGGAGCTCTTGGGCGGGCTTGTGTGCCTTCCGGGCGTGAAATTGGCAAGCCTTGCACTTAGTCACGATGTCCCGGGCATCATGTAACGCAGTGGGCCAATAATAGCCTATGCGAAACGCTTTGCCGACCAGAGTCCTGAAGGAGGCGTGGTTGCCACAGGCACCCTCGTGTATGTCCCTAAGAAGGAACACACCCTCTGTTGCGAGATGCACTTGAGAGAACTCCCGAGCACCTTGACGGTAAGGATGCCGTCCACAAGTTCAGATGGAGCAAAGACGCCTTATAAGCGGGGAACGCTCGGCTTCATCGTCGGCGTGGTCCCATCGCAAGGTACCGGACAAATGGCGTTGTCCGATCCGCAACTCGCCGATAACGGAGACAAGACCACTGTCTCTGTTGCCTCGTCCGAGACGTGATTGAGGGCTTGTGAAGGTGCTCGGCGAGCACCCTGCCGAAGCGATTCTCGTGAGGATCCATACTTGGATAGCTGGTCGCCAAGAAGTTGTCCTTCACAGGCACGAAGAGCACCTCGAAAAATCAAAAGTGCCGCTCCGGCTTCCTCACTTCAACCGGTATCGCACCATTGAGTCATCGCAAAGACCGATACTCCTTACTAACACGATTGATGACCATTTGTGAATCTCCTTCACGATCGGCCGTTGGGACGTAAGCGACTTGCACGCTCTTAGTCCCGCGAGGAGGGCCTCGTACTCCGCGACGTTGTTAGTCGCCGCAAAGTGTAGTTGGATAGAATACTGGAGTTGCTCTTCTTGAGGGGAGATGAGAACAAAACCAGCCCCCGAGTGTCCAGTGCGCGAGCCATCAAAAAACATGGTCCAAGGGGGTTCATCAGGTTGCTCGGGAGCTTTCTGGGATTTGGACGGGCAAGTCCATTCAGCGACAAAATCAGCTAGGACCTGTGACTTAATAGTAGTTCGGGCAGCAAATAACAGATCAAACTCTGCAAGTTCCATTGCCCACTTAGCTATACGTCCGTTAGATTCCTTATTCCGTAGGATTTCTCCCAGAGGAAACGTGGTCGGGACCAGTATTTGATGCGCCTGGAAATAGTGACGAAGCTTCCTGGAGGACATGAGCAAGGCGTAGAGGAGCTTCTGGACCTCAGGGTAACGCTCCTTTGATCCGTGAAGTACCTCGCTCACGTAATAGAATGGTCGCTGTATGCCTTCCCTTTCGACCGTCAAGACCGCGCTCACCGCTTGTGGCGTGCAACCTAGGTCTGGCAGAGCCGCCGCCATGCCGCGGAGTAGTCAAGGCGGGAGGATCGGACAGTATTGCTTGCATCCGAAAGGATCTATCGGCTTCTACATCCACTCGAAACCATTGTGCTTGAGGACTTAAAGAAGGGCAGCCAGCGTTCGCTTTGACGGAAATAAATGCTTAGAGCGACCATCCATGATGAGGCTCAGACCTCTTTTACGGTAGTTGGAGGTGCATATTTTCAATGGCCTCGATTTTTTCGGGGTTGGCGAAATACCTTGTAACCAATAACATAGCCGAGCAACATTCGGATCGAACACCAAAGGTACACTTCTCTGGATTTAATTTTATTCGATGCTGGTGAGATTACGAAAAGTCTCGGCCGGTCTTTTACATGATCTGGAGCAAGCTTGCTCTTTACAACTATGTCATCGACATAGACCTCGAGTTTTTCCGCTACTGCTCGGGAAAGTCTTCTCCATTAAGCGTTGGAGCGTGGCACCGACATTGCGCAGAACCGAAAGACATGGTCATTATAGCGAAGGTGCCAAAGGGGTGATGAAAGCGTCTTCTCTTCATCCTCTCGGGAGATGCTTATTTGGTGGTAACCGGAGTAAGCATCTAAAAACTTAAATTTGGGCATCCATGATCGCATCGACCAATTTGGTCTATACGAGGCGATGGGGAAATTGTCCTTAGGACAAGCGTTCAGATCTGTGTGATCGACACACATCCTCCACTTGCGCCCTTCTTCTTTACAATGACAGGTTGGCTAACCACTCGGTGTGATCAACCTCGCGGATGAACCGGCAATGAAAGCGGCTTGCCTGTCGATCCTTGATGATCCCCCGCTTGAATTTGAAAAGTGACGAAGCTTCTGGCGAACAGGCTTTTTGTCCGGTCGGACTGCCAGTTTGTGCACGATAACCTCCCTTGGGACCCCAGGCATGTTAGATGGTTCCCAGGCATGAGCTCGCTTTCCTATTTGGGGTCCAGATTGGCCCCAAGTGAACTGTCTTGGAAGTATCATCAAGGACGTGGAACTTCCTTGGTTTCTCCTCTGGTGAAGGGAGACCTAGGGCGTCGGACTTGGTCTGCGGAACATCGTGATCATGTGGCGGAAGCTGGTCGACCAGGGCGAGGGACTGCTCGTCGCAATCCAGAGCAGCCTTGTAGTTGCCCTTGACCGTGATCACACCGTTGGGACCCGGTATCTTCACGCAATGGTAAGCGTGGTGGGATACGGCCATAAACTTACCAAGAGATGGCCTGCCCAAGATCGCGTTGTACGCGGATGGGAAGTCGACCACGTCGAAAGTGATCAACTCTGTCCGGAAGTTGCTCGGGTTGCCGAAGGTAACCGGCAGGACGACCTGCCCCAACGACTTGACAGCTTCTCCCGGAACAATCCCGTAGAAGGGCATTGCGACTTCAATCAGCTTAGAACGAGGAATCTGCATCTCGTCCAAGACCTTAGCAGAAAGCAAGTCCAAAGCGCTCCCGCCGTCTCTTAAGACACGGCCAACTCTTGCGTTGCTGATGGTCGGGGCGACCACCAGTGGGAGCCGCTGAGGCTTCGTCATTCCAGTGGGGCAATCGTCCTGAGAGAAGGAGATGGGGACCTCGGTCCACTTCATTGACTCAGGCTGAGGTTTGGCTTTTTCAATGTTGTGGACCTCCCGAGCAGCTTCCTTGAGGCTACGTCGAGAGGTGTAGGCCGAGGAGCCGCCAAAGATGACGGCGGTATGGTTCACGGGCTCTTGATAATCACCATCGTCGTCCCGATCACCATCGTCGGTTTGGCGCTTGGCCTTGCCGGCTTCACCTTTTTCGGGCAGGGTGGGCATTGGGCCCTTGCCGTTGTAGAAATCCTCGAGCTTTGCAGCCCAGGTCCTGCAATGGCGCGTATCATGCCTGTAGTTCTGGTGGAACTTGCAATATCGGTCACTCGGACCTTTCTTGCCTTGGTTGCCTCCCTGGGCGGGCTTCTTGCCCTTGTAGTTATTATTGGGCTTTTTCTGCCCATCCTTGGGAGGAGGTGTGCGATCTATACCGGCGACGGTATTATTCGCGTCACCCTTCTTTTTCTTCTGGGACTTCTTGTCACCAGGAACATTGCTGCTGCTCTTCTTCTTTTCATCCACACCAGGTTGGGCGGGCAGCTCGCCCTTGTCAAACGCCTTTTTGTACTGAACGCGCTCTGCCGCATTGGCATAGCAATCAGCCGCCCTGAATAGGTCGTTGGCGGTCCAGGTCTCATTGATCTCGAGATCCTGGGTGAGCCGCTCGTCGCGGACTCCGTTTTTGAAGGCGCGGACAGCAGATTCATCCGAGATGTTCGAGATCGTGTTACGAATCTTAATAAAACGCTTCACGAAGTTGCGGAGGGTCTCCCCGTTCATCTGGATCATCTGGTGCAGATCATCCTCCTTGCCCAGGCGTACGTAACAACTCGAAGTTGGCAATCGAGGCCACAAAGCTGGTTCCAAGAGTCGATGGAACCCTCTTGCCGATTGAATGCCCACGCCCGAGCAAAGACCCTCAAGGACAGTCGGGAGGTAGTTGGCCATGACGAGCTCATCACCCCCGGCCGCCATGATGGCCGTAGCGTAGATGGAAAGGAACTCCTCTGGGTTCTGAGTCCCGTTGTACCTCTCCATGTGACCGGGCTTGAACTTTGAGGGCCACCGGACAGCACGGAGCTCGTCATAGAAAGCCCTGCAGCCCGAAGCATATGACCGGCCACCTTCCCCGGCAGAACCTAGTCTTGAGAAGACGTTGGTCCTGTTGCGCGGAGGAATTCCTGCTGAACGGGAAGATTCGACCTGGAGAAACTCTCTCCGGGATAATCCACCACGCTCCTTCCTCGTGGTCGCGACGATGCGCTCCTCACGAGGGGACCGTCCGTGATCATGGCGTGCGCGCTTGCCCCTGTGGTCGCGATGACTACGAGGACTCGGCAAGCGACGGCGACCACGGGTAACCTGTTCATGCACAGTGATCATTCGATGGTGACGATGGTCACGCGACCGATCAGAGCTGTCCGAATCATTCCGGGCAGTTTGACTGCGCTGCCTAGAGGAGTTGTTGACTTCTCCTAGGGACTTTAGGCCTTCAGCCAGTCGCACTAGGTTAGAAGCAACGGCATCGCCCATACGGGCGAGATCGGCCTGGTTGGTGGATCTAATCACCGGTTATGGCGCGAGTCGTTCCGACTACGCTCTAGGGGTTACGGGATCCCGAGGCATCCGCTGCTCGCTTAATCGAGTCCGATTCTGGGAATTAACCCGACAGGGAAACTTCGGGGAGACTTGGCGTGGGCACGCGAGGTGGGTCGTGACGCGGTCGCTTGCACCGATTCGCGGAACCGTGCCACGGTCTGATTGATGGAATCGTCGAGGTTGCGGCATATGACTTCTTGCTCGTGGCGGCCAGTATGACCTCGCCTTGATGCCGGCGAGTTAATCCGCCCCCGACCGCCACCGCCACACGTGCGGCAGATTCTCGAGGTTCCTACATCGGCCATGTTAATCTTTGCGGGGCCGTGTGAAGGTATGCTAGGCGGTGTCATCATTTGTGTCACCACGGGTAGAATCTCCGACATAGCCTTGGAATCCGATAGATCTAAGCCGTCGTAAAGATCATCGGTTCCGTAGTCGTCGTCAATGACAGGAGTGCGATCTGAGGCTATTTCTGCCATATAGGCGGAGACATCTGCCTCAGATACAGAAAGTGTTCGGGACCGAACAGATCGATCTGAACTGACAGGGGACGAAACATCCTGCCCTTCTGAGTCGTAGCCCTCAGGAAGCATCTCTGTATCGCTGACGGAGTTCGACATGCTCGATATGCGTGTCCCCACGGACGGCGCCAGCTATCGACGGTTGAGATATCGATCTCAAGTCGATTAAGGTTCTTTAAAGAGGGAGATAGGAGACACGCCGAACAAGATCAACGACAACTAACAAACAACCAAATGACGAACAGGAGACAAGGGTTTTATCCCGTTCAGCCTCTCGGGAGAGATAATAGCCCCACGCCCCTTTCTTTATATCAAAGAGTATTACAAGAGGAGGCTCGACGAGACGAACAAGTCTCGGCTAGATTATGGGTGTACAAGATGTATTATGCAAAGACCTCGTCGTCCGATGATCTTGGACGTCTAAGTCGTGCCCTCTACACGCCGTAGGGGCTCGGTTTATATAGTGCTGAACAACCGACCTACCAAGGGATAATCGGGCCGGGCTAACTACAAGATCATAACGAACTCATACATGCCAAATACAACCTACGGTAGATAAAGTAATCTCCTAATCTTGGGGATCACGACCTCCAATCCAATCCGGGAAACCAACGTCCGGGTCTTCACGTAGTCATGCAGAACTCTTGTTCGAGACGGACTCAAACAGGATCCCTTGGCCATTACGCACCGTGCCAGCCGAGAGGCTGTTCGGCGAGACGCATGTGGGCCAGATAGAACCTTCAGGAGGTGGGCCCCGTAGGTCGCTCGATTGGGCCGTCAGGGAGTGGCCATGGCAATGGGCCGTATTTTTATCCCCAACAGAATATGTTGTATTGACCAATGGTGGAATATATATAGAGTACAGGAGATGGGCCTCCCCAAGGCCCATATACTCTAACACTCCCCCGCAGTCTAAACGGCACTAAGCGGTCTAGACTGATACAAAGCAAACACACACTCCCCCGCAGTCAAAACAAAGTGTCCATCAAACAAAGTGTCCATCACTCCCCCGCAATCGGAACGGCAGTAGCACGGACATTCAGGCTGGACCGAAACTAGGTGAAGACCGAAGTGGGCAGGCCCTTGGTGAAGATGTCGGCAGACATGGCGATGGCGCGGGACATGGAGAACGCGGACTGGCCAAGAGCCACCCGCTCTCGGACGAAGTGTAGGTCGATCTCGACATGCTTGGTGCGCTGGTCTTTGACCGGGTTGGTGGAGAGGTAGACCGCACGACGTTGTCATGAGATCTGACGAGAGTCTCGACGAAGGGGACCGTGAAGCTCTGGAGAAGCTGCCTGTAGCCAGCACGCCTCAGCCACACCATTGGCGACGGCGCGGTATTCTCGCGCCGTGGAGCGGAGACAGCAGTGTCTTTGGCGCTTAGAGGACCAGAGACCAAGTTATCACCGAGGAACACGCCAGTAGCTTCGAGGTGGACTTACGGTGTCGAGACAACCTGCCCGATCAAGATCTCGAGTAGACAGTGAGATCAACGACCTCGATGCGATGCAGAACAGACCAAGCTCAAGTGTGCCCTGAAGGTAGCGAAGGATGCGCTTCAGGGCAGCAAAGTGAGGCTCCTGGGGATCATGCATGAAGAGACAGACCTGCCGGACAGCATAAGTGATATCTGGCCGGGTGAATGTGAGATCTTCAAGAGCACCGCTAAATCATGCAGAGGGTCGCGTCGAGACAGGAGCTCCATCGCAGAGAGCTTGGACTAAGTGTCCATCGGAGTGTTGCAGGGCTTGCAATTTGACATGCCGGCACGGTCCAGAATATCCAGAATGTACTGTCGCTGTGAGAGATGCAGGCCACCAGACTGTGACTTAACTGAGACTCCCAAGAAGTGATGCAGGGGCCCCAGATCCTTGAGAGAGAACTCACGCTGAAGGCGAAAGAACGGTCCCGCCCGTAAGAGCAATCGAGGCGGTCAGACAATGTCATCCACATAGAGCAGAAGATAGACGGTGTCGGCGTCACGGTGAAAGACAAACAGTGATGTGTCGGCCTTTGCTTCAACAAAGCCCAGAGAGAGTAGATGAGAAGCAATCCTGTTGTACCATGCTCGGGGTGCCTGCTTCAGACCATATAATGACTTGTTGAGTCGACACATATGATCTGGAAGGGATGAATCGATAAAACCGGATGGTTGAACACAGTACACTGTCTCTGTAAGGGTTCCATGCAAAAAAGCATTGTTGACATCCAACTGACGGATAGACCAGCCGCGAGAGAGAGCCAGTGTGAGAACAGTCCTGATAGTGGCCGGCTTAACAACTGGGCTAAACGTCTCGTCGAAGTCAACACCAGGGTGCTGGGTGAACCCGCGAAGAACCCAACGA
Source organism: Raddia guianensis (assembly GCA_036346415.1). Taxonomy (NCBI): domain Eukaryota; kingdom Viridiplantae; phylum Streptophyta; class Magnoliopsida; order Poales; family Poaceae; genus Raddia; species Raddia guianensis. The sequence continues at coordinate 5,695,653 of CM070542.1, read as the reverse complement.
GCCTTGTACCGATCGAGAGAACCATCGGCATGTAGCTTGTGCTTGAAGATCCACTTGCCGGTGACAACATTGGCGCCAGGGGGACGTGGAACAAGGTCCCACGTGCGGTTGGCCTGGAGAGCATCGAATTCCTGGCTCATAGCGTCGCGCCAATTGGGATCTGACAGCGCGCCATGGTATGTCTTCGGGACAGGAGACAATACGGTGGCTTGAAGGTTGAGACGCTCCCGGGGCCGAACGGATAGTCCGGCCTTCCGACGGGTGATCATATGATGAGCATTGATCACTGCGGGAGGGGGCACATCACTGGCAACAGCCTGTGGAGCAAGTCCAATAGGGGCAGTGATATGCAGGGGTGACGAGGTAGTTAAGGGCACCCCAGCGGTGATCGGAGAGGACGTCGAGGAGGCCCCGCCGCAACAACCCGGGCGTAAAAGGCGAGGCGTGAGGCGGGTCCGCTGGAAACAACCCGTGGCGGGATACCAACGGTGCTGTGGGACACACCGCGGCAACCACCGTGGCGGGAACCGATAGGGGCGTGAATCGACCAGTGGCACTGGCTGGCAACAACTCGGAGGGATCAGCGCAGGGCAGCGGTGGTGACGGCGAGCGTGTGTGATGTAGCAAGAGAGGCCGACGTGACCACTGGTAGGGCAGAGACAACCGTCGTCGCAGGAGTGGCCGACGTGACCACTGGCGGGGCAGAAGTACCTGCAGAGGAGGTGGCCGACGTGACCACTGGCGGGGCAGAAGTACCTGCAGAGGAGGTCGAGCGACGAACACCTATAGGCAAAGGAGGAGGGCTGTCGGGCTCTAGGAGAAAGTCGAGATCAGAAGGGGTGGACGGGGTGGAGGTGCCAGAGGTGAGGGGGAAGCTCGACTCGTCAAAGGTCACATGACGAGAAATGATGATGCGGTTGGACGAGAGATCCATACAGCGCCAACCTTTGTGATCGGATAGATAACCGAGGAAGACACAAAGGGTAGAGCGAGGGGCGAGTTTGTGCGGGACAGTGCTAGAGAGGTTAGGATAGCATGCACAGCCAAACACGCGAAGGTCGTCGTAAGAGGGGTGGATGTGGTAAAGGGCGAAGTGAGGAGTGGGGTGGGATAGGGTGGAAGTGGGACGAATATTGATGAGGTAGGTGGCTGCGTGGAGGGCCTCGACCCAGAAGGAAGGGGGAGGCTCGCTTGGAACATAAGGGAACGCATCACATCATTAGTGGTGCGAATGGTGCGTTCAGCCTTACCGTTCTGAGGAGAAGTGTAGGGACAGGACATGCGAAAGACAACGCCGTTGGTGAGAAAGAAGGAGCGAGAAGCGGAGTTGTCAAACTCGCGACCGTTATCAGATTGGACACACTTTACGGTGGTGCCAAACCGAGTCGAACATGGGCAAAGAAATGAGAGATGGTGGGGAAGGTGTCGACTTGAGCGGAGGGAAAGGTCCACATGTAATGAGAGGTCATCGACAATGATGAGATAATACTTGTGTAGGAGACACTAAGAACGGAGATGTCCACAGTCGCAATGGATTAAATCAAAATTGTGAGCAGCTCGAGAGGTGGAAGAGACAAAGGAAGAGGCGGACATGACGACCAAGTCGACAGGCATGACAGAGGTGGTCAGGACGGTCCTTAGGGCAGGGGATAGCAGACGAGCTAGCTAACGAGAGAGAGTCGCATGGCCTGGGTGACCAAGACGACGATGCCGAGAGAGATGTGGTGCAGTCTTTGGTAATAAAGCGCGCTGGGAAGGAGGAGTGGAGGGGTGGAAGGAGTAAAGGTCCCCGGAGCTATTGCACCTAACAATGATACGTCCAGTATGAAGATCCTTGACAGACAGGCCTACCGGATCGAACTCAATAGAGCACTGGTTATCTATGGTGAACTGACGAACAGAAATAAGGTTTTTTATTATGTGAGGGGTGACAAGTATATTACGAAGAGTGAGATCCTTATCACCTAGGGAAAAAGAAAGATGACCAGTGGAGGTGACCGGTAGGCGAGACCCGTTGCCAACAATGATGCTGGTCGGTGAAGGAGGGTAGGGTGGATGGGAAGAAGCGAGGTTACCTGCATCGGCAGTCATGTGCGAGGTCGCCCCAGAGTCCATGTACCACTCCGCACGAACAGGGGCCTGCGAAGGTGCAGGAGCGGTGGACGCGATTAGAGCGAAGGCTGACGACGCTGTGGTGCCGATGTGTCCATCAAGGCGGGACGCCGCAGCCAGAGGAGAAGGCACGGGGCATGCGACCGTTGGAGGACGGCGACATCGCAGGCAGGCAAGTACGGCGCCTGCGCCGAGCATGCCCTCAAGGCACTCGTGGCAGAGGCCGTGGCCGCACTGGAGAAGTGCGTGCCCCTGATCGTCATAGCGGAGGAGACACCGGGAGCAGCACGACACCTGCTGCACAGGGGTCGCTACCCCAACAGTAGGGGAACAGGAGGAGCCGAGCGAGGCCACGCTCGAGAGGGCGATGGCCTGCTTATGAAGTGCAGCAACTGGCTCAGGGTCTTCAGCGAGTGCTCCGACAGAGGTGCTAGGGGGTGGCCCATTCGAGCCGAAGGGGCTGAAGCTGAAGCCAGCCGAGCCAGGAGCCGAGCCGAAGGGTCTGAAGCTGAAGCAAGCCGAGCCAGGAAGCGAGCCGGTGCCCACCTGAGCCGAGCCAACTGCTAAAGGAGCCCGCGGGTGGTGGCTGTGGCCCAAGCCGGCCCATTCACGAGCAGCGATCGGGTCGAGGGGGAGGGGAACTAGGGTTCCCCGCGGCGGGCGCCGAGCGGTCCAACCTGTGGCGCGTGAGGGCGGGCGGCGGTGTTGCGGTCTTGAGCCGGGACGAAGCGGCGACGGCGGTCTTTGGCGTGGGGTGGTGGCCTTGGCTTGAGCGGCGCATCTGCGCCATGGGCGAAGCCGTGAACGCCGGGAGGCCGGCGGCGGCGTGAGGGAAGGTGGTGGCGCCAAGCGTGCAATGCCCCGGCGATGAGGGCGTCGCCCGTCGAGCGCCACGGCGAGGGAAGCGGTGGTCTTTGGCGCTGGCGGCGGCAAGGTCCGCGACGGTGGCGGCGAAGTGTGTGGTCGCGCCTTGGCCGGTGGCGAAGCTTCTTGGCGCCGGGCGGCGACGACGCTGAAGCGACGCCCGCCACCAGCGAGGCCAGCAGCAGGAGCGCCGTCCGGTGGCGGCGCCATGGGTCGCGCCGGCGGTCCACGCGCCGAAGGAGGCGGCGACGACGTAAAGCGACGTCGCCACCAGCCAGCGAGGCCTGCGGCGGACCACGGCGAGGAGCGCCGTCGGCGGCGGCACCATGGGTCGCGCCGGAGATGGCGGTCAACGCGCCGAGGGGGAAGCTCGCGTCGTGGCTGCCTCCGCCGATCTGAAGGGGAGCTCCACCGAGGTGAGTTCCAGATCTGGGGAAGGCAGCGTTGGGGTGGGTGGCGGCCATGGGAGGGACGCCGAGGTTGGGAATGACACCGTCGGTGCGGACGCCGACGTCCATCTCCCCGGAGTCGAGGGAGGGCACGACGAGAGATGCGCCGGTGGAGGCCATACCGACGGCGGGCTAACGGCTTCTAGGGTTTGCGGAAGGGTGGGGCAGGAAAGACCTGCTCTGATACCATGTTGGAGAATAGGTTTTACGGAATAGAATATGTTGTATTGACCAATGGTGGAATATATATAGAGTACAGGAGATGGGCCTCCCCAAGGCCCATATACTCTAACAGTAATTAGTCCCGATAAATCCGAAAATTAATAGAGAAATAAGCGTTGTGTTTCAAGCATTTGTTTAGGTTTCATGTTTGATGTGAATTTTTTTTTCTAACCTCATATTTTATATGAAGTTGTTATGTGCACATGGACCTATATGTGGATCCCAATGGACGTAGGATAGGGCTGCCTGTGCATGAACAGTACCATATGGTACTGTAGCAGTGAACAGTACCCACACGGTGTTGTAGCTCGTGGGCTCGTGCTTCTGTTCGGTTAGGATAAGAATAAGTTAGTTTAATTTAGATAAGATTAGTTGTTTTCTTAGCATATAATTAATCGTCCCTATAAAAGGGTTGACATGTACGACCTCCTTTTTTTTGTTTGACGCCTTTGACTTTTTGACACGTCTTTGACCATCCGCCTGCCGTCACACCGAGCCGCCGCCACCCATCGCCACCCCGAGCCTCCACTGCGTCGAGCCCGAACCAGCCCTAGCCGTCTCCTCCCTATTCTCCGCGTCGACATCCCCACCCGCCACCGAGGCATGCCGCAGCCCCGGTCGTAGATATGCTCGCGTAATTTTTTTTATAAATGTTGAACCTGTGTCGTCGGTGTTTTGTTAACCATCGATATTACTAGATGTAATTAATCAGTGACATTGTAATTAGTACGAACTGTGTCGTCGGTATTTTGCTAACCGGACGAGATTATTAGATGTAATTAATTAGTGACATTGTAGTTAGTTAGATTATGCGTGATTTCGAGTATTTGCATTGCATTTCTAAAATGAATCGAGCCATAGTCAGATCCGTCCGAAGCGCACCTACCCATTTTCATAAGGAACTTGGACGGTGATTCGTTGGGTTCCATTATGAAAGCTAGTGTGCCCCAAGCTGTCCACATTTTGGACAGCTCACGGATGTACCTTTGAGTACGTGGCTGCAACACGAGGGTGTACGGGTCGGAATTTCGGCGGCATGACCCTATTGTTCTCCTGAGGACAACAGGGTCATGCCGCCGGAATTCCGACCTGTACACCCCCGTATCTTAGCCACCGTACTCAAACGCACATTCGTAGGTGGGTAAGCCATCCTATTTAGCTAGACTTGAACCGTCTAAAATTGTATTTTCATTGTTTGCATTCATGTTATGATGTAGGCGATGGAATACTGACAGTGAATGTACGATGGCTGGATGAAATCTGGACATCACATGGATGAGTGCATAGAGAAGGCTAGGGCATTTGTAGAAGATGCTTTTAGAAAATTCCCTGACCCTAATGCAAAGGTTGTGTGGTTCCCTTGCGCTTTGTGCTCGAACATAAAGAAAAGTAATAAGAGAGACATTATCAAACACCTTTTGAAGTATGGATTCAGACCCAAATTATGTTGTATAGGTACATCATGGTGAGATAAAGCGTCCCGTGTCAGTGTGTACCCCTGCACATTTTCGGGAGGGTTACGATCAAGTAGAAATCGATAGATGGATGTGCTCACAGAGAATGTGGCTCTGGTTTACGATCTATCCCTTGAGGAAGAGGCCGAGCCACTTGTACAACAATTCGAGAAGATATTTGATTCTGCCAAGTTGCCGCTGCATGATCATACCGATGTGACCCTGCTCTCGGCAGTTTTATGTCTAATGACGGTTAAAACCAAGTATAACCTGTTGGCAAATTGCTTCAATGACTTTTGCAAACTACTAGATAGACTGCTTCCAAGTGGGCACAAGATCACTCCAAATCTTTATGAGTCGAAAAAACTTTTTAACGTGTTATGAATGTTGTGCGAGAGAATAGACTATTGTCCAAAGTTCTGCATGCTTTACTGGAAGATGGTTCTAGGTTGACTCATTATAAGCATTGCGATGAAAGTAGATATGTGGAAGTTTATGGACGAGATGATATTCTGAGACAGACGAAGGTGGCAAAGAAAACCTACCGCTCCTTTCCAATCACTCAATGCCTGCAACGTCTGTACATGTCTAAGTGCACGGCCAGACACATGAGGTGGCATAAAAGAGGGCAAACGTAGAAAAGATGGCTTGATGACTCATCCTTCAGATGCTGAAGTTTGGAGGCACTTTGACCAACAACACCTTGAATTTGCTGCTAAGCTCAGAAATGTGTGCATCGGGCTTTCCACCGACGGGTTCACGCCATTCAATATGACTACACACCCGCACTCGTGCTGGCCGGTAATTTATATCTCGTACAACCTTCCGCCCCAACTCTATATGAAAAAAGTACATGTTTCTTTCTGTTATCATACCTATGCCTAAGTCTTTTGAAAAAATTTAAAACCACTTGTAAAAGAGCTAAACGACCTGTGGAATAAAGAAGTCTTGACACATGATAGCTACAAAAGGCCAAAACTTTGAAATGCACGCCGCATGCCTGTGATCCATCCACGATTTTTTGGTGTATGACATGTTCTCTAGGTGGAGCACGCATGGAAAGTTCTCGGGTCCTAAATGCCTGTCTGACATTGATACATTCACATTGAAAAAGGGGGCAATGCTTCTTGGTTCGATTATCACCGTTGTTTTCTTGAGCTGAACCATCCCTTTAAAAAGAAAAAAATACATATAATAAGGGAAAGACAGTGAAGAAGGGGCCACCAAAACGGTTGAAGTGCAGGATATCATCGACTGTCACGACATTCTAGTGGAGGAGGGGTACGCTACAGGCTTTGGTAAGGAGCATCATTGGACTCATAAGTACAGCATATACAACCTTCCGTATGCAAAACACCTAAAAAGTAGCCTAACAATCTCGACCTAATGCACCAAGAGAAAAATATGTGTGAGACAATCGTAAACACAAATTGGGATATCCCACAAAAGACTAGAGATAACAGCAAAACTCGAAAAGGACTGCGCTTTGATATGTTATCAACCAGAGATGAATCTCGATGAGAATGGGTTGAAATCTTGGGCAAAGTACTGCCTCACACGTGCGCAAGTAAGGCAGATTCTAGTCCAGATTAAGAAAAATGTGAAATTCCCAGATGATTATGCGACAAGCCTTCATCATACCGTTAGTATGGAATAATGCAAGATAAATAGAATGAAAGATCACGACTACAAAGTATTTATATAGCGTCTGTTTCCTTTTGTATGGCGTGGATATGTTAACAACGCTATTTGGAGAACATTGTTAGAGCTAAGCACGACTACAAAGTATTCATATAGGGTCTATTTTCCGTCGTATGGCGTGGATATGTTAACGACGCTATTTGGCGAACATTGTTAGAGCTAAGCACGACTACAAAGTATTCATATAACGTCTATTTCCCGTCGTATGGCATGGATATGTTAACGACGCTATTTGAAGAACATTGTTTGAGCTAAGCAGGACTACAAAGTATTCATATAGCGTCTATTTTCCGTCATATGGCGTGGATATGTTAACGACGCTATTTGGAGAACATTGTTAGAGCTAAGTTTTTTCTATTGAGAGCTGTGTGCAAAAGAGATATCCGCGTCGAGAATGGAGGAATTGGAGAAGGAGATTGTTGTGGTTGTGACAAAGCTTCAGAAGATTTATATTCTTGAGTTTTTCAATTGCATGCAACACCTATTGGTACATTTGTCATACTAAGGAAAGGTTGGTGGTCTGGCACAGTTTAGGTTGATGTATCCTGTTAAAAGGATGATGAAAATTTTTAGAGCGAAGGTAAAGAACAAAGCACGAGTCGAAGGAATTATTGTCGAAGTGTGTCTGACTCAAGAAATTGTTTACTTCACAGACAATTATTTTAGACAAAAAAATAAGGTATATGTGTAACAACCGAGATAGAAGAAGACACGACGTATAATAACTGCCAACCTTAATGTGTTCCATGATCAAGTTGGATGCAATATTGACAAAAGCACGACATATGACTTGTCTGAAGCGGAAAAATTACCATCCAACTTGGTCACAAGGCAGAGCAGATCATCGAGGGGTTCTTCGTCGACCATTTTGATGGTTCGCAGAACCATTAGTGTACTTTTTATTTGAGTTTTTGTCACTTAGAACTGTTTGTGACTTAGAACTGCTCGTGTGACCATTATGTATTGTTTGTATGAACTTTTGAACTTGGAGAATAACGTTTTGGTTTATTATCGGTCATTTTGTGGTTTTGAAGCTATGTGAATGTGTATGTGCTCGAAATTGTGATGCTGAGCACCTAATAATGTGTGGATATGTTGAGGGGAATTAGGGAATATAATTGTATTGGGAATTGTATTTTATTGTAGGTTGAAATTGAGATTTTAAATGGAATTTCAGCAAAAAAAATTTGCTGGTGTCTGCGGCCTAGTCCATGTCCGTGTCCACCAACACAGATCTTGGTCTATCTCAGCGGTCTGGTGGATGGCCGCAGACATAGATCTGGATCTGTACTTTGGCGGTCTAGTCCTTGGCCAACGACACAAGTAGTTATGCAGTAGGTGGTCACTTAGTAGTCACCAGGCAGGACGTGTGTCGTCGGTCGTAGACTAGGCCGCTGACATATATTTGTCGTATGGCTGCTCATGATTGGTCCATGGGGCTCACACGACATAGCGTCGTCTTCGCAGCCATGCTGTCAAGGAGGTCTTGTGACGGCGGCTGACACGGCCGCCGACATAGGTCCTCGCCAGGAGGACTAGCCTCGGAGTTGTGTTTGTCGTCGGGTCTCTTTATAGCCGTCAATACAGATCGTTGTGTCGTTGAACCTCTGTTAGCGGACCTTTGTTGTCGGCTAGCTGACGACACATACTCCTATCGTTGATTTTCTGGCTTATGTCGACGGTAAAAACCGTGGACAGAGATCCCAATTCCTGCAGTGTGTAGGTGATAAACGCATTGCATTGTAGCTAGATTCGTACACGAAAGCTAGTGCAGTGCATGAGCTCGTGCAAGTTCGTACGTACGTGTACGCGTGTCGGGATACGGTGGCTTTGCTCGCCGCATGTACGACCCATGCCATGACCATGAGCCCATGAAGCCGTACGTGTGAACGTGATGAGGACGGCAAGGGTTAAACGTGGGGCCATGTGATCAGGCGAGAGAGATGCATGCGTCCGCGCGCCTCTTATTTATACACCCTTCTCTCCTCGTCTCGCCTCCTCTCCTCTCCCGTCTTCCTTCACACAGCAAGTGCAAGCCCCCCCCTCTCTCTCTCTCTCTCTCTCTCTCTCTCCATGTGAGAAACGTTCACAACGAAGGCATGGCTGAGAAGGTGAGCTCTCTCTCTCTTCCCTCTGCAAATTGCGAGAAATGCATGGCATCATGGGATGCTATGGGATCGTGTCTCTTTTCTGGTGGTAATTCGATCGTGTTCTGAAGATCAATTCTGGATGCATTCGACTTCAGAAGATGGACGTAGCAATGGGCGAATCAGGATTCAGTGATCAGGAATATATTCTACGGACCTGTTAATTTCCATCTAATATATCTTTGGAATATATGCTTCCTGTAGTTCATAATCTATCAGCCTCTAGATATACCTTTAGTTTTTACTGTCAACGTCGTCACTATATTCTGAGATGATATGTGTTTTAATTTACATCATTGGTATATGATAAATTGAAGGCTGAATTGGTGCGGGGATTACTCCCGTAAATTGATTGTATTCTATGAACGAAATTTTCTTACTTTTGTGTGCCTTAATTTGGTTAAAAAAAACACCCCAAAAAAGCCTCCTTTTGTTCAACTCAAGTGTAACGGACAAAGACAATATGTTGCACAATGTTTGAAGCAAGGTCTAAAATATTGGTTCAGTCTATTGTGATGGCGGCGGAGTCGGTTATACTCAACAATGTTATAAGAAATGCCAAAATGCTTTGTTTTGTTTCCATATGATAGCTTCACTGATTTTGATGCCTTCTTACCTCAGTCCTATGAAAACAACAATATGAAATTCACTAATGCTGTTGTCAACACAGATCTCCACGATAATCTTAAAGGTTGACCTTGATTGCCACAAATGCTACAAGAAATTGCGCAAGATTCTGTGCAACCTCCAAGGTAAAAACCTCCCAGATGCAGAGCTACTAACATTGTTCATTCTTCTCAGTGACCAGAAAGGCAGAAACAATTGGCATTAGTTTCTTAGCCTTTAACTTAATTAACAAGAACAAAATATCTTTCGGAGATCAAAATCTTTTGGCTTTTGCAGATCAGGAGAGGATCAGGACGATCTCATACGACGACAAGAGCGGCACGATCACGGTCGTCGGGCCGTTCGACCCGCACAAGCTCTCCTGCAAGATCAGATGCAAGGGAGGCAAGCTGATCAAGGGCGTCCTCATCTTGGATGGCGCAGGCGCCGGCAAGCCGGCGAAGATGCCGTCAGGGTCACCGCCAGACGGCAAGAAGCCCAAAGCGGAGCCCGTGATTATCACCATGCCGCCGCCGACGCCGCCGGTAGAGAGGCCTCCGCCGGAGGCCGAACCGGCTCCCCCTAGAATGGACAACTACCCCCTATTGCCGCCGGAGGAGTGGAAGGAGCCTGAGCAGCGGCCGGAGGAGCTCGACCCGCCGCCGCCCAAGGTGGCACTGCCGGTGGAGACCAAGAAGCCGGCGGTGAGGCTGCCGCCGCCGCAGCCTGCCTGGAAGCTGCCCGACCCGCCGCCGGCCGACGTGACGCCGACGATGGTGGAGATCCCGTCGTGGCCGGCGCCGCCGGCGCTGGCGGCGGGGCCATGCGGTTGCTCGTGCTGCGCGCCGTGCTACCAGGGGTACTGCGAGGGGTGCAGGTGCGGCCACTGCGGCGGCCGGGTGTACGGCTACGCCGCCGCCGGCCCGCCGGCGGGGTGCTACGGCGGCGGCGCGTACAGGGGCTGCCGGCTCGTCAACGAGGAGGACCCGACGGCCTGCAGCATCATGTGATCTTCTGCCCTTGATCATCTTCCTGGATTTTCAGTAGTTCTGCACAGCGATCAATGTCTATTGGAGATTTGGAGTTCAGTAGCTTTGCCTTCATATGGTTGCATAATTGCATTGGAATTGAGAAATTCTGCAAAGGTTCTTTTTTTTTTGTGCACAGATTGTGTTGAATGAAATTGACATGATTATTCATGTATGAATCATCAGCTTGTAGTTGAGCTCAGTAATTTCTGCATGGATTGGTTTGTCGCTTCCCTTTTTATGATTCACTATCAGGCAGAATTCTTCAGAGCATCACAGTCACAATCAAGTGGCACAACACTGATGCAGATAATCAGTTGTGGTCGATGAATATGGTAATGCAATAATAATGTGAGGAGTCTGCAAGACAAGCAGAATCAGGTTCTACTGCAATCATAAAAGGGATATATGCTTATGGAGAGTATTCTATGGACCATTAGTAGTCCTTAGTTCCTTACCTCGGCAAAGTTGGCATCATGCACTCGTTAGTGACAAAATATCATAGAATGGTAGAGGACATTGCAGGGACATCTGAAACTTTGGCCTTTTCCGAAAAATGTTTTACCTAAGCCCAGTGTTCTGTTGCGTAGCTTTCTACAATACCTTGCAGTCTTGCAGAGTTCCACTGTCAATTCTTCGTTAACAAAGCTACAGTATATGAGTCGCAATTCAACAGTTCAGTAAATATGTAAGACCCCAAGGCAGCAAATAAACAGCATGATAAATGTGATTTAAACTTATTCACAGCTTATCCATTCAGCCCCCACAACTTTCTTTAACTCAGCCTTATTCATTCAGTTCAGCAACTTTGAACATGCTAAAATTTTTCTCTACCATATCTTCTAGACAGTTCAAAAAATTCACATGATATTGGATATAGTGCACCATGCGTATCAATTAGGGCAGCTGGAGGAATCATATGCTATTGTATCTTGTATGGGGTGGTGCAGAGCAGAGACAAGTGCCTCGATCATGCCACAATTCGCGTAATTTGAGGGCTTGCAGATCTTAGTGGACCAAATTTCGTTGTCGTTCGATCGGGATGATTCGATGATGCCACCACAGTGGGTGGAAATGGCCATGCACATCCAAGATATGCTTCGCAAGAAGATCTCAGTAGCTTCTCCTGAGCTGCTGCTGTTAGAACCGGTAGGTATGAAGCCTTTCACAACAAGCATTCGGTTGGGACAGATGAAACTCTGTAAATAGTGTGAAAAATATATTGTACAGAATCGTTCGGAAATTGTGATTAAGGATATGCCACTATGGGTTAATACAAAAGGTTCGGGCCATTACCAAACTATCTAGAATTCGCTGATATATTAAGCATGTCTACGTTCCAGTCTTTATTATGGTCTTAGTAAGAGCATTGGAAACGCAGGTGCAGTAGTACACTGAAAACGCTAACATTAGTGTGTGTACTGAATTCGAGTAACTGAAGATGGCATCAAGTGAATGGCCTACCACGGTACCACCTAACACGTGTGACATTGATTTCATGAAAGTTTTCAGTTTTCATTCACCGAATCAGTCTCAAATGCAGAACAGGTGACAAGTGGCATCTCTTTAACTGAGGTGAAAAAAAAGAAACCCATGTAGGCAGTAGTAACGTCAACCATCTTTGCGAAAAGTGCTGGATTCCCCCATTCCTTCGGGCACTTGTCATTACCACACAAGGATGAAGCATCTACACACTACATATACGGAACGGATATTAGGGTCAAATTCGTGGTTGTGGTTTGGTTCTAATTTGGTTTGCAAAACTTTTTTTAAAAAACCATTCAATGTAACATTTTGTAATAATTATTGTAGGGTTTTGTGTGGTTTTCTTAAAAAAAACTCAGAATATTTTTCATATTTTTTTGCCTTTTAGTGTCTGTGAAAGGCTCTCAACTAATCCAATGTAGAAAAAACTCAACCAGAACCGTGAACCAAAGAGAGCTTATAGCTTGATCAACCTGAGTCAAAGTGCCACAACCTGAGAGTCGAGTGCCAGAATATATTCCCAAGAATACAAGTAGCGTGCATGCAAGTGAAAGTGCCTTTTGTATACATAACTTAATAACCAGCCACAAAAGGTGAAACTGTACATGTACTTGATTTGGCATCTCCTTTTGATCGCTCTTCTTGACTGACTAATGACGTGAAAACAACCATCCACTTGATCGATTCTCCCTCTTTCTTTGAAAAAAAGATGTATGACAAGGCACATAACTGGAAGTTGGTAACAGCTTTTAATCATACCTTAATCACATAAAAGTGGTTGGGATCAGTATGAAACTTCCAGAAAGCTGAAGCTCCCAAGTGGTGATTAGTGTGAGCCTGAGGGTAACTTCCAGCTAAAGCTTGCTTAAGGGTCAAATTAGCATGCTGAAGGCGTTCACTCTAGGGCCTAGGCCTTGTCCAACCCGAGGTCTCGAATATTGTTGGACCACCGGGTCAGTCAGCTGGGCCGGAGCCCATGCAGTTTTCTATTTCAATTTCAACTCCAACACCTAGCATTCGATTTGACATAAATAGTTCATTAGCCCATCAAAAATCCACGGCCCAACGGGCATCCCTTTCGGCCCAGCGCAAGCAGGGCTGTCTAATCTCGCTGGCCTACCTCATAGGGATTCAAAGGGTCTTTTTGATTCACTGTTTAGTTTAGTTTAGTTTGGTTGACCCAAAATTATCAATTTTATACAGATCATTTAGTGTAACATTTTATAATATTTTTTCGATACTTTGTGGGGTTTTTTAAATATCTCAAAAATATTTATAATAATATTTAGCCTTTCCATGTTTCTTTTTGGAGGACCCCAGCTTTTGGTTCAACAAAACAAAACAAAACAAAACCACGAATCAAAGAGTGTAAATAACCCTCTTTGGTTCACGATTTTGTTCGGTTTGGTTTGGTTGGGTCCAAAAATTTTCTTTTATAGACTATTTGGTGTAATATTTTGGAATAATTTTTAGGAGCTTTGTAGGGTTTTATTTAAACATATCAAAAATATTTTTTGCATAATTTTTAATATTTTTATATTGTTATTTTATGTTTCTCAATTTTTATCCCAAGCAAACCAAATCAAACCGTGAATCAAATATAAGCTCCTTAGTCCATGTATCAGTGTGGTGGGTTCGGATTTCGGCTCCCTATACATATACCCGTCAACAAAAAAATCAACCGTAAAAATACCCATAAACCGTTGCGGGTGAGTACTCGTACCCATGTCCTGTTATCCGCCATCCATTGATATACTCATATACACGCGGGCATTCTTTGAAGTCAGCAGCATAACCAGCATAGAGAGGCAGTGACTAGCGATGACGCATGGAGAGGATGTGGGGGTGGCCGTCGGCGTGGGGGTAGGTGGCGATGCGTCATGGAGTTAGGATGGCAACGATGACCTGACGTGGAGAGGCGGTGAGACGGTGACAAGCAACGACCAGCAACGTTGTGCGGAGAGGAGGCGGGTGGCGGTCGACATAGGGCAGGTGGTGATGCGTGATGGGGTCGGGATGGCGGCGACGGCCTAGCGTGGAGAGGCGGTGCGTGGATAGGAGGATGGCGCCTACACGGTGTGCAGAGAAGGCGGCCGGCGACGATGCTTGGAGATTGGCTATTTAGGGTTTTATAGGACTTTGTACTATGGCGGCTTGAAAAAAGAGGTAGGGAGATTCGGAAATTAGGGTTAGTTGCTGCACTTGCCGCTGTAACGGTATCACAAGATTTTGAGGATTAGGGGAATTGGGCCAAGTGGGCCATGCAGGCTAGGTCTGGGAGGCCAGGGCAGTAAGGCTAGGAACCTGAGACAACTTGGTAAACTGATAAAACAGATAGGGATAATTAAGGCGTATCCATGTCCATACCCACGAAGTCACGAACCCGATAGGTAAATTCACAGACCTGTTAGGTAAAGCCGTAAAGGGTCTCACCCATCACGGGTTGAAAACAAACACTAAACCCACTTTTTTCAGATTTTTACGTACGAGCAGGGGCAATTGGATAAATTGAGGCGGGCCTGACCCATATTTCATGCCATGTCAACTACATACTATAGTAGGAGTAGCAGGTAATAACAGTGCAGAGATGGACGGCTCAGATTCATCAATCTCCGCTAGATCGACGCTCCCGGGCCCATGGGCCATGACATGTCCAACGAACAGAGTAGAGGCCGCAACACAGCAGCCAGCCCATCGGATTCCTCGATCTCCTCCCCTACAGCCCGACCCGACGGTTGACGCCGATCACACACGCCGGCGATCTCCCCCTCCGCCTCCGCCGCCGCCGCCTCCGCCATGGTAACCATCTCGGCCACGACGAATCCTGGCTGCGCGTGACCGATTTCTTCGTTCTCCTCCGAGGCCGCACAGGATCTTTCTTTACCACCGTGGGCGGCGCGAGCCCCCACCGACGGAGCAGCTTCAGATCCAGCTCTGATTCCCGCCCTTTCTCGTGCAGAATTACATCGCCGGCGCCTTCAAGCCGCCCTGCGACGTCTTCGTCACCTTCTCCGACGAGAGGAGCCGGAAGCAGGTGGGGGACCCTAGGCGCAGCTGGTGGCGCGGGTCATCGCTGGAGATTAGCCAGGATGCTTGTAGATTGGTTGACTCGTTGGTGCGCTTGGTTCTTGCAGGTCTCCGTCAAGAAGGACAATGGGAAGACGGCGATGGTGCCGGCGTTCCAGAGCCTGGAGACGATAGCCGGAGAGGTAGTGCCGGTGGTGTTCCTTGCCGTGTGTTTGGACCTGTGTGTGAGGTTCAGTGTGGGATTAAGCCGTGATGACAATATGTGCAGGTGTCGATCGCACCGGTTCCGGGTAAAAGGATCGAGCACACTGGTGTTAAGATCGAGCTGCTTGGTCAGATAGGTACAGAATATGTGACTCCCTCAAATTGCTTCCATTCTCTGATTGATTGTCAGATCTCAACATATGTGACCTAGTTCCTATGATGACTACATCAGTAAGATGATGTGCTGGCATACCATGCTATTTGTTTGTAAACCAATTTGAACAATCAGGTTTTGTTGCGCTAAAAATTCATTACATTATTATCCCACTCAATTATTTCGAATTTTCAATATCATGAATTCATCATAAACTATTGAAATTCAGTGTTGGAGAATTCCGAAAGGATTGTTTCTGAACATTGCTACTTCTAGTGTTTATCTTTGTCCATTGATAAAGTATAGAGTCACTCTTTGATACTTCAAGTCATCCTGCATATATACTAATATTATTTTTTGTGATAATTCCCACTACAGAGCTATATTTTGACAGAGGCAATTTCTATGACTTCACTTCATTAGGTAGGTCCCCTCTTGAAGTGATTTTGAACTAATGGTTGTGCAGGAGGCCTACCTTTCATACTTTCCCACATTTATGCAGCCTTTTTGTAGTTATTATCTTTTTCATTTAGCTTTCCTAGCCTCATTAGGTTTTGCCGAACAGTTGGGCATTGCATCATTAACTATTCCTAAAAATGCTGTCTCTGCATCTTGCAAGCTCATCTGAAAAATTGTCGCTCTGTTGTTTTTTGTACAAAATCTGCTCTCTAAAGTAATAGGAAGTCCCAGATGTCTACCCATGTGATGCCCTCTGTTATTTTTTTTTTTTATGAATAGGATAACATCAAATTGATGATGCAATCTCGATCCCCCCCCCCCCCCTGAAATAATGACATACTCTCACCTTTTCTATTTGATTTAAGGAAGCATGTTGTTTATATGTAAGTATATTTCATCACCTGAAGTTTTGATTGGGCAGTGCGTGAATTGGATGTTCCTGGTGAAATATATGAAAGAAAGACATACCCATTTGAGTTTTCTACTGTTGAGATGCCTTATGAGTCATATAATGGAACTAATGTCAGATTGAGGTAAGAAAAATATATTGAAATGCATAGGCTATGGTTTTTGAAATATCATAATAAGAATATATTGCACTATCGGCATCATTAATTATTTTCATAACACTATCTTTGAATACACATCTTATGCTTGCAGGTACATCCTGAAAGTGACAATTGGCAGAAATTATGTTGGCAATATCGTGGAATGCCGGGATTTCTGTGTAAGCCTGAACACTGAACTCTCATCTCATTAACCGTCTATTTGTGATAGCATAACTTTTGACATATATGCAACTTCCACCAAATTATTAATATGTTTGTATAGTTGTATTATTATTTTTTGAAAGGGGTTAGGAATCTATCATGCATTAAAGAAGAGAAAGAAGTTAAATTGTATAATTCATATTGATCTTAGGCACATTGAATGGCACATTATTTATATATTTTTCTTTATTTTTTCTAATATGTTCTTTAATAGTTCCAAGGGAATGCATTTTAGGTTTTGGAATTGTAATCTTTCTGGGATTATTTAGCTATCTTTCTCTTCTTTTTTTCAGGTAAGGAACTACTCTCCTGTTCCTACGATCAACAACAGCATCAAGGTGCATTCTAGTAACTATATGGCTTTCCTATTATGAAATTTTACGATTTAACGTGTCTTAATATTTTTTTTGTGTGAAATTATGCATGTAATTTTGGTAATTATGGCATGGCCATGGTCTAAGTCACAAATTCCCATACTGACATTGTTGCATACATGAAATCGTTTGGACTGCCATTTATCTAATTTCTGGAATATGATGTACACAATAATAGCTTAAAAAGAGTGAGGGAGGGAGGGAGAAGGAGATTACACCCTGTTATCTTACCTGGTTAAATGGTGATAGCACCAGTTCAACATTATTCTTGAATTCGCAGTGGTCTATGGGCATGAGTTCTTGCAGGCAACAGGTTATGTTACACGAGGGGACAACAGGTTTCACTAGTGTGCAAACAGTTATTCTGGTGTTGATGTTTCATATGTGAATCAAATTAATTATCTATAAGTATATACTTTTTTTGTTTTGTGGTGTTATTCTAACAAGTTCTTCCCTTTCATTAATAGAAGTTTGTTGCTCCTATTGAGTATCATTTCTAGCCTACTCAAACTTGTTTGGGACTGAAAGGCTTTGTTGTTATCGTTGTTGATTCTAACAAGCAAGTTGATGGAATACTCATTTGATCGGCTTTCTATCATATAATCGTAGTTGACATGCCACAATCCCCCCCCCCCAAAAAAAAAAAAAAAAAAAATAAATTTCAAATGATGATGAATCAGTCACTTCTGTACAAAGCGTTTGCTGTTAAATCTTGTTCGAGTTGTATATATTTAAACATTGTAATATGATTTCTCACCAATTGTTCCTTGTTAGATGGAAGTTGGGATTGAAGAGTGCTTGCATATTGAATTTGAGTACAGCAAAAGCAAGTAAGCTTTAACAATGTAATTTTGGTAATCTTTTCTGGCATGTCACCCAGTTTGTCATGCCCAGAATTCTTATTATCTTTGTAATCAATCAAATTTAATTCAGGTATCATCTGAAGGATGTCATCATAGGCAAGATCTTTTTTGTACTAGTGAAAATAAAAATAAAAAACATGGAGTTGGAGATTCGCCGTCGAGAATCAACAGGATCAGGTCCTAATACATATGTTGAGACTGAAACGCTTGCGAAGTTTGAGTTGATGGATGGTGCCCCAGTTAGAGGTATATTACAGACTTATGTTTTTATGTGAATATTTCAAAGGAACTTCATTTCCAAATTGCTGAGTAGTATTTTTTTGTCTGAATATTGAAAGGAACATCATTTTTAGCCTGTATCTTAAATATTGTCCATGGGACGCCTACAGGATAATTGCATAGAAGATAGAACTCTGCTCACTAATTTCTGTGGTTGTTGAAAATAAATTTGCAGGGGAATCTATTCCAGTAAGACTATTCTTGACACCATATGAGTTGACTCCGACTTACCGCAACATAAATAATAAGTTCAGCGTCAAGTACTACCTTAACCTGGTCCTTGTTGATGAGGAAGACCGGAGGTATTTCAAGCAGCAAGAGATCACAATTTACCGCCTTCCAGAAGCTTCACAATCTTCATAGGCTCCTATTGTGTGCCACCTTAGACCAGCTGAAAGTGTTTCCGATTTCATGCACAAGTCCAGAGTTAGAAACTTATCTTCTTTTAGAACTAAGCACTTTTACCATGAATCATTCATGATGTAATTTCCTGTACATAGCTCTCCAGAAGAGCAAAGTAATTCGTATAACCGTGTTCTGTGGCCTTTGTTCCTCCTTTTACTCCAATTTGTTTAGCGTACAGCCAAAGAAGTGTTGGTTTAAGCCATGGTGTCAGAGACATGTTTATCAATTTCATGATATGATTTTGTGTCCCTTATTCAGCAGCAGTACAGAAGAAGTGTCAAATCTTCTCAATCGTGGGAGCAATTGGGGACCAAGCGATTTTTAATGAGCCTTCATGCATTTATACACAGTTACAAATATATTCTGGAATCAGCGCGTATATCATGTCCTTCCATGGCAACGTTTTTTTTTAAAACAAACATTGTATTTGTCAATGTGCATTGGTGCTACCTGGGTGTACGTGAGGCCATTTTAGGTAAATTGTTTCTGCAAAATTACACCGGACAAAAACCCTAGCCCATATCGATCAGGCATATAAAATCACGTTTGGAACTCAGAAATTTTGAAATAACAAATACAGTAAGCACTCTTGTTCATAGAGCGATAAAGGGTTGTGTCCATTGCGAGTAGCTCGATTAAGAGCACATAGGTAATACATAGAGATCCTGCCGGCGATGCTCTGAGAGAGCGTATTACTTATTGCCATCTATATCTAATGCTCTGAGAGAGTATTACTTATTGCCATCTATATCTAGCGCGCTCGGAGCATGAAAAATCTGATATGCGACTCGTTCCTCCACATTTTCATGTCCACGGAAGTCAAGTGAAAGTCGACGAATTTTATACTGTGATGCCAACACATGTGATTTAAAGATCACCAACAGAAGCGATAAATAAAAAAGTCAAACGTTTTAAATTTCGTGGTTTATTTTTTCTAACTCGAAACCATGAAATTAAAAAAAACTTACTTGACTTTCCAAAATGCCTTGCGATGCTTTTGAAGCTCAGCTTATAATCAAATACTAATAAGTTTAGAATAAGCCGAAGAGAAAGACAGAGACCTCAGCACATGCACAAGATGGGCTGGCCACGATGCTGGAGGAGACAAACGTGGGCTGATCCAAAGATCGAAGCCCAGCAGCAGCCGAACAGGCCCATTAGCCATACACGCCTTACAGGCCCAGCAGCCGAAGCGATCATAGCCCAAGCGTCTAGCAGCAGCAGCAGCAGGCAGCAGGCAGCAGCCATTGCTCTGCCCCCGCAAGCAGCTCGCGACTCGCGACTCGCGTCCTCTCTCCCCTTCCTCGCCGTCGCCGCCTCCCTCGTTGCCGCGGCCGCCGGTCGCCGCCGCCATCGCCGTCGATCGCCTCGCCGCCGCCGCACAAGGTATCGCCTCCACCGCCGGCGCTTAACGGGTCCGACCAGATAAGGCCACCTTCCCCCCCTTCTGGCTGCTTCCTCTAAAACGTGTCCTGCAAAACGGAACGTGGAACAGCCAAGGCAAACTCCCCCTCCCCCTCCCCTCGATTTGGACATCGTTCGCTGGATCTTCCCGCGGCCGCCGCCGCCTCCTAATCTCCTTCCTCCCGATCGGTCAACGCGAGGTGGCATCTCCTTCTCGCGGGGGTCGCTCCTTTCCTTCCTGGATTCGTCGTCGGCGCGCCCTCCAAGCTCCCGTAAACCCAACTCCACCGCCTCGCCTCTCCCGTGGGTGGATTCGTTTCTTGTTGGATGCGTTCGGGTTTTCCTGCGCCGAGGTGGAGTGATCGGAGGTGGTTTGGAAGATTTTGCGTGGGGGCTCTGGTGTTGCGTGAAAAAAAGAGGGATTTTTTGAGAGTTTTCGTTGGCACGCAGCAAATTTACGCGTCTATTTTTTTTTTCTACTGGGACCGGGGGACGTGTTCTTTTACCCTCTGTAGATGAGTAATATGGCGATTTTGGTGTGGAAATGCCTACGCTGACTGATTCTAGCTTCGAGCCTTTGAATTGGGTGGATGTTTTACTTGTTCTATTATTCTGCATAGTTAGTCTTAAAATCTTTGCTGTAGTTAGTTTGAGTTGTATGCAGTTGTCCAACAAATTCTTAGAAATAACCTAATGTGCTGCCATTGGTAGGTACCGACGAGTATTTGCTGTATTTTGACCCCTCTTGGCAGTGAAGAAATCGGCTTCTCGGAACAATTTGTCTGGACATCACTTTGTAAACTTTGAGCATCGGATACTGCCCTTTTGGGCTCATTGATTGTACACTGCTGATTCAAGGAACTCCCTTTGTGGGCTTTCCTTGGATTATGGGAGCTTTCTGTTCATGTTTGCAAGCTGATTATTCTGACCACCATGGAAATCATGTTTCCTCGGCGTTTAGAAACTGCGTATGCCTCAGATGTTTTACCCAGCAGCTCATCAATGCGGTATGTATTTTCCTGGTTGCTTGGTCTCCTTGAATATATTTTGGTTTGTTGATCTGGTTATTCTGACTAGCCTGTAGAGTTGGTGTGAGAAAGATAAAGATTAGTTCATACTTTCAACTTCAAATTATCAATCCTAGAAGAATAGCCACCATTTAATCATGCAAACAGGGAAGTTTATCAACCATCTTTATTCAGCTAAACCAAATATTATTTCATACCACATTACATATTGCAAAAAAAAGAGCACATATTTATGTATCGATAATAGTTTATAAGTTATATACGTTGTAGTAATCTCATTTGTACAATGAGTTCTCGATGACAGTTACATGGAAAAGATTGATCATATCATGTTAATAAAACAAATATATTAAATTTGTAATGTCCCCCATTTTTGATAATCCTGTAGTTATTAGGAACTAATCCTTTCTAACGATTAATGAACACATTGTGTAAATGACAGTCAGATATAAAATGTGATGCAACTACTTCTGCTACAAAAGACATGTTCCTGAATTTAATTGATTCAGCATATCTTGAAAAAAAATGCTTTTAATATAAACTGAGTTTATACATGTAGGAAGTCATTACATTTTCATCTTACTTTTTTTCTACAGTACACTGTTCTATTCCGAGTGGGTGCGGTGCATGCTGTTCCTCAGGCTATAGAAGCCACCTCTGTTGATTCAACTGAAAGTTCATTTGACACATATCGTTCACCCCCAAGACCGCTACCCTATGATGATCCTAGATTTTCCCCTCCTCAGCGTGACTGGTTTTTGTCAAGGCGTGAGCCTTCAAGCCATTCTCCAGAGGAATCGGTACCACTTAGGTCAAACGATGATGAGGAAATGGAAACACCAGGTTCAATAGATAAGCCGAGTAAAACAAACTATGACACAAAAATGAAAAGATGCAGCTCAGCTTATGGAGATAAGCTGTCACCAAAGGAGCCTGGAAATTATTATACCTATTTCCCCCCATCTGCTGAAGATGAAGATGTCTGCCCAACATGCCTTGAAGGTATTACTCACTAATCTTCTTCATATTAGAGAGATGTATGTCGTAACTTTTTCAAATTGTAGTAATCTTCAGAATGTGGGCTACATTAGTACAGTTGCATGAGCTTAGAATTGAAGAGAAAGTTACACCTATGTGCTGCATGAAACAAAAAAAATGGCGTTAAGATTTTGTTGTTCGACTTATGATTGCCCTAATTGGAATTTATTTTGCACTCATATTCCATTTGTGCTTTTTGAAAATATGGTTGATACACAGATTTTCCAAAACATTCTTAAAAATTACGATCACGAAGTTCATGCTGCTCAGTTGAATATACACTCAGACATCACATGACCAGATATCAGCATTATTAATATTTTTTTATATAACACTTTATACTTAAGTTCCCACTTTTGCTATGTCATTATATATCTAAATTGCAGATTATACATCGGAGAATCCTAGGATAGTAATGCAATGCTCACACCATTTTCACCTTGGCTGCATTTATGAGTGGATGGAAAGAAGTGAGGCATGCCCTGTTTGTGGCAAGGTAATTTATTTCTCGCCTGTTATCCTCCTTATTCTTTTGATTCCTTTTGATCACTTCAATATGATTTTACATTTTGTTGCAATATGAGCTCGGTATCCCAAATCATATAGAATGCTATACTTAAGTGGTATGTTTCATATAGTTGTATACACTATCTTGCAAAGATGTACAGTTCCATGCTCCTCCTCATCAGGTCTGTCCCACATGAAAAATGGCTTAAAGCTTTTGGATCAATTCTCACTAAACCATCTAAATATACATAAGATATGTTGACGGAGGTTCTAAGATTTCTAAGTAAATGCGAAATCTGGCAACTCATAGCATGGTTCTTGGTGCAAGATGATCAGCGACATGGAAATTCTCAATTCACTCACGTAGAACATATTTTTGCTGGGAATGGTAAAAAATTTAAACAGGTTTTTTTAGGGGAAAAACAGGAAATTTGGTCAGAAGATGGGAAGTAGATACGAGTTGTGCTATATATAATTTTTTCTGGATTAGAAAACTGAGCTTCCATTGCAGATTTTATGCAGTAGTTACCACTAAGGGCATGTGCAACCCTTCCCCATAGAGGAGCTAAGAGCCTAAGACCACTTTTTGGCGCGTAGCTCTGGAGTTTGCCATTGCGTCACAGGGTTTGGTGCTATAAACATAAAAAACGATATATTTCTTGTGGAATCGAGCAGTGGCTACTTGCTAAGGACAGCCTGAATTTGTAGGAAAAGTACTCTTGTTCTCTTTTTTATCGCCTGGTGGGATGAGTGTACATGCCCTAACAAATATATGCATTTTTAGCGTTCTATTTGCAGTGGAACATATATGCATGCAGTTGATGCCTTATGGATATCACAATATATTTTATGTTTTCGGATGATCATTGATCTTTTGCTTTCTCATAATCCTCTACAGAAAATGGAGTTTGATGAGACAATTTAATCGTCAGGCTGGACTATATGTTGGATTAACCTCTCACATGGTCATCTGAAAATACAGGAGCTCAAGTCCAGCAAATACTCTGTATATACACCCTGTAAATATGGAATCAGTAGTACGCTTGTCTTTTGGTGGTACTGCTATTCTTGAAACGTTGGGACTGTTGCACATAAACATTCTTTTGCTATTTCCTTCAAATATCCAGCAGGGGTTGTTTGCCCCTGTGGTTTGCCTGAGCCCCTGTGCCTAAGCCCCTGTGCTGCTGAGACTCAGAGGTGCCTTGGTCATCCATTGATATGTAAATGGAAAGCTGTAAATGGATGACATGTGTTCATATGATCACGTGAGATTCCATGGTCCAATTGGTGTGACTGTACAGCTGTAAAAGCTAATGGATGCCCTATGTTCATATAATTAATGGAATTCTGCGGTTCTTGGAACACTTTTTTTTCTCTGAAAACATGGTTGGCTCTGAATTATGTTCCATGGCATTCCAGTGGCTGCATGGGTTTATCTGACAGACTGACATGCTATATTTAATGTTTTGCTAATCCTTATCCAATTCTTGTCCGTCATTGTAGTCAAGCAGGAATGTCTTCTGAGCGTGGACTGAGGGTTTTGGTTTGGTTTGCAAAATTTGTAATTTTGTATAAATCATTCACTATAACATTTTGTAATAATCTTTTGATACTTTGTGGGGTTTTCTCAAAGTTCTCAAAAATATTTTAAAATGAATTTTTAACCTTTTCAAGTCTTTTTATTAAATGGAATATTTTATGTTGTCGGTTCAGAGAACATCAAGGATTCATTGCGTAATTAAACTGTGTGTACCATTAATGAAGGTGGTGTGTGGGCTATGTTGCTGGTTTGCTGCCATCGCAGATTTACAGATTCATAACTTCAGATGCACTCCTCTAATGCAGGGACAGCAGGATTCAGACTTTGGTCTGCAAGCGCAAAAACTGAAAAGAAACCAGACAGGTTTTTTTTTAAAAAAAATAATCTACGAATGTCACAACTCGCAGACATTTTTTGGACAAGAACTCGCAGACATTTGACACGGCTATAAAAGGAAGCAGTCCAGACACATGCAGTTTTAGGCTGGATACCGCCATTCTAATCCAGATACAGAAACAGTTCCATGAACTGATTTCAGAACGACAGGTCAGGTCAGGTCAGCTCTCGACAGAATCACACGCTTGAATACGTACTTGGATCATCACACAGGCAGCAACACGTACACACGCACTCACACAGAGGGACGAGCAACTCCTTG
The DNA here is from genome assembly GCA_036346415.1 of Raddia guianensis. Lineage (NCBI taxonomy): Eukaryota > Viridiplantae > Streptophyta > Magnoliopsida > Poales > Poaceae > Raddia > Raddia guianensis. The sequence continues at coordinate 5,670,875 of CM070542.1, read as the reverse complement.
CATGCAAGCTGAACGTAGACGAAGACGAATCAGGTAATGGTGAATCTTTTAGCTGAATCAGGCAGACGAAGGCCGGCGACGACTACTTGCCGGCGCCGGCGCCGCCGAAGAGGTAGCCGAGAGACGACCCGCCGCCGGGAGCAGCGTGCACCTTGGTCGACGGTCGATCCTGCGGTGATCATCACCCAGAATAGTTTGGGATCGTTCTTCAGAGAGACTTCAGATTTCAGAAACAGATTCAGACAAAATCTAGAAACTGAAACAGAAATGCTTTTGGGAGATGGAGTTCGATCGCAAGCTATGATTAAGAGGTTTGAATATTATAATTTATATGATGATTGATGAGATGGTACTGACGGTGATGAAATTGTCGCAGTTCTGGCCCTGCGCACGGAAGTAGTTGTTGGACTGGGTGCTCTGGATGCCGGCGGGCACCTCCTTGAGCTTCGCCACGGCGGAGGGCGGCGGCGCCGGCTTCGGCTGCGCCGCCGGCTTCTCGGTGGCCGGCTTTGGCCCCTCGCCGCCGCCGAAGAGGTAGCCCAGAGAACTCTGCCCCCCGCCGTAGCTCACGCCGCGGCCCATCCCTCCCTGCCTCCCCTGCAAAACCCAGCGAAAAAAAACACAGGCAAATCAGAGCAAAATCTCGCATCAAATCCCGAGCAAATCCGTTTTCTTCTACACAGATACTCGTCAGAACCGTCCCTGATCCGGGAAGAAACTCGGGAGCAAGAAATGCGGAAGCACACGTAATCGATCAGGAAGAACACCAACAAGGCAAGAACAAGCTGGATCGGGGATCGGGGTGGAGAAAACTCTCGATCAGAAAGAACACCAGGAAGGCAAGAACAAGCAAGAATCAAGAGGAGACATCGATCGGATCGCAGAAAGCTCTCACCTTTCGACGATCCACCGACGAACTCGACGAGGAGGCGGCAAGGGGTCAAGCACTGGCTCGTTCGTCTGCGTGCTCCCGTCGGCGCGGCGCTAATTATTCGCGGGAGAACATTTCCCACAAAACCCCCTAAACCGATCCCAAATCACTCCCCACGCCCTCGGCGCAGGCGGCTCGCCCCCTCGCAAAACCCTGCGCAGAAATACGTGGATTCCCCGTGTCGGGCGCGCAAAATGTCGCTGCTGTATCAACAGGCGCGACGGCCGCGACGTCTCGTCGCATCCCAGCCGTCGGGGGAGCATCGGACGGCGGGGATTCGAGGACCCCGCGTCGGTGGAAGGCAAGTCAATTCGATTAGGCGAGGGGTCGCGATTAGGGGGGAATAATTAATTGGGAGATTAGGGGGGTACTTGGTAACCTGCATCCACGCCCCGTTTGGTGCATGAGCTTGGCTGAGGCTCATAAATCAGATTACGGTTCTTTTTTGTTCGCGATTCTGATACGGTTTTAATTTAATTTATTAAATTTATTATTTTTCATAGACCATCGCTATAACATTTTGTGATATACTTTTTGAGTTTTTGTTAGTTTTTTAAGATCTCAAAAATATTTTAAATAATTTTTAACCCTATTTTTGTCTTTTTCTAAAGGTTCTTAACCTTTTCAATTACAACCAAAACCAAATCGCTAATCAAAGAGGGCCTAGGTGGTGCCATGTCATGGACGTCAGTGTCGTGCACCGAATCCACCTGCTGGAAATAGGAGTGGTGGTGTGGTACACTAGTTAGTTTGTGCTGTATTTCCGATGAAGTTGTATGCACTCGTCAGTTTAGTTTTTCTTCTTCTTCTTCTTTTTTTTTGCTCTGTTTTGGTGCGGCACTGTTAAATGTTGAGCTTTAATAAAATTTAGAGGAAGCCAAAACATTCGGTTTGTTCGTCTAGTCTTCTCGAGTTTTCGAAAGTGTCGCGTCCGTTTGGTTTGGTTGGAAGGAATTAGATGACAGAACAGAAAATTTATAAGCAAGGAAGAAAGGAATCCTTTTGGAAGATATAGGAAGAGATCAAGAGAATAGAGAATTTTAAACCGTGGGATTCAATTTCCTGGGAATGAACTCTTGTCCTCTTTCCATTCCTTTTTCTCTCTAACCGCAGTTGTCAAGGATATTTGAGAAACAACTTTAATAAGTCAATGCTTTTTAGTTCGACGAGATGACAGAGCCTCAAGCCATAAGTCGCAGGAGTATGTCTAATGGTACCCTAATTTAGAATAAACCTAGCACTGTTCATCAACCTATTCACTCTCTTATTTTATTGTTACACTGCTTGATTCACTCTAAATTAGAATATTATTAGACTTGCCAAGTCAAATCAGTTTGGTTTGTACCGTGTTTACAACGATGCTGTATGTACCCATCAATTTGAGTTTGAAGTGGGCGCTAACCCTCTTAAGGCACTAAAAGGCCGCCTGAACTGGTACTACTTTGCATTGATCAATATTAGTTTCAGGTGGATATGCACCCCCATCGATTCAATTTTAGCTAGAGTGCTAACCCTCTTAATAGCTAGAGTTCTACTTGTTGCCAGCAGTATCTGATCTGATAATATGCAAACCGAAATTGTCTCAAAAAACGATATGCAAACCGAAATTTACACGCTCAACCGAACTCCTTTCAGAGCTCAAATAGAAACAGAGAAGGGAAATTCAATTCAGTTATCCGTATGCAACAGTACAACATCAAAGATGCAATATTGTCAAGTGGCCGAATCACTATCCTGCAGTGGATTATGGAATAAAAATGATGCGGCAGGTACAACAAATTTGCCGACTGCAGAACCTGTGGTTGGAAGAAAAAAAGCATCGAAGAACAGTTAAAAGACAGGCAACAAGTTGTGAAAGGGATGCGGTTTTGAAAGCAAAAAAATTGGAAAAGGTTGTAGAAAGGGATGTGGCGTCTGCTTTGCATTTGTTATCTGCATGGAAATGGAGAATGGATGCAGTTGCAAACTTGCAATCACAGGGCTCACAAAGTTGCAGTGGTTAGGTGCGCATTTAGGTTAGATGGGGGAATCCATTCCTCACTGATTCTGACTGACTCACGCACAGATCATTGATGCAATATAGCTGAACCGTATATCATATCCCGACTCCTGAGTCTTCTGACTCTCCAGACATTCGAGAAATTTTTGATTCAAATGTTTAAAGATGGACTTTAATATCTTTTGAATCTTAAACGTAGTAGCCTACAACCCAGGTTAAAAAGGAATTACATGAGCTTGAGTCATCGAATTAATTTGAGCAACAGGGAAAGAATTATTTGGAGCACCACGCAGCTAAGAACACATCATCAGACCAATATGATATAATTATGTTATGACATGCATTATTTACCACCTTAAGTGCAAACAATTTTGGGTCATAATTGCAAGCATAGGCATGGTTAAATTCCAGCAGCCTCATGCTCAAGCAATTTTTTTTATCAAAAGAAGCACAAGCAATATAATTGCTTATAAAATGTTTTACGCACAATATCAATACATAGCCATGAAACCTATTGTTCAGGAATCAAGGGCACCTCAAAAAGTTGACATGGTTCAAGAAAGATGAAAATAAGAAATATTAACAATTTGTGATGTGATTATGAAATCATCACTGTCAAACCTACAGCTGGAATAGCCAGCTACAATTATTTCACTCGGTGGGTACAATGTAAGCTAGATCCAAAATTGTGGAGGGATCAACCTATGGTAATTCAGCCATCAGCTCTTGAAATTCAAAGACAACCCAGTCAGCTTTTGCTGCAACTGATTCTCTCATCTGGACACCAGTATAACAAATGAACAAATCTACTCCTCCAGGTTGGCGAGCCTGAAATGGAACATGTAAAATAATTGTAGCTAAACACAATTATGCTCATTTTTATCTGTATAGAACACTTTCATGGTATTAAAAGCTAAATCACTAAGTCAACATCTCTGTTAGGGTATCATTCCAAAAAAATTACTGAAAAATTGGCCAAATATGTCGTATGGCAACACTCGTAGCACGAAACTTTTGTGTTTTAACAGGAAATTAAGCAACATGATTCATTATCATGGAATTGTTTGGCCCAGACATTGTTACAACCTGATAAATTAATAGCTATTGATGTTAAAATCATGGTTTTAAAATCGGCCGACTAGTCGCGATTAGTCGTCGACTAGTCGGCAAGTCGCAATTTTCAGTCAGGTCGAGGTTTCCGACCCGACTTGAACTTGTAGTCGCGCGACCGGACGGCTAGTCGGCGGCTAGCCGCGACTAGTCGGGGGTGTCGGGTCGCTCGACTTGGACTTCACGTGCAGCAGAAAGTTTGGGCCCGCAACGCAGGGATAAAAGCCAACTCGCGGCCACTCGAGCGGGAGTTTTTGACGCACCCGCGCGCTGCCGCCGCCTCTGGCCTCCCCCATCCTCCTCGAAACCTAGCCGTCATGGCGCCGCCGCCGCCACTGCACAGGTACCTTCCCCTCTAGTCCTCCCCCTCCTTCCTCTCCCTATCTCCCTACCTTCTTCTTTCTAGAGACGGTGGACGCCTGGACGGGTGGATTTAGATCTGTGGCTGTTCTGTATGTTGATGTTGATGTTGTATGTTGTAACTTGTATCTCCCTATCTCCTTCTTGTATGTTGATTTTGCCTGCTCTGTATCTGCCATGCTCTGTTCTTCCTACTACCGATGTATCTGCCATGCTCTGTTCTTGTTACTGCCTATCTATCATGCTCTGCTAGTCTGCTAGTTTGCTACTCTGTTCTTGTATCTATCATGCTCATGTTCAGATGTGGATGATAAAAGGCATGTTCTAAGTTCTTGCTACCCTTAATTCTTATATGCAGGGAGGAACTGCTGCCGCCGATGATCGATTGTTGCAGCAAATGGCAGCAGCAAATGAGCAATATGACCCATCAAAGGATCCCAAGCGAAGGCCAACTAAGTTAAAGGATCCTGAATTTGAGTTGGATGATGAACTAATGCTTTAGTTGCACTGTCCTATTTGCTATTTCTAGACTTGGCAAGATGCCTTAGTTTATTATGATGCTCATAGTGGACAATGGACATGTGGTCCAGATTATCCTCTTCTATTTATTTTAGAACTTGTTATTGCTTGTTTATTATTGTGAACTTGGCAGCTTGATGTTGCTTGATGTGTTAATGACTTAATGTGCTAGTTTGCTACAAAGACTAGTTGCTCTTAATTTGTTCATGTATTGATGATTTGATATTGTCTGGCAGTAAATAATGTATTGTTTCATCCATTTCAGTGTGTTGCTGCTACAGCAAATGGAGGGCTCCATGGCCGACAACCACAATTTGTTGCACAACTCCAGGTTCTAATCCTACTATATATGCATCTCTGTAATTCTTCCTTCATTAGCTGTAGTTTGTGTGCCAATTTGCATTGAAAATATGCTATATATTTATATAATATATAAGTTATACTGAACGACTTGTATCGATTAGTCAACGACTAGTCGGACCTAGTCACGACTAATCCACGAGTCGGTCCCCTAGCGACTCGACTCGACTTTACGACTCGAAAACTATGGTTAAAATGACTAACGGATTGTCCTACCCCTATGTCCTAAATGGTGCATCAATGTATTAAAAGCTTCCAGATCTGCACTTTTAGTCGTTTTTGCTAGCAAGTTTTTTCCCAGAAGTTCACTCTTCTGTTATTTATAATACACTAGTAGCAATCAATGAGTTGCACATCTCTGAAACAAAGCACACAACAACATTGCATATGAAAAATGGAAATTCAATGATTTTCCACTGTATATGCTTTTAAGGATTTGGCACTGATTATTTTTCCTGGTGATATGCTGCTACAAACAAGAAATCTCCCTAGAGTTGCAGGAAGGCAAGAACGAGAGGTAGGAAGTGATGGAAGAAGAGCAAAAATAGTCTTTACACATAAGAATATTGAGCCAAAAGAAAACATAATACAGTCAGAGTGGCAAATCTCAGCTACCTAGGTCTTTGCAGTGGCCTTATATCAAGAGAAAAAAATGCTAATAGAACAAATAATCAATCAATCAGCAACCCTTATGGTGGCAAACAATCAATTTTGCAAAAAAAAAGAGAAGAAATTCAGTGATTAGCTGCCTTATATACCCACAGAAACATGATTATTTGACTTCTATTGTCACAAGACAAGTTTGAAGGCATTATCCAGTTGTATACCTCAAGATCAGTTGCACCATCTCCAATCATAATGAGCATCTTGTAGCCAAGGTCCTGAACACAATAAGGTAAGCAGTGTGGCAAGAAGTGAAAAATCAAATGTTATGCCGTTATAACAGACCTGTCTTATTTGTTGGACTGCTAGTGCTTTACCCCCACTTTGTGAAGTGGGCTCTGTGGGATCAAATCCAGCATACTCTCCAGATGTTCCAAATAGCAGTTGGTTTGCAATGATATTTTTAGGAGGAATGCCAAGCTCGAATGCCACAGGCTAGAAACAGAGCAAATGGAGACATTAGGATTGCTTTCTGGTAAAACTCAGTAGTACATAATACTCAAAAAAGTCTAACAGAAGAAAAAAATATTGTTTACAAAAGGTGATATAGGTTAACACTATTGAACTCTTGTCTAAATTAGATTTTTTTCTAATAGAAATCTTTGACGAATTTTTAGAAGACAACCATGATTAACCTTGTCCTAATATTCCAGAACTACCAGAAGTGCAACCTTAGATTGGAAATATGTACCTCGATCATTTGTCGGAAACCTCCAGATACAAGGAATACATCAGTATTATTAGCTTTAAGCTTCGTAATCAAGTCAGCAATTCCAGGAGAAATCCTACAGATAAGAAAAGCATTGCTTCTGTTAATCTTGTAAATGAATTAAGAAAATGAACAATGTTTGCAACCCAAAATTGTCAGTTGCAATGTTGAATAATGGCTAATGAGCCTATCTTGGCTTTGTTTCTTAGCCAATAAAACGTAGAATATCTCTACAAGATATTGGAGAAATTGGTCGAAAGGGTCATGTGGTTCCTTGCATAAATTGTACTTTTCTTTAAGATAATGGAAACATGTTTCAGCCTCTACATCTTTCTATATATACGGCCCTGTACAAGTGTACATTATAGATTGTACTGCAGCTCTTCTTTTTCTTATTAGCATTAACAGAGAGTGACTAAAGTTGACCAGTCTCACTAAAACTAAGTTCATTTTAGATACACATCATAAAAAAAAGTAAGGTGCATATCCATTTCCATATGGTAAATAGCATAAGTGCAGAACTTTACAAGATTCAAAATATGAAATGCAATACTGCCATGAAATGGTAAGCTCAAAGCTAACATCTCGATTAGCTTAGCTTGTAGTTGGGTCCTCAGTGAGCTTACCTCGGTGGCCTCTTCTCCAAACAGTCATCAACTTGTGACAGAGATGGCTTGATTAAAGATAGCCTGGCAGCTAGTGCATCCTCAAATGGAACAGACCCAGTCATTGCCCTGAGAACGTTAAGCCAAGGTTAGCCCTTACAAATAGATTGTATACATTAAAGCACTAAAAACTCCAAATGCATTACTCCCCGTAATGTGACACTTACTTGGCTGTCCACTCGGCAACAGTCTGCCCAGCCCCACAGAAATCAGCAAGCTCATCAATACCCTCGTCAATGCAGACCGTGCTATCCACATCGAAGCAGACTGCATCTGCATTGCGCCACGTCTCAAGAGCCTCTGGGAATCAGCAAGCAGAGCACAAATCATTGGATAAACTAACCCTAGTCACCTCAACACTGCTTCTTCCAAAGGCACATTGATTAACTGAGTTTGCAGTAATACTAACCTTTGGAAGGCTGACGGTTGGCCAAGCCAGGTGAGGAGGGGCCCTTCGAGACATCCAGTGCTGCGGCTACTAAAGAACGACACTTACGCAATTTAGTACAAGGGAACAATGGATTTGCAACTCTTGGTGCTAACTGCCAAGGCTTTGTTGATCGAACTGAAGATGGCTGAGGAACGGATAGCGAATGCCTTGCAATCACGCGTGCGCTAGTCAGACCGGGCATACCATGCAGTCCAGCCTGCATATCAACACACTACACCAGTCAGTGGCGGACCAGGACGAGAATTTAGGTAGGGCACGCGTAAAATACACTAAGTTCACAAATGGTCAAGTACTTTAGTATAACATAATATATGTCCACAAAATAACATCGAAACACATATTAAGTTTGAATAATAATGAAGAAAGCAATTAAGCAAATAGTAAGAACTACGAAATGCAACAACACACTAAATGTCTAAATCTATAAATCACTAAATTTCTAAATGTCTAAATCACTAAATGACTAAATATATAAATCTTAAAATCACTAAATGTTTAAATGTCTAAACCCTAAACAACTAAATCTCTAAAGTCTAAAAGACTAGTAAAATCACCTGCTGGTGACTTGGTGTTGGTGGTGCCGTGAAGGACTCAGGACTTCAGTCTTGAGGCGTGCTGGCGCTCTGGATGGGGACGCCGCTGGTGGTCGCCGGCCGTCGCTGCCCGCTGGCCAGCCCAGCTGCCCAGGCCCAGGCGCCCAGCCGTGGCCCGTGGAGGCGTCAGGCGTGGACGCAAGGGAAGGGGCTCGCCGCGCGCGCAGGGCCGCAGGGCCAGCAGGGGCGTGGCGTGGAGGCCTGGAGCTGGAGGGCGTGGCTGCTAACCGGCAGCCGCAGGCTGGGTGCTGCCGCGCTGGGGCGTGGCCGCGTGCCCGCGTGAAGGTGCCACCGCGCAGGGGCCCGCCGCGATCTGAGACGCGGCAGCGGCGGCGGTCAGGCCAAGGCGTGAGGGGATTAGGGATTGGGCGCCGGTCTGCCTGTCTGCCTGTCTGGGGAAGAGGCCGGTGTGGGCGGTGGGCCGGCTGGGCGCCTGGGCCGGTGGGGACCAGCGGCTAGATGCCTGCCTGCCGCGGCCGCACGCGTGGCCGTGAGCGGAGGCGGAGGCGGAGCAGGAGCAGGAGCAGGGCGGAGCAGCGAACCAGCAGTCCAGCACTCCAGGAGGCAGACTGTGACGCAGCGTTGGGTTGGTGATGAGCAGCACGGCACGGTATATAAAAAAATCTTTGTTCATTCGGTTCCGGTTTAGATTTTGTCACAAAATCGGATTCGAGGACTGTTGGATACATATGCGGATAGTATCAAATGGTAATATATATTCGGATATAGAAATAGTAGTATATATTCGGATACAGGTCGGATAAATATTCGGACAAATACCCGGTTGATTGGGTCGAGTACGGGTACCTGAGGTATTTTAAGAAACTAAGTAGCCGCAACCTTATCTGTAAAAGACACCCGTCCTATGCCCAGCCATTCCTCGCTCATTGCCCTGCCGCCTCCCCTCCGTGTGCCGCCCCGCCGCCCATCCACCGTCGCCCACGCCGCCCCTATGTGTATCATCCCTTCGTCGGCACCCACGCCGCTACTTCGCCAAGCGTCGCGCCTGCGTGCGCCACCCACCACCTCCTATCCCTACCCCGCCGCCTCCGTGCACCACCCCTCCGCCGTCAACTACGCCTCCCCTTCGCCAAGTGATGTCCCTTCGTGTGCTGCCCACACGGCCCCTTCACGCGCCGCTCGCTGCCTACGTGTGTCGCCCCTTCGTCGTCACCCGCGCGGCCCCTTCGCCGAACGCCGACCCTCCGTGCACTGCCTGCCTCCTCCTATCCATGCCAATATCATGTCACCTCTGTTCGCCAAACATTGTTTCTTTTTAAGTACTCACAGTCATGGTGTTATGTTCTGTTGTTGATAAGTTTGAATGCCTAAAATTCTTGCTGGCATGTAGAAATGTCAATGCAGATGTACCTGCTAATTTGCGTTGCATTTTTTACTGGCTCTTTGTATTCTTCTTATTGTAGTTTGAATCTGGTAAAAATCTGGCATGCACATAATGTCTGTACTTTTCTTGTTTTACATGTAAATGGCAAACTGGTCGTGCGCAGAAAAAATGGATTTAGATGATGACTGAACCAATTTGAGGAGTAGATCCTGTGATGCTATGAGGCTGTTGTTGAGGAGGTTCTCTAACACCAGCAGGCTTATGGCGCCATCGTCGCTGGTGGTGTTGACGTGTGCCAACCTCCATGTCGAGCTCAATTCCTTTCTACCCATATCCAGAAAAAAATTAGGATAAAGTATGGTATAGCCTACTTACCTATCAATCTGTTGACACCCAAATTTGGCAGAAAATCGGATATTTGAAAGAGACCGAATATGTTGGGCCAAATCGGAAATGGGCTGCATCAGCGAAGGGGAGGACATATTGAAGAATACCGATGGGCACATGAATTTGGAAGAGATACGATTTGATTAGAAGCGCGTTGCGGTAAATTTGGTCGTATCGGTATCGACTTTGTAAATACTATAAATAGGACTTTAGGTCTCGATAGGAAGCGACCTACTACTCAATACACAAAAACTCTCTCGAATCCGATCGACCTCGTCGAAAGGTTTCAACTCGCAGGTAGAGCTATCTCGATGGGATAATCGATTCTCTCCTTGTAACCCGTATGCATGGCTGCATCATGTTGATCTCATGTATACAAAGCATGTCAGACTGTCTCGGGATTTTCCGATCTTTGATGTGTCCTCGCATATTGCACTGTATCGGTTTAATCGACCTGTAATATGTGTTTACCCTTGTACTGCCAATTATCAGATGTTTCATATGCTTCGCTAAATCCGATGTATACAACTGTCTCGTTTAGTCGATCTTGTATATGTCTTGTTTGGAGATTTGCATCTATTAATGTTTGCCGATTGGTGTTACATCTACCCTATTAGTCTTTAAATCTTTAAATCGGTTTATTGGCTTAAATCTAGTTTTAGATTTGAATACTGTCTTGGCCTGACCAATCTATTCTAATGTATTTTTCGATTTGATCTAATGCACTGATGCGAAGGTTTACTGCTAATATTATACCAAAAATACCAAAAAGAAATAAGAGATTTAAATTTGATTATTATTCTGTATTCATTTGCTCTATCGGACCTAAAACCGATAGAATCTATAATCGGATATTTCAAAGCCGATTATAGAAAACCTGATCTGGCTATTTCAAAAGCCGATTAGGGCGATATTACTAACGATTTTCTCCTTGTCAATTTACAGGTCAAATTGACTGGCACGCTTGGTTTTTTTCTTGTTGCGACACAACCCCAGAGTTGACGCTTCGGCACGTGTGTTCGCGAGAAGCTAACTTTTCGTGTCAACATACTTTTTGGCACGCCCGGTGGGACCAAAACAATCGAATCCGACGCGATGACGCGTACCGACACCGAGGCTGCATTGGAAGCGCTCAAACACGCCGCTGAAGCGGTGACATTTGATGAACTGAGCCCAGATCAAAAAAAAGAAATCGAAGATAGGCTCGCGGAGATCCATGAAGAGAACAAAAAGAGGATGTTGACTGGCTATCGGAAAACCCGTAGCGGCCAGATTACCAAGACCTCCATTGGAGATCCGTTGCTCACCGGAGATTATTCTGAGATAATTAGGGATCAAATCAATAACTCCGTTTACCGATCGATGTTAGATCAATCGTCGGTTTTGGGGCGCATCGTCCAGGAGGGAACCAGTGCTGCTTTGCACACCATTATGACCGGACAAACCCCTCAAGTGAATCGGACCTTTCCGCAGGGGATGAATGTGGGAAATCAGTATTCTGCTTACACTCAGCAAGGGGCCTCACATGTAGGGACTTCTCAGTCGAATCCTCCCGTGACTATCAATCCAACTCCGATTCAGATATTATCGGGTAATCAGGCTATAACCCCGGTTTCTGAGCCGACATATCAGCCGATTAACGCTGGACTCAATGAAAACCTGGAAGACATGACCAGGAACTTAGTTTACGGTATGATGAAACAGTGCGGATTTAACGCACCAAAAATCGCTCCACATTATACGATGCCGTATCCATCGGCTTTTAATGAGACAGATTATCCTCACAAGTATCACGTTCCCGATTTTGCAAACGCCAAATTTAGCGGGAGCGATCACACCTCTACGCGCGAACATATTGCCAGGTTCCTTGCGTTGTGCGGAGAGGCGGCGTCTAAAGATACTCTCAAATGCTGATTATTCCCCCTGTCGCTATCGGGATCGGCTTTTAACTGGTTCACTTCACTCCCTCCGAACAACGTTACCTCATGGCCGGATCTGGAGAAGAAATTTCATGAGTACTTTTACTCCGGAGAGAATGAAGCAAGAATTACTGATATAATGATGATCAAGCAGAAATTTGGTGAATCGGTAAATGATTATTTACGCCGGTTCAGGGAAGTAAGGAATCGGTGCTACAGTCTCTCACTGCCCGATAATGAGCTAGCGGAATTGGCTTTCAAGGGTTTACTACCAGTTAATCAGAAAAAGGTAGGCAATCAGGAGTTTGCGGACATATCGCATCTGGCCCACAAAATCGCGCTATATGAAAGCCGATTCTCAGATAATTCCTACCTCGGTCAGAAAGAATATCGAACAACAACAACAACAGGAACAAGGATAAGGTTGTCAATGTTGTCGAGGCCGAGGATGTAGAAGACTCCGATGATTCCGATACAGAAGACGTCAGTGCTTATGTTGCCGAGTGGGTAACCAATAAGAAGGAATTTGAGTTGGGATAGATCAAGCCGAAAGGTCCCGAGAAAGGCAAGTATTCTTTTGACACCTCCAAGTGTGATCGGATTTTCGATCACCTGTTGCAGGAAAAATAGATTCGGCTTAAACAGGGACACGTTATTCCCCCACTCGAGGAATTGAAGAAACGCAAATACTGCAAATGGCACAATTCCTACTCGCACGCCACCAACGAGTGCAACGTTTTCAAACAGGTGGTACAGAAAGCAATTGAAAACGGACAGCTGCGGTATCAAGGCAAAAACCCACAGATCGACACAGAACCGTTCCCAGTCGGTTTTGTGGGGATGGTGGATGCCAACAGGAAAGCTGACGAACCCGAGAGTTCTAATCGGTTTAAAGTGCTCGTTGGTTCTAAAAGAATTGTTGTGGAAGAAAAGCCGGAGCTGAGATTCCGATCATCGAACCGGCGAGGTGCTGAGAAAACTAGAGAATGGCGCGAGGTGAAACGCGGGCAGGGCTATAATATGATTGCTAAACCAAAGCCAAGGCAAACCTTCAATCAGTTACTGGAAAAATATGATCGGATGGCTAAGGAGACTCCTCGCAGGAACGACGAGACAAATACTCCTGGGTTTGTCCACGGAGGTTCGAAGGCCAAGATTGGGAAATGGAACACTGGGAGTGTCCATTTTTCCAATATTGATGGGAAGAAAGGATGTCATTGCCCACTTTGGAGAACTGCCCGATGAATCACGCCTTCGTTCTGCCAAACCGTACATCGGTAAAAGATCGGCTTGTTTTTCCGAGCGATCAAGCTGAGACAAAGCCGAAAGACAGGAATACCGATACGCATCGGCCTCCTAAGGTGCCGTTGCCACAGTGGTGCCCTAGTGGGATCACTAAGTCACAGAAGCGGCGCTTGCAGCGGATGAGACAT
>CM070542.1:2825116-3062616 GCA_036346415.1 Raddia guianensis | reverse complement strand
CCGTTCCCGGCCGTACTAAAGGAAGCGCCTAACCCGCCAGCGGCTGCCCCGGGCTTGACCAAGTCAAACCGTGCGGCACCATGCGCCTCCCGGGCTATCCTTAGCCTGGGAGAAGGTCCCAGTTTTCGGCCGATTCGGCATCACCCGTGCGCCCTTCCCTCAATATACCATAGGGCCGACCCCCCCTCTGGGACCCCAGGGGTTTGCCCTTCATCAAAAAGCGTACAGTTTTTTCCCAGTTCGAAACAGCCATTTTCACGCGTTCAAACCTCTTTGCTTTGAGTGAATTCTACTTTTTAAAATTTAAATTTTCAAAGTTTATTCAAAATATTTTATTCAAATTTTAGAGTTTAGTCAATTTTAACATATAAGCATCTAAACTTGGTCAAAGTTGAAAGTTCAAAATTATAACTCGGTCAAATTAAGATGGAAGCCCTGAGTGAGAGAGGGAGAGATGTAGAGAGGACGTGGCGGCCACATCAACAAGCGAAACCACCCTGTTGACTAATCAAATGAACTGTTAAGTCCGGTTCTAAAACTTGGGAGACTGGTCAAATCCCGATATTGAGTTTAGGACCAAATTGGTTCAACGAGAATAGCTGATACCTGTCGGTACAATAAATACCGGGGTATGAAGAGTCCTGGAGAAGACCGGGCGAGGGCCCCACACGCCAAAGGCAACTGTGCCAGCGTGTGGGCGAGCCCCTCAGAGCGCCGGGCGAGGGCCCCACGCGTCAAAGCGGGCGACCAGGCCCCCAGCGTGTGGGCAAGCCCTCAGAGCTCTTGCATGAGGGCCCCACGCACAAGCGGGCGACCAGGCCCCAGCGTGTGGGCGAGCCCCTCAGAGCGCCCGGCGAGGGCCCCACGCGTCAGGCGGGCGACCAGGTCCCAGCGTGTGGGCGAGCCCCTCAGAGCGCCGGGCCCCTCTCTGCCAGGTGGGGCCCGCGTGGCAGGGAGCGTCCCAAAAGGAGTCTTCTGGGCGAAGGCTCCCCCTGCTGCGAAGGACGGGCGCATTCAATGCGACATTACGCGCGGATAGACAGATGAAGAGATGATTACCGCCACAGTGACCTCTGCAGGTCGGTTCAACTGTCACTGTGGCGCAGCGGAATTGACCGGCAGAGAGAGAGTTTGCCGTCTTCAAGCTAGCCGCCCGCGTCAGAAGGAGCAAGCTGGGCCCCGCCCGCAGTCTCATTGGCGTGTTCACACGGGTCAGAAGCCACTTGCAAAGCACGCGTGGGCGGCGCCATACGGCCTTGAAAGAGCGAGACGTTTTCGTCTCCGTCCCGTCCCTTATGTCTTATCGGTGTACTACTAAGAGTATCAGATCGCTCGCCTCTTCTCCCGCAACCTCTGCTCCTCCATTGCCGCCCCCACCCGCCTAGCCGCTGCCCCCCTCTTCCCTTCCCCGCCACCTTTGCTCCTCCGCCGCCGCCATCTCGCTTTCGCCGCCGCTCGCGCGCCCCAACCCTAATCCTCACTCCCCACCGTCCGCCGCCACCTCCTCTCCCACATCTGCACCTCCACCTCTCCCGTCGCCTCACCTCGATCCGCTGCGGCTACATCAACAAGGACGGCAAACCACTCATGAACCTCGCCGAGCCGGAGCAGCCCTACGATGACCTCGAGGACGACTGCATAGAACGACGAGCCGCGCCGCCGGCAATGGCTGGAACCTCGACCTCTCCCCAACGCCATGCACGGCGATGACGGCGCCGGTCGTCGTCTAGGCCGCGGAAGCGGCTGCTCAAGAAGGGCGACGGCGGCGGCGTGCTCGGGGATGGGCTGGACGACTTGGGCGAGTAAGAGGCGACGTTCTAGGGCTTCTCCTTGTGGGTTGTGATGATCGGCTCCACCTCCAATCAGGTATAGTAAATACCCTACCCTTTCTGCTTAGATTAAAATTGTTGTAGACATACAAATTGTAGATACATGTTGTTGATTTATGGTGGAAATTTTTCTGCCCTCAGTTAGGTCCGGTAAATCGAGGCTTTTTATGGCATAGATGTGTTGCTCTCGACAAAAACAAAAGGTATTAGTTCAAGAAAAAATGAGTAAATTTGATGGATATATTCTCATTATCATAGAATTCATGCTAATCTATTATTGCTCTCAACTGTGCAGTACAGACAATTAGGATTAGTTGTCCTTGCGTTAGTGTCGTTGCAAAGCACGACCAATGTCCTATATTTATTTTTACCAAGGGAAAACTGATGTAACAACAACCAATATCTAAATTTTGGTCGCATAGACAATTTTTACAAGGGCATTGTTATACTTTTGATGGTATATGCGCTTCCTTTTCTCTCATTCATGGGGATGCATGTCCTGTATATCTAAATTCATTCCTTTGTGCTTTCTGTATAGCCATTTCTTTAGTTCTCATATGGATTTTATATGGGTTCATACATATTATATCATATGTGTGCACGTGTATTTACGAATCACGGTTTGCTGTTTCCCGTTACTGTCGGGGATTAGATCACGGCCCATAGCCATGGCCCACTCCCTGACGGCCCGATCAAACAGCCTACCAGGCCTGACTCCTGGAAGGTTCTATCGGCCCATATCGTCTGCCGAACAGCTTCTTGGTGGCGTGATGCGTGAACGGCCAAGGCTTCTGTTTGGGTCCGACTAAGCGAGTCTGTGACGGCTACGTGAAGACCCGGACGTGGTTTCCCGGATTGGATTAGGAGTCGTGATCCCCAAGACTTGGAGTATACCTTATCTACCTCGGGATGTATTTGGCATGTACTGAGTTCGTTACGGACTCGTGGTCAGCCCGGCCCGATTATCCCTTGGTAGGTCGGTTGTTCAACACTATATAAACAGGACCCCCACGACGTGTTGAGGGGCCGATCTGGGACGACTTAGACGCATCTGGCATCTAAGATTATTTTGTCGCATACTCTTCACTTGTACTCGCATAATCTCGCCGAGACTTGTTCGTCTCGCCGAGCCACCTCTTGTATTCATCCCTGATATATAAGAAATTTGGGCGACGAGGGCTATTATCTCTCCCGAGAGGCTGAACCAGGATAAAACTCTGTCTCCTGTTACATTGTTGTTCGTGGTTGTTTGGCGGTCTCCTATCTCAATCTTAAAGAACCTTAGCGACTTGAGATCGATATTCAACCGTCGACAATTTGGCGCCGTCCGTGGGGATACGCAGATCGAACATGTCGAACTCCATCACGACATGGAAATTCTTCACGAGGACTACGACTCGGAAAGGCGGGATGTCTCTTCCTCGTCCGATCGATCGATCCTTCGATCTTGATCGCCTTCGAGATCTGGTTCCCAGCTCCGTGCTCGAGGCCCGGATCTCCTCGCCGGCGGCTCTTCGCCGGCGCGCGTCTGTCCCGCGACGAGCTCCGCGCTCGGGATCGGATCTCTTCGCGCCGGGCAGCTCTTCGCCATGGCGCAAGTCTCGTCCCGCCACGAGCTCCGTGCTCGGGTGGATCTCCTCGCACCGGCAGCTCTCGCCCGAAAGCGTCTGATCCCGACGAGCTCCGTGCTCGGGATCGGATCAAAATTCTTCCGGATCCCGGGCTGTTCGCTGTCGGTGGATGACGGAAGAGAGTCGACCAAAGACTTGGAACATCGACCCGGCCGTAAGTTCCTCGTAGGTCCTTCGCTTCTAGCTAACCGCTTTTTCTCAAATTTCGCGCCTTAGTTCGTCCAAGTCTCTCTAAGCCGCCATGTAAAGTTTAACCCATTGAGCGGTGAATGTTCGCCCTGCGGCCCTTCTCACCACTCGCCTTCTCGCACTCTCTTTCTCTCTGGTAACACTTGATGGTCTGTCCGGTCTTGCGAACTCTTGGCTCCGCAATCTTAAGGGTTTTCCCCGCCGTATCTAGCTTCAACAAGTTCCTAAACTCGTGGTTGCGTAACACGGCATCCACCGCTGCTAAGCTCGCTCTTGTAAGCCCTCATGGCGAGGCACTTACCGCTCACGGCACAACCACTTGGCGGCTTGCTCTCGTAAGCCCTCCGCGGCGGAGGCACTTTCCTTGTTCGGTTACCTTCGAATCGCCTAACTTACGTTAACGAGCGCTTTAAACGAGTCGATCAGATACGGTGTCGCTCTAACTCTCTACGCACGTGCTTGAAGTCGCAAGTTCAGGTCTTCATGCATCGTCTGCAGGGGTTAGGGCGTCGCTTTTCTCTTGTGCACTGTTCGAGTTCGCAATCTCGTGTCCTCGGCGGTACTGCACAAAATTGGGAGTTAGGCTAAGCGTTCTACGGTTTTCTTAAAACTTTCTAGCGCTGTTCGCCTTGCTCTCGGTTCCTGTTCGTCCTTGTCTTTTGCTGCTCTTTTTTGCAGGAAAAGCTGCTCGGTCAGACTCTCGCTCTGATTCAGGCGCTGCTCGGCGGTCTTGAGCTGCTCGGCCAGCTCCTCGACCCTTCCTTCCGCGATGCTAGTCCTCGCGGACAGCGCGCGAAGCTCCTCGGCTTCTTCCCGGAGAGCCTCGGAGGACTACCTCTCCTCAGTCAGTTGGGACTTGAGCTGAATTTCGGCAACCCCGGTACGTTTTCAGTTTTCCAGTTCCTTTCTTTAGCGTTGGTTTTCCAAAACCTCGTTGGTCTTCGCTCCGTGGCGCTCCGCAGCGTCTGAGCATGTCTTTTATCTGGCGGCGACTTGTACGGCTCCGGTTAACGGCGGTGCACCACCGATGGAGTTACGCCCACCGTAAGTCGATTCTCATCATAGAACGGGCATGCCCACCGTAGTCGATTCTCATCATAACGGGCACTCCTGGCGCTGGTTCCGCATCCGCCGAGGCGACACCAACGCTGCACGGGTCCATGCCCGGATAAGATTTCGCCTCGCACGTCTTGCCTGCGGCTAAGGTCCCGATCGCCTTCCCTAGTTAGCGGTCTTAGCTACAGCGGGGCTGCACTTGCCCGCACACGTCTTTTTTATCCATGCTACGTCCCTCCTGGCACGGTAATCCGGAGCAATGCACCACCAACGGAGTCCTGCCCATCGTAAGCCGATTCTCATCGCAACGGGCACTCCTAGCGTCGGTTCCGCATTCGCCGAGGTGACACTAACGTTATCGGGGGACGTACCCGGAGAAAATTATGTCTTGTGCGGGTAGGTCGTCTTTAGCGTGTTTTCCAAGACTCGCTTTGCTCTTCTTAGAGCTTGTTCTTGCTCTCTTTTTCCCCTTACTGCTCGTTTCTTGTTTGTTTCTTGCAGGAAATTCAGGAGCGGGGAACATCAGACGGCAGTGATGGTCGCGGCGAAGTTCCAGGCTTCCCCACCAAAACCGATGTCTGCATCGCTCTCTTCCCGGGTTTGCTCGCGCATGCCTGTGGTGATTCACTCCACCACAGATGATTTCTTGCCTTTGCCCGCGCGACCTTCACAGTTCGGCTAAGTCAAGGTATTGCGCCACCAACGGACTCGCCCACCGTAAGCCGATTCTCGCCATAGCGGGCATGCCCACCGTAAGCCGATTCTCATCGCAACGGGCACTCCAAGCGTCGGTTCTGCACTTGCCAAGACAACGCTAACACTGTCGCAAGGAATACGTCATGGGTAAAGCGTTGATTTCACACGTTCTCTTGCGGCTCCGACTGCATCGGGTTGTGATTCACCTCGCCTCGGGCAGTTCTTCGCCCGGAGCGCGCATCTGGTCTCCGCGACGAGCTCCGTGCTCGGGGGCTGGATTACCTCGCACCGGGCAGCTCTTCGCCCAGAGCGCAGGCTCCTACCGGGTACGTCTTCGCCTGGTCGTACTTTCTAGTTCCTTTAATGAGCTCCGTGCTCTGGGACTGGATCTCTTTACCTGGTTCCTTCGACGAGGCTACGCCTGGGGATCGGGTCACCTTTCCCATTCGTATGCATTATGCGCTCCTAGCACACGATCTACGTTTGGGCGTATCACCTTCGCTCCGAGCATAACGTTTGCTCGAGGCGCAATCTTCGCTTCCTCGGGCAAGCTCTGCCCGAGAGGTAGTTCCCTATCTTTCCTAGGCATCCGAATGCGGATGCAAAGAAGACGAGTCCGTCTCGCGACTTGCTATGTTCATTCTCCGGAAGATCCGATCTTACGGATGCGGTGGTAAACTCTTTACTACCAAGAATCCAATCCCTTCTTGATGATGTTCACCTCAAGGAGATGATTCGCCTCGACGGGCAGCTCTTCGTCCGAAGTCGCGCGTCTGGTCCCTACGACGAGCCCGCGCTTGGGGCTGGATTTCGATTTAGATCGAAGGCCGAGTGCTCGCTCGGACGGATGTCATTCCTCGTTCAACGCAGCGAGTTGCTCGATCTTGGTCGGGTGCATTCGGTCTCGAACAAGTCTTGTTCGATTGAACCATAACTGTTCGATCGCTTTGTTGCACGCCTTTGTAGCAGGAAAAATACCCTCTTCGTGACTTAGAGTCTCAAGGGGATGACCCCACTCTAGTGAGTTCTTCCACTTGAGTCTCGGGGGCTAGCTGTCGGGGATTAGATCACGGCCCATAGCCATGGCCCACTCCCTGACGGCCCGATCAAACAGCCTACCAGGGCCCAGCTCCCTGGAAGGTTCTATCTGGCCCATATGCGTCCTGCCGAACAGCTTCTTGGCTGGCGTGATGCGTAACGGCCAAGGCTTCCTGTTTGGGTCCGACTCGAACAGAGTCCTGCACGGCTACGTGAAGACCCGGACGTGGTTTCCCGGATTGGATTAGGAGTCGTGATCCCCAAGACTTGGAGTATACCTTATCTACCTCGGGATGTATTTGGCATGTACTGAGTTCGTTACGGACTCGTGGTCAGCCCGGCCCGATTATCCCTTGGTAGGTCGGTTGTTCAACACTATATAAACAGGACCCCCACGACGTGTTGAGGGGCCGATCTGGGACGACTTAGACGCATCTGGCATCTAAGATTATTTTGTCGCATACTCTTCACTTGTACTCGCATAATCTCGCCGAGACTTGTTCGTCTCGCCGAGCCACCTCTTGTATTCATCCCTGATATATAAGAAAGGCTGGACGTAGGGCTATTATCTCTCCCGAGAGGCCTGAACCAGGATAAAAACTACATCTCCTGTTACATTGTTGTTAAGTGGTTGTTTGGCGTGTCTCCTATCTCAATCTTAAAGAACCTTAGCGACTTGAGATCGATATCTCAACCGTCGACAGTTACACATGATGTTATCCATAGTAGCCCATATTTTTAGTTTAGCCTTACGCAAATAATGTAGCTGGTTCTATGATTTTTTATTTGTTCTTAAACATAGTTAATTTTTAGGTCGCTCTATGTAGTATGGCATTAGGGCCTCCGCTTATGTGCAGAATTTTGAACAATCTAACATGTCGTTTGCTGCATAGCATGTAATGTTATTATGCCCAGCTAATGGTCAGAGGAGGATAGCAGTAGTGCTCAACCCTGTTCAGTAGCTGGTTATGACCCCATCAGTTTAATCTGTTTCATAATTTTGGTAGAATGGTACTGTTCAAATTAGTTTTTGTGTATTTCCTGATTAGGATTGCATCTTCACTATAGGTAAACTAAATCATATTTAATTATATGAAAATATCATATTCCAATAAATAAAGTAATGTGTTTTCAATATAAATGTTCTTTATAGTTCAAATGGTTTATAAAGAAATAATGGAATTCTTTAATCAAGTTGTATCTTTCACCATACGCTAACAATGATTTTGGTTCAACAAGGAATGCATGTATTGTTGCGCTTACAATATACTTCCACTTAATTCAAATTGGTCAAGACCAGGGTTTACAAAACCGCGGAGAAGCTCCGAACCGTAATCGCATGGAGCGGTTAGCTGCGGTTAACATGTTAGCCAGTTTTCAGAGCGGTTTTACCCTAAATGCAAAATTAGGGTTCGCCAGTTTTGCTCGCGGTTAGCTGCGGTTTTTCGCGGTTAACCGGCGGTTTTTCACGGTTAGCCGCGATTTCTGAAGAAAAAAAAAGTCAAAATAGGTGAAAATCGATGAAAATTGGTAAAATTCTTTAAATATACATTAGAAATTTGATTTTTAAATCTTTGTTTAAGCCAAAATGCTTAGAATGAATAATAGTATTTTTATAAATTTCATGTATATTTTACATTCAAAATTTATTTAAACGAATTTTGCCCAAACCCATAAACCCTAAACCGCCGGTTTACTTAACCATGCCCCCTCGGAGGCGCGGTTAGCCGCGGTTAACCGGCGGTTTTGTGAACCGTGGTCAAGACTCCCACTGCGAAGGAAAGAGAAAAAACGATTATGATGCTACAAAAGAAGATCGTCCTCTCAGAGATATAACTAATGCGTTTTATTCTTCGTCTGCAACTCCGTTGTAAATATTGAGAAAAGGTTGATCTAATGTTATCTTAATTGTCTTCATACTTTTTCAGTATGACATTTTTTTAATCATGATGTATCAATCCATTTACCCGAGTTGTTTTTATGTACACGCTTACAATTATACTACTTATTGGGTACCTTCGCAATTTTCTGAAATGGTGGGATATGTGGTTTTGTTTTTCATTTCTTGTGTTGCCCTATAACATGGCAGTTGGTTCTTGCTGTAAAAGTAAACTCTTTTCATCTAGCCCCCTCCATTACATTTCTCTTGTTCTGATTGCATAAACTTCAGCTTGTACTCAGGTCTAATGAGCCTAAGATAGTCATAGTTTATTAAGGTATAAGCTGAAGTTCATCCCTGAAAAGGTGAGTTTACTACTGCTAATGTCATGATAATTTTTGAAACTATTGCCGCATTTCACTGCTCACAGTCATCCACTGCTATTTTTGGTCATATGGAATTGTTTATGATCCTTTTTTCTGCATATCCTTTTTTCGCAGGTTGATAATGTGATCATTCAATCCATTAGCTTGTTCGATGATTTCGACAAGGAGTTCAACACATGCTTAATGGGAGCTTGTGACTTGTGGCCCTTTCCAGAGATCAAATTGTTTCCAACAATATCCAGTATGCAAATGCAGTCAACCTTGATTAGTTGATTTCTCCGAGTTATACTGTACCAACATGTCCAATTTTGTTCTTTGCATGTGCGTACAATTTAGTATTTTAGTGATAAAACTTTTGCTTCTTTGTAGGTATTGCCTAATGATAAAGTAAAGTTAAAGGAGGCAGCTATAAATTCCATGGGTACAGAAGTTAGTTATCATGACCTGTTAAACATCAAGGAACTGTGTGGTCAAGTCTTGGCCCTTTTTTCAGTTGTACATATAGCTGTTAGTTACACCTGCTTTATTTCATATATGTGGATCAGCCTTCTCTATGCTACTGTTATATATTAGTGTGATCGAACTTCAGTGTGGACACATTAGATTGTAACAGTTGTTTGCTTTGGTGATCTTGAATTTACAGTGAATGAAATACCTATGATAATTCCTAGGAATATTTTGCAATCAAAACATTAGGAAACTGAATGTCCAGATTGTTCTTGTTCTGCTTTGACATTCAGATTTGGTTAGCTTTGTTTTAGCATGTAACACCGACCAATTTGTTCTTTGCCTCATGTCCTGCAGCATGACCATCTATCCCCAAAGTTAAAAATAAATTGATACATAACTACCGTTCATTATTGTAAACCGTTATATTTTCTTATCACCGTTGCAACGCACGGGCACTCAACTAGTTAAGGTTAAATTACTTTCTATCTGCTGCAATTCATCACTAAATATGTGGTGGCTCATTGACAGTAAATGCCCTAATGAAGCCCTAGAAGCTGTGTCGACACTAATTTTTGCTACTGCAAGATTTCCTGATTTGCCTGAACTGTGCGACCTCAGACATGTATTCACAGAGAGATATGGGAGCTCCATTGAGTCTTTTGTTAGCTCTGAGGGTTAGCCAACCATGGACAATTAAGACACTGTTTAAGGCACTGTTTTCAATTAATAATTGCAAATATAATGTAATACTTACGCTGCAAAATTAAATTGTGATTTTTTGATTAAATTGGAACCATGCTTATAGGGCTAGGGTATTGGGTCATGCTTATGGGTTAGGGACGTACATGGATTTTTATTTCTCCCGTTGCTACGCACGGGCAAATTTGCTAGTGTGTGTGTGTGTATATATATATATATATATATATAATAATAATAATAATAATAATAATAATAATAATAATAATAATAATAATAATAATAAAGAGAATAGGATTTCTTCTTCCATCACAAATTTTTGTCCGTCATGCCCTTAGCACCATCCGATCGCGATCGAACGAGCGGGAGCCCGTGCGTGAAACCCTATCGTGCAGCGGGCTACCCGAAGCGCCGCCGCGCGCGAAGGGGCAAGCAATTAAAACCCACTGCGCCGAGCTGAAGAGACGTGTGCGCACGCGCCGTCTCGCGGATTACTAATCGTGCCTATCGCTGCGCGACACGTGCCCCGGTCCCGCCGTCAGTGGCGAGGGAGAAATCATTACGAGTCAAGGCCTACCCCGTAGACCTGGGACCCCTAGCAAATACGGGCCGGCGGCGCCTCCGTGGCCTGACGCGTGGCTTAGGCCGGGTGTATGATCCAGCATGGATAGTTTCGCCTCCGTATCCGTGCCGAGCGAACGTGCCCTTTCCGTCAGCGGAACGCTGTGCCGCGCTGCAGAGCCCACAGTGCATGCGATTTGACGCGATAAACTAAGAGAAAAACGGCTAAGTCCTTCAGCCACCGCACATTGTGCGACGCTTATCCGATAAGCGAGCGTTTAAAAACAAAATATTACACAAACATTTGCGGCGCAGAATTCTGGGGCAGGGAAGACCTGCGTCAAACTACGACCTGCGTTGCAACTTGAGCCTATCCAGCTCGGTCTCTAAGTCCCGAATACGTGTCTGCGCCTGAAGCAACTCTATGGTTCGCGAGGCCATGTCGTTCTGTTCCTGGCGCAGCTTAGCCAGGGCTTCGACGAGCTCTTCCTCACGCTTCTTCAGGGCTTCTGATTCCGCCTCGGACTTCGCCCCAGCCTCTCGAAGAGCAGTATTCTCCGCCGCGAGCCTGTCACACTCAGATCGGGTAACCGCCAGCTCCTTGGATTCCATCTCCCTACGCCTACGCTCTTCGTCAAAAGCATGTCGGGCCCGACCTGCTTCTTCACGAGCTGCTTGGGCCCGACTTGCCGCCGCCTTCTCCGCTTCTTGGGCCCTGGCAAGCCCTGCCGTGGCCTCTTGCTCCCTTCCCTGCGCAGACTGGAACGTAGTCTCTAACTCAGCAGTACGGGCGGTTCCGTGCACCTCGTTTGCAACAACCAGCACGCTCAAGCGCCCTATCGCAGCCCGGGCTTGCGCGAGCTCAGCGGAAAGGCTCTCAACCTTCGCCGCGTCCTCATCCGACCGCTCGTTCGCTGTTTTCATCACGGAGGATGTACCGGCGGCAAGGCCATAGAACTGAAACGAGGGGACACCCATCAAGACACGAAAACGTTAAATGCCTAAGCGTACTAGGCAAGCTTAGAGGTGTTACCTTCTTGCTGAGAGTGACCATCTTCTCCAATCTCTCCCCAACGGCGTCGCGCATGGTTCGATCAAGCCCGCGGACGCATGCCTCGTGGTACGGCAGAGGCAGGCAGCTTACCGATTCCTGGCTGCTCTCCTCCGACGGCACGGAGCGCGACAATGATAGTGGTGCTGCCGAGAGCAGGGCCGTCGCCCCAACCGCGGCCGCTCGCCTCTCGGCGTCTTCCGCTCTGACTGCTAGCTCGGCCTCCGCCGCCGTCGCCTTCGCTGCCACCAGCTTGGCCTCGCGAAGTTCAACCTGAGTCGATGCCAGCAGGGCCTCCGGTTCGTCCGCCCTCTGCCTGGCAGCCATAAGCTCAGCCTCGCTCCCGTCTGCCGCCGACGGAAGGGCGCGGACCTCGCCTCCACCTACTTGGGCATCCAGCGCCGCCTTGGCAGCTGCCAGGGATTCCTCGAGGTTTTCCCTCGCCCGGGCCGCTTGTTCCGCGACTTCTTGGGACCGCCCAAGCTCGCCCAGTAGTTGGAGGACCTCCTGCGCGAGTTTCCGTCTCTCCGTCGTCGGCTCAGCTCGCTCCGCAGCCCTCTGAGCGGCATACTGCGCTTCCACGAGCTGCGCCTTGAGTCTGATCACCGCGTCCTCCGCCAAGGCCAGGCCGGCTTTCGTCGCCCGGAGCTCCGCTTCTACCAGGCTCTCGCCCTCCACGGGGGGCAGGAATGTGGGTGTAGCACCCATCGCCAAGACCGGACATGGTCGAGGGGGCACCACCACGCCTGCCGCTTTCAGCCGACACCGCTCCGCCTTTGCCTCCGCCTCTTCCATGCGCTGGCGGGCGATGTTCGCCTCGCCTACCGGAACGGCGTCCAGGCGCCGCATAAGGTCCTCCCTTGTCAGGCCAGGGGTCGGATAGATCTTCACCTTCGGCGGGCCTCCCTTAGCGGAGCGCTGCGATCTGGCACTTACTTGTTGCTCCACCCACTCCGGGCTGGCAGAGATCCAGCCCGCGGACGTCAAAGGGGCCACGCTGGACAGCGAAACATCCGTCCAGCCCAACGGCGTAAGCACGTGCACCTGCCAGTCCCAACCGAACAGCAGCATGCGCCGGTCAGGCGCCGGAGGTATTTCCCCGAGCGGGGTCTTGAAGAGATCAGCGATCCCCCGGCGGTCGATTGGCCACCACCCATGCGCTGTGCGCCCTTCAACGCGCAGGGGTGTAACCCACAACGAGGCTTCCTCAATCTCCACCTCCACGGTCTCCGCGACCTCGCTGGACGCGTCCAGTACCGCCACCGGCAGGCAATATGATGACCCCCCATGAAATGACTGCCTCTCCTTGCCTCGCGCGTCCGTCGGTCGCAGCAGCCCGGCAGCCTCCAGCGATCGCACTAGGAACCCCTCTCCTTCGGTCTCAACCGGCGCGTTTTCAGCTGCCCTGGCTTCAACAGAGGGAGGCGGCGCCTTGACCACCACCTTGGCGCTACGCACTGCGATCAAAGATGCACACAACGGTCGGATACGGAAGCAAAATGGCAGCAAAAGACGCGAAAACACTTACGCGCCGGCTCCAACTCTGTGCCCTCGTGCGCCCCGGGCGTTGGGCGCAGAAAGAGCTCCGTCTCCAGCCCGCCAACTCGGCTGGTGGTAGGCACGACTGCTTTCGGCCGGCCTGCGGGAACCTTCCACGCCCTGGACGCGCACAGAACAGAGCTCAAGGGTCGTATAAAGCCTAACACTCGACCTATCCGGGAAAAAAGGGGTTACCTGCGCCGGAGAGGAGCGTTTCCTCGTGTGCGTCCCCGCGCTTGTCCGAGCTGAGCTCACTCCGGTCGGCGCCGGCGCCGGGCTTCCTTCGCCTGACATCAGCGACAAGGCTGACGCCCCGCCGGACGCCGCTGGCGACTTCCCTGGCGGCGAACGTACAGCCAGCGGTGGCGCCGCTGAGGGCTCCTCAGCGGAGCCTGGGCCTTGCGTGGCCTTCTTGGCCACTTTCCATGTCCGCTGCAATCAGTCGGCACAATCCGTCAGAAACCACGAGGGCGCGCGTAGCCAAGAATTCGATCAAACAACTTACGGGCACTTACCTTGGACAGCTTGTCCTTCACAAATCGTATGGGATGAGGACTCTTGTCCATAGGCAACATCATCCCCGCAATCCGCGCAACCTCGCGAGTCGGGAGTCCTGCATGACGTCACAGGCGGTCACAACGTGCCCCGACCTGAAATCAAACATAGCGGTGTGGCTCACGCCTACCTTCATGAAAGTCCCGGTCCGGCTCTTCCTAACCGCCCATGTCGCTGACGCACTGCGCGCGGCGCCCCAGCGGGCTGATCCGGTGCCAGGTGAAGCCGACGACGACGTCGTAGCCCGTCAAGCCCTTTTCGACGAGCCGTTTGATCTCATGTTCCGTGACTTCATCCTCTGGCAGGGTCTCGCTGCGCTGGAAGATCGGAGTATCCGGCGCGGCCGAAGAGTACTCCAGGATCGAGGCCCCGCGGTTCAGGTAGAACCACCGCCGGGCCCAACCATCGACCTTCGTCCTCACCTCGTACTCCGGGTACGATTGACTTCCTCGGGCTCGGCGCGCGGTCAAGTAGAAGACCCCGCCGTTGCCCGTGCGGTGGCCGACCGGCTTCAACTCGAAGTAGTGCTGGAGGAGGCTCACTGTTGGCCGCACCCCGCAGTGCGCCTCGCACAAGAACGTGAAGATGGACAGATGAACATAGGATTGCGGGGACAAGTTCTCCGGCCGCAGCTCCGTGAAGGCAAAGAAATCCGTCAAAAATTGCGATTCCGGCGCACGGAACCCGCAAATGGCCGAACTCTCGAAGCATACCAGCTCATCGGGCTCAGGCCTTGGCTCCCGCCCTGCGCTTGGGAGCCTCCACGAGCCCGGCTTCACAAAGCCGTCCCTCTCGAGCTCCGCCATCCTCTCTGCCGAAAGAATGCTGTCGCCAATGAACACCATGGCAGCGGAAGGCGAGAATACAAGAAGCGGGTTGGGGGGGAGACGGGAAGACGAAGGCAAAGGGGATGTTTTTGCAGTAAGAGTTCCCCCTGAGAAGCGCTGCCTTATAAAGGAAGGCAACGGTCGAAGCGGAAACCGTGGGGATCGTGCCCAAGGGACGTAACTGCTCCACTTTCCTGTCAAGTCAAATTCAATGCTCAGAGGCTCCCGCGACTCCCAAAAGCCTGAGCCAAATCTTCCTGCACGGCGCGAGGATTTTTTCCTCAACCTCAGACCGGCTCACCACGCGACCCGCTCGAGGCTCGGGGGCTGGCTGTTGGTGATTGGTAAGCGGCCCACCTTGAGATGGGCCTTGGGCCGATTCCGTACCGGCCCACCACAGATGCCGAAGATCTAAAAGGCCGCCCCTGGCCGTGCTAAAGGAAGCACCAAGCCCGCCAGGGTCCTCCCCGGGCTTGACCAGGTCAAAACCACGCCTAAGCAGGCGTCGCGCACCTGGCTGGAGATGGTCCCGCGGATAGTCCGTCTGTCTGTGGGCAGGTGGCGACAACCGTCGCGTCCCACCACATTTTTCTCCGGCCTTGACCGGAAAGAACTGTGCGTCCCCGGGAAACCCGCAGCCCGGGGAAGAGCACGCGGGCAGCTTGGTTTATCGTTTGCCCTCCCTGGTAGGCCGCAAACGGTTGTTACGCTACGCAACGCCCCCAACGGGTGGCGCGAGGCTGGCTCGGTCCAGTCAATGCTATATTGGGGATAAAGGGAAAGTGCTTTCTCCCTAAAGAAGGTTTCTCCCCGTATTGGCATTACAAGCCAAACATGTCGATCTTGACGACGGTTTCTCCTGCGCAGCTCGAGACCGCATGTAACCCGGAATGAGACAAGAACACTGCCGCAAAAGAAGAGATAGGCGCGGGGCCCACCGCATCAGCTCCGGGCCACCCGCCGCGCCTATAAAAGAAAGGGCCCCAGATCCGTTCGGGCCAGAAGTAATCCAGGCAATCCCAGACGACTCCACCGCGCAATCAACCAAGTATCCGAAGCGTCCTTAGCAGTAGCCTTAAGCCTTGTTCTTTTCAGCGTATCGTTGCGTTCGCGTATTACTGTAGCTAATTTAAGAGCACTTAAAAAGAGCCCTAAAGATTGTAAAAAATAATTTAAAAATAGTTTTAGAATCTTTGGAAGGACAACTAAAAACCACGAAAAAATTGTTACAAATTATCACAACATATAGGCTATATAAAAATAACAAAAATTGCTGCAGTAATACGCAACGGTACGATACGCTGAAAAGAACAAGGCCTTAGTCCTTAGTCACCACCCTTGTAAGCTTGGGATCGGCGCCTTCAAGCCCGGTCTCGGCACCCTTGTACTGTTTCCCATCATATAATCAACAAGACTGGAGTAGAGCTATTATCCGGCAGTGGGGGCTCGAATCAGGGTAAATCGCTTGTGTCTTCGTGGTTTGTGTTCTTTTCCCCCTTTCTCCTTCCCCCTCCTGCTTTCCCTTCACCGTACCAGGGACCCATACCTGGATCGCCAAGTCGCACCAGGCTAAGTCCGGAAGATCAAGGCATGCGACTGAGCCCGTCAGAGGCTCGACCGCCACGAAATTTCTTGAGAAGGGTTGTCGTTGGGCCTCACTCAACCACAAATTAAATTGCTCGCGGTCCGTGGACCCGCTGCTCTTCAGGAGCGCGATTCCCAGACGCTGACAATAATAGACCTCGGAATATTCAAGAAAATGGTGGAAGTTATTATAAACCCTCTAGAAGCCATGAAAAATATGAAATGCACAATTTGACCTTTCTTAATTTAATTAGTAGTAATAAGGATGGCTACTACTAGTATATTTAATGGAATAATCAATAAAATATGAAATGAATATAATATTGTTTTCTCATAAGAGAAGTAAACATAAAACTTTGCAACAAGTTCAATGTAACAGCCCCGCTGTTATATTCAACCACTCATGCATATGATCATCGTCATGTTCAGTTGGTTTTCTTGTGGTTCTTTAAAACTTTTGTGATGTTGCAATCATCCAGCGCATCACACGGTGGAGACTCCTACTAGACTAGTTGCATGAGCTTGCCCGAGCAAGTAGACACCTAGCCGAACACCGAACTCTACCAAGCAAGGTACCAACCGTACCAAAGCTTCCCCGGAACGCGACTTCCCTGCTCCCGTGCTTGCTCCCTCCCATGCCCCCGAGACGTGGCAGCTTCGCATTGGGGGAGCAAGGTAAAAAGCAAGGAAGTGGGGCCCGGAGAGCAGCACCCTGCAAGGTAGTAAACAGCATGGAAGTGGGGCCCGGAGAGCAGCACCCTGCAAGGTAGTAAAAAGCATGGAAGTGGGGCCCGGAGAGCAGCACCCACTTCCTTGCTTTTTACCTTGCTCCCCCAATGCGAAGCTGCTACGTCTCGGGAGCATGGGAGGGAGCAAGCACACCTGGGCCAGCTGATAGTGTTCCATTTATTTACTACGAAGCTACCAAAGCAACCCTTCTCAGCTGAAGAAATATGTAGAATAGATATTATGGATGGAAGTATGTAGAAGTTAAATATTTAAATAGAAGAATGTAGATATTTATGGAAAAGGGGAAGGTTTAGAGTTAAGTGTAGCACTTCATGGAACATTATATAAGGGTGACCTCTCCCTTCTAAATGTATCTCATAAGTATAGGTCATGAATTTAAGGTATGATAATGCTCTACTTACTTAATTTAATTTGTCATCACAAAAGAAAGTACTAATGTTGGTGATTAATAAGCGGCCCACCTCGGGATGGGCCTTGGGCTGATTCCGTATCAGCCCACCGTGCGAACAGAAAGTCCGAAAGGCCACCCTTGGCCGTACTAAAGGAGGTGCCTAGCCCGTCAGGGTCCGCCCCAAGCTTGACCATGTCAACTGCGTTGTCCTGGGTCTCTGCCAGGGGCGTGGCGCGCCTCCCGGGCTCCCCTTAGCCCGGGGGAAGGCTCCGCGGACAGCCTGTCTGTTCGCGGAGAGGTGGCGACAACTGTCGTGTCCCACCGCGCTTTCTCCGGCCTTGACCGGAATGAACTGTGTCCCCCCGGGAACCCACAACCCGAGGAAGGGCACGCGGGCAGCCTGGTTTGTCGTTTGCCCTCCTTGGCGGGCAGCGAATGGTTGTTACGCTACGCGACACCCCCAACGGGCGACGCGAGGCTGGCCCAGTCCAATCAATGCTATATTGGGGATAAAGGGAAAGTGCTTTCTTCTTAAAGAAGGTTTCTCCCCGTATCGGCGTTCCAAAACAACACGTGTCCAGTACTAGCCTGACTAGTTTCTCCCTGCAGCCTCGAGTCCAGACAGAGCCCTAGAACGAGACGAAAACCTCACCACCAAAGCAATGACCGGCGCGGGGCCAACCGTATCAGCTTCAGGCGGCCGCCACGCCTATAAAAGGAGGATTCCTGGGCATTCGAAGCAATCCAGGCAGTCTCACACACAGCTCCAAGCACACAAGCCACATCCGTCCGAAGCTTCCTCGCCACTAGTCTTAGTCCTTAGCTACCGTCATTGTAAGCTCGGGATCGGTGCCTCTAAGCCCGATCTTGGCACCCTTGTACTGTTTTCCACCGTATAAGCAACAAGACTGGAGTAGAGCTATTACCCAGCAGTGGGGGCTCGAACCAGGGTAAATCACTTGTGTCTTCACGGTTCGTATTGTTCTCCCCTCTTTACTGTACGAAGGATCCATACCCGGATCACCGAATCGCACCAGGCCCTTGTCCGGGAAGACAGCGCGGCCTTAGCCCCCGCAGGCTTGGCCGCCGCCCCGGGCTGCTGAGAAGGGTGGTCGTTGGGCCTCACACCAACCACAAATTCGGAGAGCAGCACCCTGCAAGGTAAAAAGCAAGGAAGTGGGTGCTGCTCTGCTCCCCCAATGCGAAGCTGCTACGTCTCGGGAGCATGGGAGGGAGCAAGCACACCTGGGCCAGCTGATAGTGTTCCATTTATTTACTACGAAGCTACCAAAGCAACCATGCTTGATGCGCCACATGGAGATTAGAGATATATATCAACTAATACCACCAGGTTCAGCACTGTTGCAGAGACTCAGAAGCTCTGTGTGGAACTGATGTCGGTCATTCGCCACAGTGAAAATGAAGCTATGTTCCTGGAGCGTCTCGCTCAAAGGTTCAAATCGTCGCATTCGTTGTTTAAAATAAGACAGTCGCTGACTCGCTGTCCTACAGCGTGGAGCTGATGGTAGTTCAAGTTGCAGTATTTGATGGATGGAAGGGATGGAAGGCTGTACCTTTTGTTTTCTCTCCTGTAGCAATAAAATAAACCTTGTAGTTGTGTAATAAAGGGGGTAAAAGGCTGCCTGTGCTGTGTATGGGATGGCAAGCTACAAGGACGCAGTGTAATTATATACTTCCACTACGTTTTTTAACCGATTAGTATTATACTAGCAGTACTCGTAGAGCCTAGTGCTGCATTTGCAATTAAGCGCGCACCTGCATGCCTGTCGCCCCATACTCCCTCTGTCCCTCGAAGCATGTCATCCTAGCATTCAAACATTCAAATTAGCTAAAAGGTGAAATGACCTAGATACCCCTCATTAAATAGGAGGTGATAGGAAGTGGGAGGGTGGTTGGGGGTAAGATAGGAAGAAATTTAAAAAGGAGATGGATGGAGGGAAAGTAGTACTCTAGAGTGACATTCTTTTTGGGACAAAATTTGAATCCTAAAACGACTTGCTTCAAGGGACGGAGGGAGTACGTGGGTAGCCCGAGAAGGTAGCTAGCTCGCTATAGCTACATACAGATATAGCTTGCTAGTACAGCAGTGCACAGCTAGCTGGCGTGCATGCAACAAGGTAGTTCAACGGGCGACCGTTCCGGTGCCTTTTTTTTTTTTGGTTAATCTCCAAACAACCGGCTATTTTGATAAAAAAAAATTCATGCATATAAAAAACCATTTTTTTTCCGCGGTCAAAAGTCTGCAAGAAATGTTATCAGCCGTCTTTTGGGTAGATGTTGAGTGCATGCAAAGGTTGATCGGATATCTTGTGATCCTGAAAAGGGTGCTGCTGAGAAGGGTGGTCGTTGGGCCTCACACCAACTACAAACTCGTCTGCCTCCTTCAAATTCTCACGCCTAAAAAACCTCCTTCGAAATCCGCGCTCAAAACCACTATTGATTGCATTGGATTGTTGAGTTTGGCTTCCCCTTGGACCCCCTTTTATAGTGATGAGAGACCCTTTGGAGTTCTAGTCCATATAGGCTTCTACTCCTCGACTTGGCCCTCCTTGTACACATATTCGACACAAAACCTAACAGTACTACATACAGTGGTGAGCATGCTTACTTGCCCTTGACTTACACTTGCCATAAATCATAATGAAGAAAAAAAAACTAAAAGGTCACAGCCTCGGGGCCAAGGAGTATCTTACCATTTGGTTTTAACGATCGGAAAACTGGCTAGCTATCAGTCGAGTTCAATTAATTTAAGGTCGATCTATTGAATCGCATCCTAACAAGTCTAGAATATATATTGCACTCTATCACTAAGCTCGACTTTCTTAAATAGCGGAGTATATACAGTGCAAATTTTAGTTAGTTTCCATGCATTTTTTCTCCTACTCTATTTTGATGCAAATGGCACTCAATTTGTTTTCATAGCTAGCTCCCCGGCCACTATAGTAATGTCTTCTGTTCCAGCTTCATGTTTGTCACCGTACCTCGCTGAACATTCAATCGGTTGGACTTGGAGAGCTAGTAGCCTAGTAGACACCCGTTTCACTTATTTCGTTTAGAGGAAAGACAAAATAAATAATCCCATGAGTTAGCTCTATATAATTCACAGTTTTACATAATTCATAACCGGCCGGCGGCCGGCTGGTCAAGCTACTACTAGCTAGCTATATAGCGCATGATCCCTCTCCCTGTACCATACTCATGTACATGTAGCTTTTTCGATGGATGCTACTATGCTAGCTTGTGAAAATTAAAGCAAAGAGAAAAGCTAGCTGTATCTCTGCCTCGATCTCTCTGGGACGGACAGCCACACCCACAGCCACAGGAGTGCTTGTCGTTTGCCGTTTCTTGGCAATCCTTATTCCTTGGAGCAGAAGGCTGAAGCAGACTTTTGAAAAGGTGGTAGTAATCCTCTGTGTAGAGGGAGCGCCAGAGCGAGAGGCACGAGGCGTTTTGTACAGGAGCGAGCGGCACTTCGGGGGCGTATCCTCCTAGCACAGTTAATTGCTAATCTAGTTGCCGAGAGCTTTGGGTGCAGGAATATATAGCGATGTACTTCAGTAATTGTGTCCTAGTGGTGTACATACGTGTTGGCTTGCTCTGCTGTAATATACGTACGTTCCGGCTTGGAACGAACGGGCAGCCAGTGTACAAACTTTCACTACCCTTTATTCTCTGAACGAATAGTTACCTACAGTAATTTTTTTAAAAAAAACAAAATGACCCTGCCATGGTCGACGCTGCATGCCATTTTTGTGCTGTGTTCTTCTCAGGCTCGCGCGTTTGGGCAAGCGGAGGGCTTCATCATCAAGATGGCATCCTTGGGTGAAGCAGAAGCAGCCGGCTTTCCGTACTCAAGGATCTGATTTGTCTAGCACCACTCCACTGCTCTGCAAAACAACGGCTGCTGCTAGCTGCTGCTGCCGCCTGTTGATGCTTCGTGTCGTGATTGCATGTTTCCGGTAAAATCCAGTCTCGACTCTCGACAGTGTGGTGCAGCGCAGCGAAACGGCTCTCTCCTTTCCGAGACAAAGGTAGCAGCTAGCCTACGTACATGGAGTACTACTGTGGACTGGACTAGCTTAGCTCGCTCCTGTGGCTTGTACGTACTGCTACTCCTACTTACTGGTAGACAAACCTAGCCTAGCTATCCACCGTCTGCATCCATGGACGCACCAGCAGCTGGTAAAAGGTTATTCTCAAAAGAAAAACAGCTGGTAAAAAGAAAAATATGAAGAGAGAGAGAGAGAGAGAGAGTTGATCGAGTGCGTGTGTGTGCGCGTGCGCGAGACAGAGACAGGTGCATGCGTGCCCGATCTCTCAGCGGCGTGCGTGCGTGTGTGATGAGTGATCGGGGGTGCATGGTGCATGCTACTGATTCCAAGCACAACAGCCTTGCATGGATCAGGGGTATAATCGCTTCTATTCATAGACCTGTAAATTCCTTTTAGAAGCAAATAGCAAGTAGTAAATCTAAGTTATGCCTTTGCAATGGTGATGACAACTTTGTAAGGACCCTGAGGCCCGGGGGGTGAATCGGCTATAATTTTCAATTTCTTTTCTCACCCGGTGGTTAGGTTGTTTAGCAAGTTCGTGAACCACCTAGCGATTGAGCCCTAGGCAATTCTAGTCGCGGAAGCACAAGTGACAACTATTGCAAAGGGAGCTAGCAATTAGGATCGCAATGGGCAATATCTCAATGAGCTAATGTATGCACCAAGTAAGAGCAATACTATGCAATGAGAGATAGGTAGCTCGATGGCTCACACAGACAATCAATAAGGTGCGGAATAGTAAATGAGACAAGAGTGACGCATCGGATTTTTTTACCGAGGTTCGAAGCAAGCTCCTATTCCTCGTTAGGGAACTGTCGGGGATAAAATCACGGCCCATTGCCATGGCCCACTCCCTGACGGCCCATTCGAACAGCCTACCAGGGCCCGCTCCCTGGAAGGTTCTATCGAGCCCATATGCATCTGCCGAGCGACTTACGACTAGCACGGTGCGTAATGGCCTAGGATTCCTGTTTGAGTCCGACTCGAACAAGAGTTCTGCACGGCTACGTGAAGACCCGAACGTTGGTTTCCCGGATTGGACTAGGAGTCGTGATCCCCAAGACTAGGAGTATGCCTTATCGCCTCGGGATATATTTGTACGTCGAGTTAAATTCACGATCTCGTTGTTAGCCCAAACCGATATTCCCTCGGTAGGTCGGTTTGCTCGCACTATATAAATAGGGCCCTACGGCATGTAGAGGCACGAGGCCCTTGCATATTGCTTCTGTACACCCATACCACCTCTTGTATTCATCTCGATATATAAGAAAAATTTGGGCGAGGGCTATTATCTCTCGAGAGGCTGAACCGGGATAAAAACCCCATCTCCCGTTCATTCTTTGTTGGCATTGTTTGGCGTGTCTCCTATCTCAATCTTCAAGAACCTTAGCGACTTGAGATCGTTATCTCAACCGTCGACAGCTGGCGCCGACCGTGGGGACACGCAGATCGAGCATATCGAACTCTATCAGCGATACAGAGGTGCTTCCTGAGGGCTATGACTCAGAAGGGCAGGATGTCACGTCCCCTGTCAGATCGGATTGATTCCTTCGATTTCGATCGCCTTCCAGATCTGGTCCCCGCGACGAGCTCCGTGCTCGGGGGCTAGATCAATTCGCAGCGAGGCTCTTCGCCGGGCATCTCTCGTCCCGCGACGAGCTCCGTGCTCGGGGTGGATCTCTTCGCCTTTGGCGGCTCTTCGCTCGGGGCGCGCGTCTGGTCCCCGTGACGAGCTCCGTGCTCGGGGGCTGGATCACTTCGCGCCGGGCAGCTCTTCGCCCAGGCTGTCTCGTCCCCACGACGAGCTCCGTGCTCGGGCCCTAGATCTCTTCGCGTCGGGCAGCTCTTCGCCCGGGGCGCGCGTCTGGTCCCCGAGATGAGCTCCGTGCTCGGGATCGGATCAAACTCCTTCCGGATCCGGGGCATTTCGCTGGCGGTGGATGACGGGAGAGGCGACCAACACTTGGAACATCGACCAACCGTGAGGTTCCTCGTGTAGGTCTTCGTTTCCTAACCTTCGCTTTTTCTCAAATTCGGCGCCTTAGTTCGACCAAGTCTCTGGCCGCCATGTAAAGTTCAACCCATTGAGCGGTGAATGCTCATGGCCCTTGCGGTCCTCCTCATCTCGAGACTACTCTTTCTCTCTGGTAACACTTGATGTCTCCCGGTCTTGCGAACTCTTGGCTCCATAATCTTAAGGGTTTTCCTGCCAGATCTGGTTTCAACAAGTTCCTAAACTTCGAGTTGCGTAACACGGCATCCGACCTCGCGGCTAAGCTCGCTCTCGTAAGCCCTCATGGCAGAGGCACTTACCGCCACGGCACAACCACTTGGCAAAGCTCGCTCTCGTAAGCCCTTCGCGGCAGAGGCACTTTTCTTGTTCGGTTACCTTCGAATCACCTAACTTACGTTAACGGCGGTTCTGGAGCGAGTCGATCGGGATACGGTGTCGCTCTAACTCTCTACGACGTGTTCAAGTCGCATAGCTCAGTCTTCATGCATCGTCTGCATCGGGCTAGGCGTCGCTCTTTCTCTTGTGCACTGTTCGAGTTCGCAAACTCAGTCCTCGAGTACTGGCACAACGGGGGAGTTAGGCTAAGCGTTCTACCGGTTTTCTTAAAACTTTCTAGCGCTGTTCGCCTTGCTCTTGGTTTCTGTTCGTCCTTGTCTTTTCTTTGCTCTTTTTGCAGGAAAAGTCGCTTAGAAAGCTGCTCGGTCGACTCTCGCTCGATTCAAGCATTTTCGGCGGTCTTGAGTTGCTCGGCCGGCTCCTCGAAGGACTACCTCTCCTCGGTCGATTGGGACTTGAGCTGAATTTCGCAACCCGATGCGTTTTCGCTTTTTCGTTCCTTTCCTTAGCGTTGGTTTTCCAAAACCTCGTTGGTCTTCGCCCGTGGCGCTCCCCGCGTCTGAGCATGTGTTTTATCTGGCGGCGACCTATCTGACTCCGGTTAACAAGCGGTGCACCACCGATGGAGTTACGCCCACCGTAGTCGATTCTCATCCATAACGGGCATGCCCACCGTAGTCGATTCTCATCATAACGGGCACTCTGGCGCTGGTTCCGCGCACGAGGCGACACTAACGCTGAACGGGTCCATGTTCGGATAAGATTTCGCCTCGCACGTTTTGCCTGCGGCTAAGGTTCCGATCGCCTTCCCTGGTTAGCGGTCTTAGCCACAGCGAGGCTGCACTTGCCCGCACACGTCTTTTTTATCCATGCTACGTTCTACCTTGTACGGTAATCCGAAGCAATGCAC
The DNA here is from genome assembly GCA_036346415.1 of Raddia guianensis. Classification (NCBI taxonomy): domain Eukaryota; kingdom Viridiplantae; phylum Streptophyta; class Magnoliopsida; order Poales; family Poaceae; genus Raddia; species Raddia guianensis. Next base: position 3,038,175 of record CM070542.1, on the reverse strand, counting down.
CACCTACGGAGTCCTGCCCACCGTAAGCCGATTCTCATCGCAACGGGCACTCCTAGCGTTGGTTCCGCATTCGCCGAGGTGACACTAACGCTATCGGGGGCGTACGGAAAAAATTATGTCTTGTGCGGTAGGTCGCCTCTTTGCGTGTTTTCTAAAACTCGCTTTGCTCTTCTTAGAGCCTGTTCTTGCTCTCTTTTCCCCTTGCTGGCTCGTTTCTTGTTTGTCTTCTGCGGGGAATACGAGGCAGGGAACATCGACCGTGATGGTCGTGGCGAGGTTCGAGCTTCCCCACCAAAGCCGATGTCTGCATCCCTCTCTTCCCGGGTTTGCTCCGCGCATGCCCAGAGACTGATTCACTTCACCCGCGTATGATTTCTTGCCTTTGCCCTGTCTCGACCTTCACGGTTCGGCTAAGTCAAGGTATTGCGCCACCAACGAGTCCCCCCCACCGTAAGTCGATTCTCATCGCAACGGGCATGCCCATCGTAAGCCGATTCTCATCGCAACGGGCACTCCAAGCGTCGGTTCTACACTTGCCAAGACAACGCTATCACTGTCGTAAGGAAGACGTCATGGGTAAAGCGTTGATTTCACACGTTCTCTTATGGCTCTGACTGCATCGGGTTGTGATTCACCTCGCACCGGGCAGTTCTTCGACCGGAGCGCGCATCTGGTCCCCGCGACGAGCTCCGTGCTCGGGGGCTGGATCACCTCGCACCGGACAGCTCTTCGCCCGGAGCGCGGGCTCTTACCGGGTACGTCTTCGCCTGGTCACACTTTCTGGTTCCTTTAACGAGCTTCGTGCTCAGGGACTAGATCTCCTTACTTGGTTCCTTTGGCGAGCTCTACGCTCGGGGACTGGGTCACCTTCCCCCTCATATGCATTGTCTGCTCCTGGCACACGATCTACGTCTGGGGGCACATCACATTCGCTCCTGAGCACAATATTCGCTCGAGAGCGCAATCTCTATTTTCTCGGACAAGCTCTAGCCCGAGAGGTGGTTCCCCTATCTTTTCCTAGGCATCTGAATGCCTGGATGCAGCAGCACGAGTCTGTCTCGCGACTTGCTATGTTTATTCTTCCGGAAGATCTGATCTTACCGGATGCGGTGGTACGCTCTTCACTACTAAGAATCTCATCCCTCCTTGATGACGTTCAGCCTCAAGGAGATGATTCACCTCACTTCTTCCGATTTCTGTATCGAGGGTTGGGTGCTCTGCTCGGACAGATGTTGTTCCCTGTTCGACGCAACAGAGTTGCTCGGCGCTGGGCGGGTTTGTTCGGTCCTGAACAAGTCTTGTTCGGTTGAACCATAACCTGTTCAGTCGCTTGTTGCACGTCTTTGTAGCATTAAAAATACCCTCTTCGTGACTTAGAGTCTCAAGAGAAAGACCCCACTCTAGTGAGTCCATCCACTTGAGTCTCGGGGGCTAGCTGTCGGGGATAAAATCACGGCCCATTGCCATGGCCCACTCCCTGACGGCCCATTCGAACAGCCTACCAGGGCCCGCTCCCTGGAAGGTTCTATCAGGCCCATATGCATCCTGCCGAACAGCTTCCTGACTAGCACGGTGCGTAATGGCCTAGGATTCCTGTTTGAGTCCGACTCGAACAAGAGTTCTGCACGGCTACGTGAAGACCCGGACGTTGGTTTCCCGGATTGGACTAGGAGTCGTGATCCCCAAGACTAGGAGTATGCCTTATCTGCCTCGGGATGTATTTAGCACGTCGAGTTCGTTACGATCTCGTTGTTAGCCCAGCCCGATATTCCCTCGGTAGGTCGGTTTGCTCTGCACTATATAAATAGGGCCCCTACGGCATGTAGAGGGCACGAGGCCCTTGCATATTGCTTCCTGTACACCCATACCACCTCTTGCATTCATCTCTGATATATAAGAAAGGCTGGACGTAGGGCTATTATCTCTCTCGAGAGGCCTGAACCAGGATAAAAACCCCTGTCTCCCGTTCGTTGCTGTTCGCATTGTTTGGCGTGTCTCCTATCTCAATCTTCAAGAACCCTAGCGACTTGAGATCGTTATCTCAACCGTCGACAGGAACCTTCACCAATGAAGGCCGGGACCCGCTAGTCCCTAATCCCCAGTCCACTGGTAGCTCTTCACCACTTATGGCAGGTGAGCCAAAATCCTCACACACTTGCGAGTTCTCCCACATACGCGGAAGCTCCTCGCAACCCTTCTACCACAACGACGGCGGTCTCCAACACATGGAGAAACGGCACACCGTAATCCGGACGGTGCACCCACTCCGGGGATTGTAGTTCCGAAGGCGAAGTCGACGAAGCACCCCCACGTATGGAGATGACCCCCAACGAATGGAGGGTTTTCGGCACCGCACCACGCTCGGCGGCGGAGAGGTAGTAGATGTAGTAGTTGCTGTCGCGGTTGAAGCGGCTTGGTGAAGACCCGGCAAGCAAGAATGCCCACAAGCACAAGAACCGGAGTCTCTCACACCAAACCCACCCCTCACACACTTGGAGACCCTACGACCAAGAACTCCAAGAGGGGGGCACAAGAACACACCTTGGGGTGGAGATGAGGTAGGGCACCTTCCTCTTCCTTTCTTCTTCCTCCTCTCTCCTTCTCCCCTTCTTCTTCTCCTTCTTCAAGCACTCATGGAGGCACCTAGGATGCCCACCTCCATGGGAGAGACCTCTTGGGATGAGGGTGGCTTTGGGTGGCTCAAATTGAAGCACTCTCTCAGTTTCCCCTGTGGAGCCCCTCGCCAAATGATGAGGACATCAACAGGAAGGATATGACCGTTGCCTCCACTTCGTCTACTTCCTCTCCGACTGCACCGTCATCGCCTAGGGGCCTAAATCCAGGAGCTCGGCCTTTCAAGCCCAAGAAGAAGGACCAGCGTATCAAGCATGCTCCAGAGGAAGGACCACGCACCAAGGAAGGCCCATATGGAAGCCAAAGATGCTAGAGAACCCGTCTCGGCCATCCAGCAGCCCGTCGACTCCAAACGGGCGTAACTTGGGCTCCCGAACTCCGATTTCGGCGTGTGACCACTCGTTGGAAAGCTATGGAGATCAGCTTTCCAATGGATCTAGCCCAACATCAAAATTCGTCCAGCAGCGTCGGGAAAACATCGAAGAAGCTCACGAGCCATAATTTCAGGGTGCTGCGTCACCTTATCTTTGGGCCTATGGCCCATGTATCTTAGGGTTTTGGTGGTGGCCGACCCTAGGGTGGTGGACGGCGCCCCTTTGCTGGTCGCCACTCTATATATGGCCGCCGCCGTCATATGTTGTGGTTTAGGTTTTGTTGTGTTTGGTAGACCCCCTTGTGTGTCCCTCCCCGTGATTGCGCGTGTCGACTAGACCGCCCGATACGGGAAACAGAACCTCACCCTGGTTTGAGAGTTTGATTTGTTTCAATTGCTATCTACTTGATTCTTGCAAGTTTCTCGATTGCTCGCAGGGATTAAGATCGATCGTGTTGGACACGGTTGAAAACATTCGAGTTGGTGGTATTGCGATTGCCGGTTTCTTGCCCTCGCTGGTTGGTAGCCGAAATCACAACATCTTCTTCTCACAAATCGACGTATCGTTCTCTCCAGAAGATCGGGCCGACCTTGCGCACATCACCAAAACCCTAGATCAAATGAGATTCGTTCTGAGCAAACTGGGCTGCGCTGCTACAGTACCGCCGGACGCGTCCGGGGGTGCCTGAGCCCTAGTTCTCTTGGGTGCATACCAAGTGTTCGGTGAAATTCCGCACCGCGGGCTGGCCGTGGGAGTGCCTCTGGATTTCCTTCATTGGACACGTCCGGTCCCTTAACGGACGCGTCCGGTGCCCCGGTCACAGGACACATTGGGCTCTGGGGTGGCTCTGGATCGCCTCCACCGCATGCGTCCAGTGGCCAACCGGACGCGTCCAGCCGGGCGGGCTTTGTTGTACCAGGCGACCCCCACCCCTTCGCCATGACGTGGCAGGACGTACGGCAACAGAGTGTGCCTCCGTACTCACGAAGGCCGGACATAGCCAGTAGGAGCCGTAGGGCCTGCGGCGAGGGCGCTTGGCCCACGGGCCCTAAACGAAGGACCCTCCGAGCCCTTAGCGAGGAGGTCGGAGGGTCACGGCTTCTTCCAGCTAAGCGATGAAGAGCCAAGTCTCCTTGTCTCCTTTACGTTTCCGCACTTGTGATTGACTGCTTGTGCGAGCCATCGAGCCGCCTACTTGCTATTGTGATCACTTGTTCGCTTCTGCTGCTAGCATCTAGGCTTCAACCGGTAGTTGGTTCCCTAAATTGCTAAACAACCCCGAAAGGGATTAAAATTTGAATTAGGGACCGATTCACCCCCTCTCTCGGTCGTAGGTCCTTTTAGGAGGCCGTTGGCGCGGGGGACCAAAAGGTGTACCTTCCGCTCCAGGATCGGACAAAAGACTTCTTGGCCTTTGCTTTAGCGTAAAAGCAGGGGCATTTTGGAGATTAGGTTAGGAAAGGACTTCTTGGCCCCTGCTTTGGCACTAAAGCAGGGGCAACCATGTAATCTCGCATAGCTTGTGTAATTTTACAAACAGTGGCCTATATGAGGTCATCATGTAGCCCTAGTTTGAGGGCAGAAAAAGAAAGAATAAAGAATATGAAGTCCTTCCCCTACAATTTGGGTCTTAGGCTTTCAGTTACTCCCATCGAGCATCCTCCGTACTCTAGCGGTGAGCATGCTCACTTGCCCTTGACTTACACTTGCCATAAATCATAATGAAGAAAAAAATTAAAAGGTTACAGCCTCAGGGCCAAGGAGTATCATATCGTTTGGTTTTTACGTTGGGGAAACTAGCTAGCTATCAGTCGAGTTCAATTAATTGAAGGCCCATCTATTGAATCACATCCTAACAAGTCTAGAATGTATATTGCACTCTATCACTAAGCTTGACTTTATTAAATAGCGGAGTATATATAGTGCAAATTTTAGTTTCCATGCATTTTTTTCTCCTACTCTATTTTGATGCAAATGGCACTTAAATTTGTTTTCATGCTTCCGTACACAATAATAGTTGGTATCTGTTTGATAAGCTAGCTCCCCGGCCACTATAGTAATGTCTTCTGTTCCAGCTTCATGTTTGTTACTTATTTCGTTTAGAGGAAAGACAAGATATTAGGCTATCTCCAGCAGTTCTCGCATCCGCATCCGCATATTTGGCCATTTACGTTCAGGGGCCCACCTGTCAGGCGATGCAAAAGTGGAGGCCTTTCCAGCGGTGCGCGCATGTGGCCTCGCATTTCATTCGGTGGGGGTCCTCGTTGGTTGGCTCCGCCATGACAAAGGAAAGAGGGGAGAGCGGCGGGAAGGCGAAAGAGATCCGCGGCGGCGGGGACGGCGAGCAGATCCGCGGCGGCCAAGGCCGTAGAGTTAAATCATCTCCCCGAGTTGGTGGCCTTCAGCGCGAGCAAGGAGGCGGCGGCGGAGGCGAGGCGAAAGGGGCAGCGGAGGTGTTCTTTGGTCTGTCTTGGTCGTGGCCGCGGCTTCTCCTGCAAGCGGCGCCGGGGGAGACGTCTTTCGAGGGAAGGTATGCCGTGGATTTGCATTTGTTGTTGCGAATCGATCGATTAGAGTTGCGATTTGATGAACCCCTGTTCAGGGGAATTGGGAATGGAACTCCAGAACGGACCTGGGCACGATGTCTGACCGTAAGCGAAAGATTCGGCTGAAGATGGCTAGGAAGCACCATCAGGACCAGATGATGAGAGCCATGGCCGTTGTCCAGGTGATGCAGGAAGAGGAAGAAGAAAGCCGTCCTCGTCGAGGCTCAGTTCCTGGACGGGAGACAGTGGCAAGAAACAAGTACATTGGGTACTATCGACTGATGACGGACTACTTCTTTGATCCTCCTGTTTTCGGGGAGAATTTCTTCCGCCGACGGTGAGGAACTTCGATGTGTTGAAATGGCATTTCATCGTTTCAGACCGCCTGACAAGGTTTCTGTTCAATGTTGTAGGTTCCGCATGACGAAGCACATGTTGTTGGACATTTGCCATGCTGTGGCCAAAAAGAACCGCTACTTCAAGCGAAGAGTGAATGCAGCAGGCCTTCGAGGATTCACAATGGTGCAGAAGGTAACAGCATCTCTGCGTATTTTAGCCTATGGTGGTGCTGTAGATCGCCTAGATGAGTACCTTCACATGGGTGAAAGCACCACTCTTGAGAGTGTGAGGGAGTTCACTAGGACTATGGTTGCAATTTATGGGAAAAAGTACCTTGGACAGCCCAATGCTGAAGATGTTGCTAGGTTGTTGCAGAAAGCTGAGGAGCGTGGGTTCCCGGGGATGCTAGGTAGTATTGACTGTATGCTTTGGGAGTGGGAGAACTGCCCAAATGCTTTACAAGGTCAGTACAGGGGACACTATAAGAAACCCACAATTATTCTTAAGGCAGTAGCTGACTGGGAAACACACATCTGGCATGGTTTCTTTAGGCTACCTGGTTGCCTAAATGATATCAATGTCCTGCATCGTTCACCAGTGTTTGACAACATAGCTAGTGGCACTGCTCAACCAGTCCAGTACACTGTGAATGGGAGGGAGTACCACATGGGTTACTATCTAGCTGATGGTATTTACCCCCCTTGGGCAACTTTGGTCAAAGGCATTTCAAAGGGTGTAAGCATGAAGGAGAGGTACTTCACTGCGAAGCAATCTGAGTATAGGAAAGATGTTGAGCGTACATTTGGAATTCTGCAGGCCAAATATCAAATCATGAAGGGACCAGTTAGGATGTGGAGCCCTATAGACCTCAAATTCATAGTTGACTGTGTAATAATCATGCATAACATGGGAATTGACTATGAGCGAGGGATGGAGGAGCTTTCCATCGAAGACTATGAAGGAGCAACTGTCCCACGGTTGGATCCGAACAGCAATGTTCCTGAAGTGCGGCGCTTGATAGATGGGCACCTTAGGATTCAGAGCCGGCCAGGCCATGATCAACTCACTGCTGACTTGACCGAGCATGTTTGGAACAGGTATGGAGGCCAGCAGACATGATCTACATGTGTGGCAATGTAATATTTTGCTCATGAATGCTAGTTTAGCTCATGAACCTGGTATTGTAATGCCCATGTGGCTATTTCAACCTGGTATTGTATTTGTAAGTTAGGACTTGGTACTGTAATAAGTAGCTCATGAACCTGGTATTTGGACATGGTATTGTATTGCCTACGTGCCAATTTGAACCTGCTCTTGTGATCCTGGTCTTGTGAGTTTGATATTGATCCTGTGAGATTCTTCCTGGTCTTGTGATCATGGTCTTGTGAGTTTGTTCTTGATCATGTGAGTTTGATCATGGTCTTGTCATCCTGCTGTTGTGATCCTGGTCGGATTAATCGTGATCCTGGTCTTGTTACTTTGATCCTGCTGTTGTGATCCTGGTCTTGTAAGTCTGATGTTGCCAATTAGAAACCGGTTGTCGACGGTTGAGATAACGATCTCAAGTCGCTAAGGTTCTTTGAAAGTGAGATAGGAGACACGCCGAACAACCATGAACAACAACGAACAGGAGACAGGGGTTTTTATCCTGGTTCAGGCCTCTCGGAGAGATAATAACCCTACGTCCAGCCTTTCTTATATATCAAAGATGATTACAAGAGGTGGCTCGGCGAGACGAACAAGTCTCGGCGAGATTATGTGTGTACAAGTGCGACGATGCGAAGATCAGACGTTTATGAGATGCTAGATGCGTAAGCTTTTGGCCAGATGCCCTCTACACGCCGTAGAGGCCCTGTTTATATAGTACAGATCAAACCGACCTACCGAGGGAATATCGGGCCGGGCTAACTACGAGATCGTAACGAACTCAACGTGCCAAATATATCCCGAGGCAGACAAGGCATACTCCTAGTCTTGGGATCACGACTCCTATTCCAATCCGGGAAACCACGTTCGGGTCTTCACGTAGCCGTGCAGAACTCCTGTCCGAGACGGACTCAAACACGATTCCTTGGCCGTTACGCACCATGCCAGCCAAGGGCTGTTCGGCAGGACGCACATGGGCCAGATAGCACCTTCCAGGGAGCTAGGCCCTGGCAGGTTGTTCGATTAGGCCGTCAGGGAGTGGGCCATAGTAATGGGCTGTAATTTTATCCCCGACACCGGTCTTGTGAGAAAAACATAGATCATGATCAGGACGAATTGACGAAATGTAAGATTGGGCTCTGCAATTTTGAGCCCAGCCACATCGTTTCATCCACGGTGGTTTGGCCCGGAGCAAAGGAGCCCACGAGGACAGCATAAAAGGCAGCTCAACCCTAGAATCTGCCTGCAGCCAAGCATCCTACTACCAGCCTCAGCCGCCTCACCGTGTTCTACACAGCAACCCCGAGCTCCGATCCATGGCAGGGCAATGTAGCTCCTCGTCAACGGCAGCCAAACGCAAACCTGCACCGGTGAACCCTCTCATCGTCTGCCCGGAATGCGGGAGGCACAAAGTGCAGGAGTTGGTCGTGCGCACGGATGAATGGCAACCGTGGCCGCCGGTTCTACTGTTGCCCTGAGTATCAGGTAATTCTTGCTTCGATGTGCCGATTTAAGTTCTCCCTTGTCACTTTTTGATCTATCGTATGCTTGGCAATAGAGAGATGGTTCTGGATGCCCATTTTGGAGGTGGGAACAGAAATACGTTGCAGAGTTCATTCACCCTGAGTTGAAGCATGAAAAGGAACAAGTTCATATGGACAACAACTGGCAGCACAAGGAGCTGCAGATGGACCTGCAGATGGAGCTCAAGCTGAGGCAGATGGAGCTCCAGCAGCTAGAGATGAAGCTCCTTGTGCTGGGAAGAGAAATAATTACCATTTTGAGGTTCATTGGTGCTGTGTGTGTGGTAATCCTTGCTTGCAATGTGCACTACATGCTCAGGGGTTGAAGCCTGTGTGCTTGTAAAATGTTTGCAACTATGTCAAATCCAACATGTGCAGTATGGCTGCTTCTTTGCAGTGCAATATATGCAGTGTTGTGAACTGATCAAAGCTTTGAAACACCAGGCACAAATGACTTAAAACAATAGGTTCTCATACATAGTACCATTCCATGTCTCATACATAGTTCCTGACAGCATGCCAAACAAACTTAATCAAACTTAACCAAACAAACTTAAGCAAACAACACTCAAACTAACAGTCCCGCAAATAACATTCAAACTGTCACCGACGTTTTCTAATTCAACCAGAGCAACACGAAAGCCTAGTGGCCAGCTGGACCACCAGAGAAGCTGCCCCTGGACATGGTAGCTATCGACTTCTGTTTGTTGATGTAGTAATCTCGAACCCATGGCAGCAACTTCTCGACGTCCATGTTCATGTACCTCTCCTCCCTGTCTTCCTGCTGCATGTCAAGAGCCCGCTGTTGAATGGCGAGCTGTGCCTTGGTTACCTCAAGCTGAGCTTCCTGTAGAGCAAGCTTTCGGTCTGATCGGGTGGCATTGTCCACAGCTTCCTCCTTGCTGGCAGCTTCTTGACGTTCTTCAAATGCGCGTTGGTCCATCGACATTTTGTGCAGCACCTCAAGGCAGGCCGAAGAAGATGAGCTTACGCCACCGCTCCGCTGCTTCTTTGCCTTGTCTCTCCCAATTGGCCTGTCCAGCTTTGGTGGAAGTGTGTTGTCCACGATCTCCTTCTGGGGATTGGCAGGGTTAGGTTCATTGTTCGCTTTCATCTGTGCTAGCCAGCTGTTCCATTTGTGCTCATGGCGTAGAATCAGCCAACAATGGATGAACTTGAACTGATACTTTTCAATCTCTTCGAACATTTGCAGGGCATCTTTAATCTACAGATATAATGAAAACATTGCTTTTTTATGCTGCCAAAAACAAATTCATTGAAAAAAGTTGGCTGCATTGTTACCGTGTCATCTTCATTGGTCCCACTACGCCTCTTCCGCTCAATCTTGCTGAAGTAACCACAAAACTTGCCTGTCTCTTTCTGGATGTCTCCCTAACAGTGCGTCAGCGAGGACTGAGACTTGCCCGTCTTCCACCGCTTGTTCGCTTCATAGTACTGGCGGATTCTAGCCCAGTGGACAGTCCTTTTGCTCCTTTTGATCCAGCTGGTCCGTTGGTTTCCTGACCAACTTGAAAGGTTGGTGCAATCTCCTACCATGAAACAAATCAAGCATACAATAATTACATGCATGTAGTGAAACACAATGATTGCTTACAATGAAGCAAAACACAAGACCACAGAGAACTAACCGTGCTAGGATCGACAGGTCCTTCAAATGAATCCCCAATCTCAATAGGATTTGTGTAGGTCACCTCACGCATCGGAACCATCCCTTCACCCATATTACCCCAAATGTTGTCCATGGCAGCTCTGCGAAAACAAATATGCTAATTTAAACATTTCTGGTATTCAAAATCCACCCAGGCATTGCTGCTATCCACAAACAAGTTCAAACATTTGCCATGCTGGAGACGTAAACACATTTAAACTGAACATCATGGTCATAGCTTTGTTCAAAACAAACACATTACAATTCTGCTTAAATATGTTTCATACACACACACAACTCATGACGCCATTAACCTATGACCAACATGCACACAGCCATACTGCCGATGCAAGGTTGCATACATTAACTGAAAGCTCCTACACATGACCTGCTTATTTCTAGTTGATACCCCTAGATTGATCGCTGTCATAGTTCATCCCCACTTCCTCGCAGTGCTCCCTGAGGCCTTTCCATTCTGGGCTTGGCATGTCCTCCCAATCTCTTTGAACCTCCCTCTCTTCCTCGGCGATGTGGTCATCTGGAGGGCGTGGATCATAGTTCTGGAGAACTTCAGTGCATTGTATGGCGACCTTGTCCAACCAATCAACAAGGTCGAGTACCTCCTTCAGCATGCGCTTCATGTCGTCCTTGGATTTCAGCGCCTTGGTTGTACCCTCACTGATGATCTTGCGGACATCGCGCACATGAAACTCCATCTCCTTCACGGCCCAGTCAAGGCAATCGTAGGGAGTGTAGGCCATCTGCGGCAAAGCCGAGCGACGGCGGTTAAACAAACACACACTAGTCCCTGGTATATGCATGTTCGTCTACCTTCGTCTCACACTGCTGCAATCTACGATTCTGCAAGTGCTGCCCAACACCTTCTTCACGAATCGACCGGATCTAGCCTACCAACCAAGAAAATCACATCTACTCGACAAAACCTAACGGATCTGGCCCGCCCCTACGCCTACAACGCTTCGATTCAAGGCATAGATACATACCTTGTAATCGTGGCGCCCGGCCGACGACGAACTTCGCGACTCCGGCGAGCCTCCTCCATGGATCGACAATGGCCAAGCGCTTCCTCCGTCCTTGACCTCGTCCCGCGCTCGACGACCGACGTCGAGCCGCGCCTTGAACCTTGCGCTCCAGATTCAGATCCGCCGCCGCCGCAGAGAGGGGGCGACGAGGCTCCGCACCGCCGCTTTCCCCAATCGCCTGTGTGGATAGGAAGGAGCGGGGGTGTCTGGCCGTTGGCCTTTTTCTGGATGCGGGCAGGAGAGAGAATGCGTGGAAATGGGGTCGCGCCGGGGGCCGCTCCTTTTTTGCGTTTCCGCATGCGGCAGCTGCTGGACTCGTGAACAGGGGAAAAAATTTGGTGGAGCCGGGATGCAAACCCGTGGCTGTGCATACCCGGACTCGATTCGTGCCGCGTGGCCGCCACGCCCATCCAACGAACGTCCGCTCCCAACTCGGCTCCCATGCGATTCCACGCGCCACTGCGCCAGGCGACGACTCGGCTCGGCTCAAGATAATCTCATCGGCTCATCGCCCAGTCGCTTGCTCTCTCTCTCTCTCTCTCTGTCGCCCTGTTGCCACGCCATCTCCTCTCCTCTTGCTGTTGCTGCGGTCTCCACCCCCAAGCGCTCCTCTCCCTCCCCGAGCCGTACATCCCTCGCACCGCCGCACCGTAAGCGAATCCCTCCCTTTCCGATTTCCGCGCGGCATCTCTAGTGGATTATCCTTCGGTGTGCTCCAGATTTTCTCTTCTTTCTGTTTGTTCTTGGTAAATGGGGATGGATATTGATCAGCAGTCCGCTAGATGATTCACAGTGCTACTTCCTCGGGTTCTGGTGCTAGTGTAGCAAGAAATCAATTTATGGTGTTTGGAGTTTTAGTGGCCTCTCTATTTTAGAGATTGTGTAGGAAAAGTTGCCCAGATCAGATGATCCAAGAGTTATTTGGATGCATGATATGCACGGTATAAATAAGGACCAGGATCCGCACACTAGCAACAATCAGGAGGTATTTATTGTGAAATTTCAGCGTAGAGCAAATCTTGCATGGAATGGTAGCTCACACCGTCGGACCGTTTATGGCTGTGTCTTCCTGTTGATCTTCGAATTAGTAATCTTGTATGAATCCACGATCATATCTGCATCTGCAAGTAAGATTAGTGACACAGTGGTTCTACAAGAGGCAATAAGCAAATGTTAATTTTGCTTAGCTCGGTAGGCGGCATTGTGTGCAGGAGCAAACGAATGAAAACTACATATAGCGCTGCCCACATGGCGACATACAACAGCGTGTCTGTTTATTTTTGTTCGCTACGAATCTTCCTTGTGTTTCGGGAGTGTCATATCAGCATATGGCTGATTCATGGTCATAATGTTACTGTTTTGTTATTGACGAAAACTTGGTGGTACTCTGCAGTGGAACATGAACTTATAAGCATTTCATTTTCAATTTGCCATGTGATTTTAGGCCAAGGGGGCATCAACATTGTTCTGAACCAATGAGGGCCTGGAGTTCGGTGGTGTTGTGATTTTGGCAATGAATCCAGATTTGAGTTCTGGAATGAAATGCCCTTTTATTTTTGTTCTGTAAATTCATTTCAGTTCTGGAAGTTCTTGAGTTCCCTGTGGGTACTTTGCTGTCAACAATGAGATTCCTTTGTGTCTTGGAAGTTTTTGAGTTCCCTGTGGAAATTCATTTCTGTTATTTTATTTCTGGAAACTCATTTCAGTTCTTATAAAATTCAATTCTTTGGTCCTTTGCTGTCAACAAGAAGATCAAAGGAGCATCCTGACAAAGTTCATCTCATATAGATTTTGCTATTTACACTGAACCTTATACAACCTTTTTAGGAAAACAATTGAAGTCAAATATTTCATACAAAGTTACACTCTTTTGGAAAACAGGCTAGGGGATTAGATGTACTACCAACCACCATATCAAGATTCCGAGCTGGTGGAGACAAACAAACGGCAAAACTACTACAAGATGTACTTTATCCTGAAGAGATTACACATTGTGCGGCTGGTTTAAGATAGTTCAGGTTCTTGTGCCTCCAGTCATGCAGTGGCCATCCTGAAGCGAATGCCGTTCCTCAGTTTAAAAGCCCCAATGCTCTGAGACCTCTGAAACCTCCATTCAACGCGGGCGCAAGGAAAGCCGCTGGATTCAAACCCACGTGGTATGTCCGCCGAGATTCAGATGCCGTTGCCGCTGGTGCCGACGAGGGAGGCCTACTTCCTGCGCTATTGGACGACAGCTTGGCCGTCGTCGACGTCTCCCTCGACGGCCTTCTCGGCGGCGGCGCCCCTCGGGCTGCTTGATCCAGGAGATGCCGAACAGGTCTCGAAGGGGACATGGGTGGAGCACGTGGAGGCGGACGAGTAGATGGTGCACAACCTGTACCGGCGGTGGGAAAAAAAAGGTCGGCGCGGCGCCGCCGGGTGGAGGCGCGGGGGCGGCAAAGGTCAAGGCGACGGGGGCGCCGCGATTGGGGAAGTGAGTGAGAGAGAGAGAGAGAGAGAGCGCGCGACAGTGGGAAGAGATTTATCTTGAGCCGAGCTTAGCCATCGCCTAGCGCGTGGGACGGTTGGATCGGCTGGGAGCCGAGTCGAGAGCGGACGTTTGTTGGATGGGCGTGGCCGCCACACGGCACAAATCCGGGCCGGGTATGCACAGCCACAGGTTTGCATCCCGGCTCCACCAAATTTTTTTCCGTGAAGGAAGTGGCCTCCGGTACCCCAAAATAGGTATGCGCAACGTGATGGGCACACTGCTGGAGCTAGCCTTATAATCCCATCAGTTAGCTATGAATAATTTACAGTTTTACACGAACCTGCGCTCCCAAAACCATGCATCCGATGCGAGAGCAGGTATCTGCCTCTCTCTGGGACGGACAAGCAAAGCCCAAAGGAGAGTGTACGGGCTTGTCATATACTGTTTCTTGGCAATCCTTGTTTTGAAAAGGTCGTAGTAATCTGTAATCCTCTGTGTAGACTGAAGAGGGAGCGCGAGAACCAGAGGCACTTTGTACAGGAGCGGAAAAAGAGAGCCAAGAACGTACAGTAGTAGCATCGTCTGCGCAGCGCACGGAAGGATCGCGCATCCATGATGTGTAGTAGTATTGGGTTTCTTCTCTTGTGAATTGTGATTCTTCCCGCAGCAGCAGCACTGTGCTACGGCAGAGGATACAGATGGCATGCTACTGGTCCTAGGCTGGCGATGCGTTTGCAGATTGTCTTAAAAAAAAAAAAGGTGTCGAGTGGGTACGTGGGAGCGAGCGCCAGCTGGGGTCAGGTCAGGTCTCAGCCTCTCAGGTCATGTGCGGCCGCGCGCCATGAATGATCCTGCTCAAACCTTGACAGAGAGAGAGGTGAGTGCGCGCGCATGTGTGTGTGAGAGAGAGGTGGTTCCAACTTCCAACCAAACACAGCAGCCAGGTGCTGGTTGCATGCGCAGTTGGCTGGTTTGTATATAGACTAGCTGCGTGGCGCTTCGCGCGTGGACGAAGCCCCGTGTGGATTTGCAATGTAGAGAACAGTATTGATAATGCAAAATTATTTACATGTTCGAACAAAATAAATGTAAAATTACAACACCAGTGTTTCGGGATAGCTATACAGATTTCACCAGACGGATTCACATACCGAAGCATAAAAAGATTAGGATCAGCTTCCCTTCATGCATTTTTTCAGTCGACTTAGTTCCTATTAAATATACAGGACAAAAATGATTAAACATTGCAATGTATCCGGAAAACTAAGAACATTATAAGGGTACAACTAACATCCTAAGAAATCATAACCATGGCCTAAGTTAAACATAGCATAATGAATAATTCTTATCGCAAGCAGTAAGGATAGGTAATAAGTAACCCATAAAAAATACATTTGCAAAGCTTAGAACCAAGAAGATTTCGTAGTATCTCGAAAAAATACACCATCCAATTCGAATGGCATGGCAGGTACCTTAAAACATTAATATATCTTGGCAACTATATGAAAACAATCACAAAATGGCATAGAGTTTATAGATATACTACAAAGGGCAGTGCTATTAATAAAAAATGTTTAGCATTTCTTAGACAGAACCCCCTGCTGACTCAATTGAATTTATTCCAACTGTTCACCGGCAGTGTTAGCATTAACATATATATATTATTAAATGAGCTTTTTCTAATTTGGAGTCACACCGTTATCAGGATTGCTAACCAGGCATATAAAGTATGGTGCTTTTGCTGGGACTACGGTACGTACCAAGTCTTATACTTTGGTCGCTGGCAATGAAAACATTGGAGCACTGAAACAAATGCGGCAACTTCAGCATATACTATCAGCATGGCTTACAAAAATAATACAATATGTGGTCCAAAACGAAGCACTATTATTGACCTTCACATCACGGTGAAGAATGCGATCTGCATGTAAATAATCAAGACCATTAGAAGTTGCACAACCCACTTGCAAAGCTTCTGCCAAATGAAAATATAGTTGAACGATCAGTTCATGGATGCAGCAGAATATGTCAAAACGAAAGGTAGGTACAAACTGCACCTCCTCAGAGAAATGGGTACCATTAGCTCTTTTAATAGCTCCAGCCCTGGACCGATACAGACTGTATTAACAACCCTAAAGATTTAATGATAAAAAAATGAAAATAAATACATAACAGGTAAAAATGAAATAATATGAAGCTACAGTCAATCAGTGCATTATGAGTCCAGTAACCTGCCTCTTGTAAACTTCAAACCATCCGGTCACAAAATACATTAAGGAAAAAAGAACTGCCCATGTACAGTTTGTTTTAACAATGCTGATGCCATAAAGACCATCAGATTTCAAATAATGCATTGATATGTAGAAAAGAGGTAGTTTGGCGTGATCCATGTACACATTGAATCAAAAAATCAAGATTCTATCATTTTGCATCATTACTAACAAAAACAATCACCAAAGATAGGTATGCAGGCATGGAGCTCACCCTCCAGTCAGGCATGGAGCTCACCCTCCAGTCACAAAATACACTATTAAGGAAAAAAGAACTGCCCATGTGCAGTTCGTTTTACAATGCTGATGCCAAAAAGACCATCAGATTTCAAATAATGCATTGATATGTAGAAAAGAGGTAGTTTGGCATGATCCATGTACACATTGAATCAAGAATCAAGATTCTATCATTTTGCATCATTACTAACAAAAAAAAAATCACCAAAGATAGGTATGCAGGCATGAAGCTTATAAATGATTAATATAGGACTAGTTTAGCGATTGGAGTTTGTAATTTTGTATTTCTTCAATAAAACATCATTTATTAATAAAATTAAAGGCACAAAAATTTCCTAATTTTATATGCACCTAAAGGTATTATAAGGATCCAATTTCAAATAACATGGAATACAGACCAGAGAAGGACATAATAGCCTGCAAAGATTAAAAATTGCTTGTTGAGCTTAATCAGCTGGTAGGGGTAATATCTCAAGAACTCAGTGTATCCCAGCCTCTATCAATCGCGAGTTACTGTAGCACGAGCGGGAGATTCAAACGCCAGACACGCACAGGCTCCCCGCGCTGCTTCAATCGCGAGCTTCACGTGCTCTGATGCTTCTGTGTCCTTAATGCAGGAGCTGATGGGGATGCTCTAAATATGTGTGAATATGTTAGCATTTGACGCGAAAAAAATACAGGCTAAATGGTGGGATTGGAGCAGGGGTTAGTTGTGCGCAGAATAAATATTGAACCAGATACAGATCAAGATAGTGACATATCGATTCAGAATTATGGTTTCGTAATCCCTGAATGCTAGGAATCCATAGCCCTTGTATGAACAATTGGCTCATGGAAATAAAGGGCATATATAGTCAATCAACTAAGAATCAGCACTTCGTTAATATTACCATATGCCAAGGAATTCTGAAGGCATCATAAAATATGAACGGTAAATATCCGACTATAGATTTGTGGGGTCCTATAACCTAAACAATTTATAGAACAATATAATGAGTGGGGAAATTGATAGAACCCAGGGCTCGAAAGAGATGGCAAACATGTTCTACAGCAATATATGTGAAGCGGAATTCAACAGTGCAACATAGAAACGAAGACTATAGATTTGTGGAGTCCTGTAACCTAAACAATTTATAGAACAATATAATGAGTGGGGAAATTGATAGAACCCAGAGCTCGAAAGAGATGGCAAACATGTTCTACAGCAATATATGTGAAGCGGAATTCAACAGTGCAACATATAAACGAAGAAAGCTGTAGGTAGGCACTGATCCTTTGACCATCAACGGAGCCTTCTCAATAATGCGTACTACGGCTAGAACAAACATATACATGTGAAATTAGTGAGGAAAGACGGCAAAGAAAGAGAGATGAAAGGTGGGCGCAGCAACGTGCGATCGAGCAGCAGCATATCCCGACCATTCCCAACCGTGGGCGGCGTCGGAGGGAAGAGGCGGCGGTGAGGAGCTGAGGGATAGAATTATAAAATTTGTTTCATGCAAATTGTACACTATATGAAATATTTATATAAATAAGAAGAATTAAAAAGCAATTGAAAAGAGACGATGGACAGCAAAAAGATGAAGAAGACGCAGGTCGTATCAACATAGCAGCGCATCGTCATGTGTGATCCACCAGCGACCCGCGAGAGAAATCCACCAGCTCTAAATCTCATCGATGCATCGATCGTGTGTGTGTATATATGAGGTGACCTATGCAAGTATATATGGGATATGGCAATAGCCGGCCGGCCGCCCAAGATCGAACTTCAACTCAACGAAACTTGGAAATTTCAGCGTATTTTTGGAAACAAGAAAAACACCAAAAGCCCCAATCGACTTAAATCAAAATAGGACTGTTCTTTTCCTAACTAGTGGAGTAACAAGTAAAGTTAAAATAGAAAGTTAACTTTTTTTTGGACGTGGCCATGGTTGGCTTCCTTGAAGTCTCTTGAAGCTGAAGACCTTGAATGAACCGGCCGAGCTGGTAGCCCACATCGGCTTAATTTGCCAACTCGTAATATGCGTTTCACTCGCAGTGCTGCTCCAACCTGCTGCCATCCAAGAATGAAATGCGTGAAATAACTTTGCTTAAAGTTTACAAGAAGTTTCACATCATTCTTAATACGCGTAATGAAAATGCGTGAAAAAGCTGCGAGCCTGCAATGGGCCGACTCGGACCATCTGTCGTTCGCGGGGTGTGACGAAACCGTTTAGCATCAGGGATGGTTCCATCTTAGTTACCACCTGCATCATTTTTCTTTTTAAATCCTACATGCTATGGAAGCCAAAAAAAATTTTATATTATATTTTACACTCGCTCCATCTTAAAATATCTGTCACTATTAACTTTTGAGCACACGTTTAACCAATTGTCTTATTGAAAAAAATATCTAGATGTCATTTAATTTGTTATGACTTGTTTTATCATTAATTTCATTTTTAAGTATGACTTTTATTTTTACATATTTATACTAAAATTTTGGAACGCGTATCCAAAAGACAATGGTGACAAACAATTTTGGAACGGACGAAATATTACACTCCCTCCTATTATCAAATAATAAACGTTTTGGAGTACGGATACGTTACTCCTAGGAGTATTTTAACTAAACTACTCCTATGTTTAGATGATGACACGTGTCCCTTTAGATGAGATTTTCCACCCGCGCGTGCATGCAACAAATTTCTCCCGTAACATGCGGCCTTGCCCTCCATGCATGCATGCAAAGATGGCGTCATGCATGCAACTACTATTGATGCCTTTTTTCTTCTCTTTTTTTGACCGTAATTTTTTTTTGAAATCTCGAATTGACAAACCGTTTTCACCACCGTATTGCTGACATTTTTTCGAACAAATCTAGACCGGTCTCATTTTTTAAAAATTGCTTTACTACAATTGTGAGCAGCACATTACTACTCATTATGGAACACTTTACTACAATGTTTGTATAGTTAAACTATGAAGTATTGTACATGTGGAGTACATGTGCTGTATAGGCGAAGTATTATACAGTGGCTTATAGTAATAAAGTGTTGTACATAGAGTAGTAAACCTTTAGTACAATACTTTACCACTACTTATGAAAACCACAACTAATGAACAATTTTACTACAACATTTGTACAGGCAAACACTTTACTACTATTTATGAAACACTTTACTATAACGTTTGTACACACGTAAAGTAGTAATAGTATTGTATAGGCAGAGTACTGTACATATACTGTAAAGTATTAAACACTTAATAGTAAAGCATTATTCATGATTGTAGTAAAGCAAAAATTAAAAGGAGACCGGTCTAGTTTTGTTCAAAAAATGTCAAGAACACGATGGCGCAAACGGTTTTTCGATTGGAGCTTCCAGTGAAAAAATACGATAAAAAAGAAAAAAATAATATGTATGCATGCATGTAAGGGAGGAAAGAAGGAAGCTTTGCGTGCGTGTAGCGGCGCAGCGGGAGGGCGCATGCCGCTACGTGGGAAGAAAGATGGACACATGTCGCGTTTTTAATGTAGGAGCACTTTAGTTATAATACTCCTAGGAGTACACTAGCTAGTAGTAAAGTATAGCTTTATTCATGACTGTAGGTAAATTAGTAAAAAAACTACACATGCTGAGTACTGTGCATGTACTATGCAGTGGTGTACTGTACACTAGCTAGTAGTAAAGTATTTTCCGTAGAGTGGTAAAGCTCTGTTCATGATTGTAGTAAAGCAAAAATACCAATAGTATGTAGATGTTTTTCACACATGTCTGATGCGTTTTACTACATGTTTTTTAATTATGTTGCATATGTACTAAATATGATTGATTACATATACTATGCAGTAGTTTGTGCATATACTTAATGTGCTTTACTATAGTATGTATAATTGTTTACTACATTGGTATGAGTAGTTTTTGCCCTTGCTGTTATCGCCTAAAAGTTGTATGCATTTAGGGCTTTACTGCAATAGTATGTAGTAGTTTACAGACATAATCGAAATTATTTACTACAGAGCACCAAATGTACTGCATAAAATAGTATCTCAGTATCACAGTGTTGCATGTGTACCAATATATGCCTAAAGGTGAATGCATTTAGAACTTTACTGCGGTAGTTTGTTGTAGTTTACAAAATACCATAAAGTATTTTACTACATTGCTATGAGTAGTTTTTCTCTTGCTGTTGTTGCCTAAAAGTTGTATGCATTTAGAACTTTACTACAAAGGCATGTACTAGTTTACAGACACCCATGCTGTATAGAAAAAATGGAAATACATTTTTACTAATACTTAGTATTGCTGCAGAAATACTTTAATACAAGGATGACACTCTTTTTACCAGTACTTGTAATGTTTCTTTACTAACCATAAATCATGAATGTGTGGAGACATATTTTGGTACCGATGTAAGAAAATTTCTGAAAAAAGATTAAAGTAAAACTTTACTATCATTTGTGAAGGTGTTTTACTGGAGTATTTTTGCAAAGAGATATAATGATGTATCTAGTGTCATTATGCTTATGCTTGAATGCTTTACTACATAGACTGTATGTGTTTTACAACATAACCTTCAATATTTTTCTGCAGTGACCCAATGATGTACGTTATACTTATGTTTGAACTGCGTATCATTAAAATTATATGATGTTTGGCTACACAGGCTGCCTGGGTTTTACTACATGGGCTACAGAATTTTTCCGCAGTGATCATATGTATTTTGATATTTTCATACAAGAAGACAAATACCATTATAAGCTATGTATGATGCTTTTACTACATATAGGATACATGGGTTTTACTATATTTTACGGAATTTTTCTGTAGTGGTAATGGGCATGCCATTTACAACAATATATGATGCTTTACTATGTTTGCCACATGAGTTTTACAACATAAGCTATAGAATTTTCTACGGCGATCATGTCTATGTCAATTACAACAAAAAAGATGGATAAAACACACTGCATGACAAAATATGATAGGCATTGGTTTTTGTGATAACAAAAACATTCCATATTATCATAACATGTTCCTCTTCCACATTTATTTTGTTTTTTGCAAAAAGAAGAGTACTGAAACCTCCTCAATTCAGTACTCTTATGAAATACTTTACTATAACGTTGTACACACGTAAAGTAGTAATAGAATTGTACAGGCGGAGTGCTGTACACATACCGTAAAGTATTAAACACCGAATAGTAAAGCATTATTAGTGATTGTAGTAAAGCAAAAATTTAAAAGTGAGACCGGTCTAGTTTTGTTCGAAAAAATGTTAGGAACACGATGGCGCAAACGGTTTTTCGATTGGAGCTTCCAGTGAAAAATACGAAAAAAATAAAAATTAATATGTATGCATGCATGCATGCAACGCAGGAGGAAGGTGCAGCAGGAGGGCGTGCGCAGCCGTGCGGGAAGTGAGGAAAGAGAGAGGGACACGTGTCGTGTTTTAAATATAGGAGCACTTTAGTTATGATACTCCTAGGAGTATTTTAGTCTTCATGAACGTTTTGGATATTAACACAATCTCTAAAGTGTAACTTTGACCATATAAAAATATCATAATTTCTCTATAAAATACATTAAAACTATAGTATTGTGAAAGTTTTTTTAGACGAATATATCCATATAATTTTCATGTGCTCAATATAAATAACTTGAAAATTATTGACAGACAAATTTTTAAAAGTTTGCCTTAGAGCATACTAAAACGTCTATTATTTATGAGCTAGAGGAGTACTAAAAATATATGTCTTTATATTTATGTTTTATATTATATTTTTCACTTTTACTTGCAACTATTGATGGTAAATACTAATCTCTTAGTATATTCATATTTTCTTATTTTCTTAGAAATACTAATCACAATAATACATTCTCATGTAGTCCGTAGTTACTGGCACTAAGATTGAACCAAAATTGCGTCCAAATTACTATATTTTTAAAATTCCTGTTTGTGCAAAAAGATCCACAGTACTATTGAAACCCCATTTTGCCTATATTCGTGCTCTTGTGAATCCTAAATGGTCATTTTGTGGATCTGAAAATAACTGTCCATTGGAAGACTCCAGCCCGATTGTTGGCGTTCCCGTTCACGGCGGCCTCGCGGTACTCCCGTCGCGAGAGGCCCCCACGCTGATCGCGGTTCAGATCTGCTCGGACGATCTGGTTGTCGTTGTTTGAGCGGTGGCGTTGTGGTTCCGGCCGGATTGTTGGCTGGTTCCTCGCCGACCGTCTTGCGGCAATGGAGGGTGGCGCGTCTGCCGCGACCGTTGTTCCCCCGGTGACTGCTAGACACCCGGGAACTGACCCCCTCCAGGTTGTCCGCAGCCCAGTCGAGTTCATCGAGCAAGCAGGCGGTAGGGACGCCGCCGGGCTGGCGTAGGACAGCAGCCAATGCTCGGAACCGGACCAGCTGTCTCGGTCGAGCCAGTTTGCACCTGAGGAGTACGCAGAGGATCCTTGACGGAGGCGAGCAGCACTTCGCCCGTGCTCCTATTGAACCTTTCCCGGGCAACGTCGGCCTCCTGCCGCGCGATCTGCGAAGGAGTAGCAACGGCAGCCACCGCCGCCGGGGAGCGATCCCCTCTTGCGCCATGGCCATCCCCGGTAGCCATGAGGACATCCCGGATCTGGGCAGGCTCAGAGGGAGTCATCGTCGTGTCTGTGACAGAGACGAATCTAGCGGGTGAGACCTGATACGAGCCGGAGAGATCCAGCCCGTCGTGCAGATCTATGTCTTCATCACCCCCAGTCAGCGTGGGGTAAGATCCAACTCACTGAGAGCCGGGATCTGGTCCTCCGGTAGCCTGCTGGAGGACGGATCAGCCGGGGGCCAACCGATCTGCCGGGTTGATCCGCTCCAGCGGGCAGTAGGAGAGGTAGACATCTCCGTGTGCCCTGGGTACTCCAAGATCACGGCGTCGTCGCCACTAGCATAGTACTCGTCGCCGTCTTCAACGTCGTCGAAGCAACACATGTCCCTGGTGTCACCAGAGTTGATCAACACCAGGAGGATTGCAACCGATTAGGGATCTGATCCCGTCCCCACGGACGAGGCCAGCTGTCGACGATTGGGACTCGGGTTCCACGAGCCGAGCTTACTTATTGATGAGGGACAAGACAACCCCTTCTAATCGGTAGCGTTGCGTTCCAGATGCGATCTACCGGGCAATCACAAGAACAGGGACACAGGGGATTTTTATCCTGGTTCAGGCCCCTCACTGTCGAGGTAATAACCCTACTCCAGTGCGTTGTTGATGATGATCAAGAGATTACAAGTCTTCCAGATCAGATCCGGGAAGGAGGGGGACGAACTGCAGGTGAGACCGGGCTCAACCACAGCACGCGGGGCACAATGTGTGTAGCGAGGGAGGGATGTGTGTACAACTCGTACGCTACTTTCCTAGTACCTCACGCAGGAGGGTTTATATAGGGCAAGGCGTATGTAGATAAGATGGAAACTACCCCTAAGTCGGTGGAGGCCGCCGCGCCGTCAGGGAACCCTAGCTCCGCTGCCAGAAACCCTAACCGCCCCGTCGCGTCTTGGGCCGGGCCTTGATCCACGCTTGCTTGGAGGAGAAGTCTTCAACTTGGCCGGCAAGGCGCCGGGTAGCTGCACGCCAACGCGCTGCAGGGCAGGAGGTACCGGGAATACCTGCAAAATGATTATAGGGCTATCGGGCACCGGGTAGGAGACTCAATCCCCGACAAACATCAAGTATTTCGAAGAAATTCATTTGGCTCCATTCAACCCCCTTCTGTTGCCATATCTTGAGCCCTCGGTATCAGGTCAGTGGTATCATCGAGTAAATTAGTATCGTCTTATATAGGGGAGTAGGCACCAAAGTGGTACCATACGGGGGGGTATTTGTGAGAGGTATCGTAAAGAAAAGGGCATAAGATTTCATGAACAAGTATCGAGTCAGGTGTCGTGAAGTTTTTGAGGGTACAAAAAATGGTATCAGATATCACAAAACAAGTATCAGGTCTGGTATCGAGTATCGAAAAAGTATCATAAGAAGGTATCAGATATCGCGAAAACAAGTATCTATCAGTTATGACATCGAGTATCGGTCGTATTAGGTTGGTGGTACCAAATATCACAAAAAAAATCTTGATTTTAAATGAACTATTATAAGATTTTGACAAGTGAAGTTTGAGCAATGAAAAATGAAAAATTCAAAAAAAATGTGAAAATTATTAAAATTGATTGATTAGAATTTTAGATGAATTATGAAACTTGTTCTATGCAATTTTAGTGTCCAGATCAAAAAAAATATAAACACAAAAAATTTAAATATGAAAAAAATGAACCGTGTCTGCCTTCGTAGCAGCGAGCATCATGCATTCTGGGGGGACGCCAGCGACGTTGATCGGACGACCTGTACGAAAAAATAGATGACTAGGGCATATCCTCCGCGCGTGAGGGACGAGAGTGCGTAAGAATTTCTGAGAGCATCGCCAGCAGGATCTCTGTATTTTGGTCTCTATATCTCTTCTCTAAATCACTATTCACTTCCTATATTTCCATATCATC
Organism: Raddia guianensis; assembly: GCA_036346415.1. Lineage (NCBI taxonomy): Eukaryota > Viridiplantae > Streptophyta > Magnoliopsida > Poales > Poaceae > Raddia > Raddia guianensis. The sequence goes on along the minus strand of CM070542.1, from coordinate 3,013,401 downwards.
CGACAGCGCCTCTATTCTCAAAAAGATATAGAGATTGTATAGAGGGTCTCTAAAATAGAGACTAGGAGGGGAAGTCTTTAAATCTAGAGACTGACATAGAGACTCTGTTGGATGCTGTATAGAGACCGAAGACTGTTGTAATGTTTTAGATAACCTGTAAAGGATGCTCTGATAGAGATTTTGTCACAGGCCTAAACGGCGCGGGCCTCCGCGCTTGCTTGCGAGATCAGCCCGCTAAGCAACAGCGGTCCAAACGAGAGAGGCACTGCTGCTGCCTGCTGGGTTCGTCCACCGTCGAGCCAAACCCTAGCGCTCCTGCGCCGCCGCTTCGTCGCCCCGCCGCGCAGCTTTCCTGTTCGCATCCGCGCGGCCCCTCCTCCGCCTAGTCGCCCCCGGCCTCGCTGCCCCCTTCTCGCGTCGGCCGCGCCGCCGCACCGCCGGCTCCTATTTCCACATGGAGGTGCCGACGGAGTGGCCGGCCTATAAGGTTCGGAATACCTTCCTGTCCTACTTCAAATCCAAGTCGCACACAATATTGGAGTCCAGCAGCGTGGTCCCTCCCGTCGAGGACACTACGCTGCTGTTTGCCAACGCCGGGATGAACCAGTTCAAACCGGTCTTTCTCGGCACCGCGGCGCCGGACACAAAGCTCGGCCGTTTGCGCCGCGCCTGCAATACCCAGAAGTGCATCCGCGCCGGCGGGAAGCACAACGACCTCGACGATGTTGGGAAGGACACCTACCATCACACCTTTTTTGAGATGCTCGGGAATTGGTCATTCGGTGACTATTTTAAAGAGGAAGCCATTGGATTTGCGTGGGATCTCCTAACCAAGGTATCGGATTCTTCCTTGGATTCTTACATTCTCTCGCGAGCATAGGGGAATCGAGGGGGCTTATTCGCTGATTGTTTTTAACCATAAATGATATGCATTTTAAGCTTTGCTTTATCGAATCTGCATGTACTCATGTGAAAACTCAACTAGAACTACTTAATGATATATTGGATCTTAGATTATCTGCCTGGAAAAATGTGATACGTTTGAACTTGAAAGATATAAAGCAATATGCGCAAAGTTCCGAGGAACATATTTGAGCAAAACAGCAGGGCTGATGTTTAAATGCTGATTGTGGATGTAAAAATCCAAGGGATAATACATAAGAGTTGAAGGCACGATCTATTAAGTTGGTAAAATTTGTTCATGGGAATTTAATTCTGGGCCTCTTTTTAATGATATATATAGCTTTATACATAAATGCATCTGAATAAAGAAAAACTACAAACGTAATGTGGAAAATTGTAGTCATACGAATTACCTACTGGTTTATGGAAATATCGGCCACCTTCTTATTGCCTACCGACTGCTGTTTTGGGTATGCAGGTGTACAAATTGCCGACAGATAGAATTTATGCCACATACTTTGGTGGTGATGAGAAATCTTGCCTTGGTCCTGATGATGATTCCAGGGAAATATGGTTGAAATATCTACCGGAAGAAAAAGTTCTACCCTTCGGGTGCAAGGTATAGTGGATGTGCTTGGTTTTTTGTTGACAGCTAGGATATCAGTTTTACTTTTTCATCCTGTTGTTAATTTCTCTTGGGAAATTTCGTCCAATTATTTGACTATACGACTATCTTAATGTCCTTAGTTAATTTTTTGAGCAGGATAACTTTTGGGAGATGGGTGACACCGGTCCTTGTGGGCCATGTACTGAAATCCATTTTGATTGTGTTGGCAATCGTGATGCTGCTTCATTGGTGAACAATGATGATCCTACCTGCATTGAGATATGGAACCTTGTGTTCATTCAGGTTAAAGCCTTTTTTGTGTGGATTATTAAGCTTTCAATTCTTATACATGTTGTCTTTACTTATTTATTCATTATTCATTATATATACTGGTTGTGCTTTTTTAAATTTCAGTACAATAGGGAAGCAGATGGTACTTTAAGACCTTTGCCAGCGAAACATGTTGACACAGGAATGGGTTTTGAGCGTTTAACTTCTATCCTTCAGAATAAAATGAGCAATTACGATACGGATGTATTTATGCCAATATTTGATGCCATCCACCAAGTATGATTGCCGTCTATACTTGTGCTATTTCTTTTGTGCATGTGCAATGTAATTGTGAATTGATTTGTGAAGCACATAATTTTATTGATAAATTTGATATTCACATAAAAATGCAGTTGGCCGGTGATGGAGTTCAACCATACTCTGGTAAAGTAGGTTCTGATGACAGTGGGAAAGTTGATATGGCATATAGAGTAGTTGCAGATCACATAAGAACCCTATCTTGTGCTATTGCTGATGGTTCCAAACCTGGTAAGTGCATAATTTTTGGTTGGTGATAATTAATAATAATAATGAATACCATCGTTGTAAGTAGGGTTTATATGTTATTAGAAGATGTAAAAACTCATAAGACATCTAAATATAAATATCTTTTAAGGAGTTTGCCAATTTACATTTGTATGATATAACGATCCTAGGAATTTTACCCTAATATGAAATGTGAATGACATTCTTTTTGGGACGGAGCGAGTATCTGTTTTCAGACGAGAAACTTGCACATAAGTATGCCAAGCAAGTGATGTGGCAGTGAATTAAAATGCATTTATGGACCTTAAGTAGCTTCAGTTTGATATGTCCAACTTGAGTCGAAATGAAAAAAACATGAATTGCTATGCCCCTCATAGACCGCCATATTGTCATGAACCAGCGTTCAGGAGTCATGACATGGATAAACACCACCTGGAGGTACGTCATGTCATAGGCACTAATCCATGACCATCAATAAGCGGGAAGGTTCTACAGATGTGTGCACAGTAACTACTTTGGTACTGTATCACAAGATCAACATTAGGATTAGTTCCTGTTGGTTAGGGATTATATTAGATTAGTTCCTTTTTTAAGAAGATAACGTGGTTTCTTAGGACTTTAGTTATCCCGTATCAAAGGGACACCATGCGTCCATTATCAGGGAATCAAGAATAAACTATGAATCTATCCCCAGCCTTTGTTGTTCTCTCCCATGTCTATGCTCTAATCTCCTCCATACGTGATACGGCGATACAACAAAACTCTTATTTGCTTTTGCTTCTCGGTTCCCATGGTTCTCACGGTCATCGCAAAAAATCCCTGCCAAAGCGTTTTCTTTGTTCTATTCCTCGTCTCTCCCTCCCTCTCACTTCTTTGTCTATTCTTATGGCAGCTGCTCTAGTGCATTGCAAGATAGCAAGGGAGACCTTCCTTCTTTGTGTTCTTCGGGAGCCACGTCCCGGTATTGAGCTGTCTACTACTATGAGCTAGGCAACCGGCGACACCCCCACCCCTAACCAGCGACCAGATTGAGCTCCTCCGTGAGCGGCTTCTTGTAATCTTCCTTCTCTAGTACGATGGGACTTCGATTCGACGACATCTTCCTCCCTTTTGCCTCGTTGGCGGCAGTCTCCATGGAGGGTGCGAAGTATTATGAACATGTCAGGGTTATTTTTATTTTTTTGTAAATTATAATTCCACTGATACATATAGGATACATCTCGGGGCGTATCAGATATGTATCTCTATCCAGTTGTATCCTGATATGGGTACACCCATTATGATAATCTCATTTGATTACATTAAATACATGGGAGATGTTTTTCTTTCGAGAACATGACATGAAACGCGAGAGGATGTTGCATTGGATAAGTGTTTAGCTAGCTTGTTTGATTTAAGCCACATTAATTCATCTTTCATATTTCCTTTTTCACAATATCTTTAAAAATAATCACAAATCACCGTTTGGCAACCACAAACCTTGTGTAGAAGCGAAAAGATCGTCATCTTTTTCTTTATCTTAATGTACTATATGCCTTTTGGGTTTCGTTTGTTTTTTTAGTGCTACTTTGTTGTTTCTAATAAGTTGATTCTTTTTAGGAAATGTGGGGAGAGAATATGTTCTGAGGCGTATACTTAGACGGGCTGTTCACTTTGGTCATCAAAAATTGATGGCAAAACAAGGATTTTTTAGCTCGTAAGAGCACTCATTAGTTGCTATATTCCATTACTTTATGTTAAACAATTTGTTTCCTTGGCTTTATTCAAACATGTCTGAGTCAAAGAGGCATCACTCAAATTTTGGTGGTTCCATTGATGATGGAACACAATATACATCTAACTGTTATTTATTGAATATTTGTAGGCTAAGGTGTTGGACCATTAACCGTCCAGACATGAAAAAACAAAATTGCACATTGTTTTTGTTTATGTTGGGCCTCTGATATATACTATTGAACTTTTTTCTCACTTGAATAGCCTCGTAAATGTTTTCGTCCAATTGATGGGTGATGTATTTCCTGAGCTCAAGAAAAACCAAAAGAGGATTGAAGATATTATTAAAGATGAGGAGGAAAGCTTTGAGAATACTCTAGCAAAGGTAATATTTGTTTCAAGGTTACTTCCGTGTAACATCAGCTTGGCCGCTGAAGTGTTTATTGAGGCATTATTTATTTTAAATAAATATGAGATGCTGCCGGCCTTAAGGAATGCTTGCATACTTCATCCTTTGCTAGAGGGAGGGGGAGGGTGTTAGAATCGACCGGGAGGGGGAGGGTGTTAGAATCGACCCAGGTATCATTTGACCAACTAGATAATCAGGACGACACAGATCTTGTGAATATCCCGTCGAGCAGCTGCAGACCACCAACAGCGTTTCAAGCATTGCCGCAGTCTTCTTCTGTGGGCATCAAACGACAACTCGAGGACGAGCTGTCTCACGAAGGGTGAATTTATGTGACTAGCCCCAAAAAGGGATAGGATAGGGCTAGTAACCCGCTCATGCGTGAACAGTGACCCTCGTCAATTGATTAGATTGTTTTAATTTGTTGGGAGATTAGGCTATCAGTTGCAATCTATTATTTTCTAGGTATGTTTGCTAGGAGGTTATCATATATAAAGGACTAATCGGTTCTTATGTTAAGTAAGCAATAAAGAATAGTTCTTTTTGCTCCTTGCGTGTGGCGTGACGCTCTTGCTGACATGATGCCACTTGCTAAAGAAAAGGAGGGGGGAAGGAATTTTTGTTTATGCAATACTACAAAACATAGAATAATTTTTTATGTTGAGTGACTAGAGAATGTGTTGTTGCACGGTTGCACCTTGCAATGGAGCACATGAATAGGAGCTTATATAAGATCATAATTGTAAATTGCTGTCTTGTACCATTAGTTTGGATTGAAATGGCTTAGTTTCACCTGAATAAATATTATCTTACTTTTGGTGCCACTGCCATTAGCAATCTAATTTGAACAAAAGCTTGTCATATGATCTCACCTGGCCTATTATTTCTTTGCATTCTTTGATGCTGCTGTTTGGCCAGTTAATGCTTGTGCTGTTGGTGTAATTTTCAGGGGTATGAAAAATTTAAGAAAGCTGCGGATGCTGTCAAGGAGAATGGGGGGACAGTACTTAGTGGGCAGGCAAGTCTTTATTTAAATTTCAGTGCAGTACTTATCACAGTGTTCCCTGTGTTTGTAAAATATTCTTTGGATTGTTTCAAATAAGCTTTTCAGAACTCACAAGTTCAGTGCTACTAACTCCATCTTGATCAGATGATCTGTAATTTTGCTTGATCAGATGATCTGTGATTTTGTATTATGTAAAATAATTCAGGGGTAACTCTTTTCCTCTTTACCTTTTTTTAATAATGGAGATGGAGATGCAGTTCAGCGTATGCTTTTTATTCACTTTTTTTACCTTGTGTCGGTAATTTATTGACCCTCTGTGTTCATGTTGTTTTTGTCAATGCTGCAATTGCTATTTCCTTCGGGATGCATTTATTTTGTGGGATACCTATGGTTATCCAATTGATTTGACCGAGGTTAGTTCATTTTTTTAACAGAAATTTATTGTACGTTTATCTTGTATTCTTATTGATTCCCATCCTATAGGTCATGGCAATTGATTATGGGTTGACTGTCGACATGGAGGGTTTTAGTTCTTCTATGGAAGAAGCGAGGCAAAAGGCTAGGAATGCTCGTTACAAGGTGGTTTCTTTTTCAAAAAGTATAGAAGCTCCTTTGTGGAGCAATTTTTTTGCCCAAGTACTATTCCAGTTTGTATTTACATATAATAATAAATTTTTTTGCCTTAATTTGTCTTTATGTTTTGCATGTGTTTCAATTGTTTGGGAGCTTTCTTAATTTTTTTTTGTTTGTGTTTTTCTTCATTTTCTTTCTTGAAGGCTGGGGGAAATTCTATTGTTTTTGATGCCAATGCTACATCACAACTGCGCAACCAGGGGCTTGTCAGCACAGATGATAGCCCAAAATTCCAGCACAAGGTTTGATAAACTGTTTGATTCTTTATACTTGTATTTTGGCTATATTAAACTTTTATTAGGTAGAGTTGCTTCTGATTTTCAATGCAGTAAAGAGTAAACTTACCTGGTTCAGCTTCTGGTTTTATTGCATGTTTCATATTGAGAATGGACTATGGTAAGAACATAAATACTGATTGTCTTGTGCATACCTTGAAAACATTTTTAAGGCGCATGAAAGTGTGGTGAAGGCTATCTACACTGGTTCGGAGTATATAACCACTGCATCTGGTGATGAGGATGTCGGTCTTGTGTTGGGAAGTACAAGCTTCTTTGCAGAACAGGGTGGTCAGGTACTATTTGTTGACGTGGATGTAATATTTATTTAGTTGAAGACTTGAAATCTATTATCGTGAGTAGCTTTGCATGCAGGTGTGCTCCCCCAAATAATCGGCAAAAGCTCTCATCAATGCTTAGATAATTTTTCTTTGTTATTTACATCAAGTTAACATCTCAAACACCAAGTTGCTGTGTCTCATAATCTTATTCCATTGAGATTAGAAGCATAATATTGTTGTTGCTCATACAAATAGTGATGGTTTGTTTTTCTTCAAAAATTTTTTTACAAGTGGATGTTGCTAAGTGACAGAAACAGATAATGCAATTTATTCTCAGCAATTAACAAATTATTATCCATTTGTTTTTTTTTTCTTTGTTGTGCCATACATTCTATGATTCTTTTCTACCTGAGTACAAAAATTTTTGGGCATTAGATATATGATACTGGGAGTATTGATTGGTCATCTGGATCATTCACCGTGAACAACGTCCAAGTAATAGCTGGCTATGTTCTGCATATTGGATCATTTGCAAAAGGTTCCTTGTCTATTGGCGATAAAGTGACTTGCAAGGTAACATCTGTACTATAATCAGATCTTTGTGCTGAATCAGTTCATCCGTGGTACGTGCTAAATCATATTTCAATATTCATGCTACCTTTGTTAGGTTGATTATGTCCGGCGTGCTTTGATTGCCCCAAACCATACGTGTACTCATATGCTGAATTTTGCTCTAAGGGTATGCTTTATTCTTCTCTAAAATTTAAGTAGGGTCTCTTTTGTACTCATGATGATTGTGCCATTGTTACTGCAGGAAGTACTTGGTGATCATGTTGACCAGAAAGGTTCCATAGTTCTTCCAGAAAAGCTGAGATTTGATTTCTCTCATGGTATGATATGGTTCTTTTTATGCAACATTTACATGATGTATTTTCTTGGCTTGTCACTCAACTGTTAGTCCATAACAGGGAAACCTGTTCAACCTGAAGATTTGAGAAAAATTGAGTCTATAGTGAATCAACAAATAAAGGACAAGTTGGAGGTATTTGCACGTGAAATAAAATTAGCTGATGCGAAGCGTATAAATGGTCTAAGAGCTGTGTTTGGTGAAGTAAGTTTTTTTACTGACCTTGGTATACCATAACCTCATGTTTCATTTTGTATGTGTTGTTAGTTACTGTAACACATTTCATATATGGTATTTGTAGATCTACCCTGATCCAGTGAGAGTTGTGTCAGTTGGCCGCAAAGTGGAAGATCTTCTTGCAAATCCTGAAAGCAAAGAATGGTTATCCATATCAACTGAGCTATGTGGAGGTATTTGCTGCTATCAGCTATTTACTTTTGCATTTTGTGGTTGTATTATTGAATGTTTGTAAGTTTATTAGGTACACATATCAAGAACACTGAAGATGCTAAAGCGTTTGCCCTGTTATCTGAGGAGGGTATTGCAAAAGGTGTTCGGAGGATAACAGCTGTCACTGCTGAATGTGCCACCCAAGCTATGATGTTGGCATCATCTTTTGATGCTGATATCAGTGAAGCATCTAATTTGGAGGGAACCATGTTGGAAAAGGTAGGTCTGTTTATCATTAATATGATTTGCAGGGTTGAGATACTCATAAATTGTGTTTTAATGGAAGGTATTATGATGTATACATATTTCACAAGAAAACTACATGCTTGGCCATTGTATGGATAGATGATGTAAATTGTACTTTAGTGACATTTCCTGTTGATCTCTCTAAAAGTGCTTCCAGAGTAAGCATTGGATCTAACAGTGGTTCATATCTATCAGAAAATTGCTTCCATCAAGAATGCATTGGACGCAGCTGCTATCCCTGCTGCAAGAAAAGCTGATATAAGAGGCATGGTCTCAAAGTTGGAGGTCCGTAATTACTTATTTTCAGCTGTCACTTCTCATAGAGAACAATCTCTTACAGTGCTCGGCGGTATTACTTTAATATTCAGTTTTGAGCTGATTGTACCTGTTGCATCTCTCAGGAGCAACTTAGGAAGGCCAAGAAGAAAATGGGTGAAGAAAATATCCAAAATGCTGTGAAGACAGCAATGGATGCTGCAGAAGCTGCTCTTTCTCAGAAAAAGCCATTTTCTGTTGCTCATGTCAATGTGGGTCTTGATACAAATGCTATCCGGGAAGCAGTTATTAGAGTCAAGGACCAAAAGGTCGGTGCATTGTTTTGTACAGTTCTTTTTTCATCTGACCGTTGCAAGAAATAGGTCCAAATTTGCTATTAGTTCGTCTCCAACCCACATACCCACCTGTGTAAAGAACTCCATGTCATCTAGGCATATCTACAACCTATTCTATATAGTATTAAAATACTGGCCCGCTGATATACATCAAAGCACAGTTGGTGACACCGCATTAACCCAAATGGCGTTTTTAATGTAAATTATAGTGATTTTACGTGGGAAAGGACACCAAGCATTTATTTTATTATTAAATGCACAGATTATTTATTCCTTTAACCAAATCTCAGATGCGGTGATGTACTTACAAGTTATATTGTCCAGAGATTGTCAATAATGCTGTTCAGCACAGACAAGGCCACAAATAAAGCTATTATCTGCGCTGGTGTGCTTATTAATGCACCCAGTGGCTTCGAGGCGAAACAGTGGCTTACGAGTCCAATTGAAGAACTTGGGGGAAAGGGAGGTGGAGGCAAGAATGGCATTGCCCAGGGTCAGGTGGGCAAGAATTGCATTTGTTACCACTTTACATGCTCTCAGAACTGAAGTTTAATCAACTAAAATTTTGAAAATTATGCAATGCAGGGAAGTGATGCCTCACGAATCAAGGAGGCCATGGAGGTTGCCACCAAGGTTGCTACATTGAAGCTGAGCTGATTGTCATACATTGTCCTCGCCGATGATGCTCTTCATAATAATGTTGAAACACAAATATTATGATTTTGATTAGAAGCATGGGTGTGTTTCGTTTGTAGCCTCTATTTGGACAAAATGATATTTAAAAAACACAGATGCTGCATTTCTCATAGTACCATATTGTTTAAACTAATCAAATCGGGTTCAGTTGCATGCAAATTTATTTGAGCGCAAGGTTGCTTAATTTTATTGTTATGTAATTTCTTGTGATAGTTGCTCCTTGGGTAGTTGTACATCATGGAATGTGGAGGCGTTGTTGTCTTCACTGCACAGCATGAAGAATGGGCAATTGGGTTTCGTTGTCAGATGGCGCTCTGCCTCATCGTCTGACCGTTACTTCCTGGCTGGTTTCACTTAATTCTTTCTGAAATTTTCTGAGATCACAAACCTCTACACGTCTATACAAATTCGATTCAAATCGCTGGCTTTTCTGCTGAGATTTGGAAAGGCAAGCGTAACCAAACAGAACACACATTTTGAGATAAGAAGCTGCAAAATGAGTAGTAGTAGTACCATATATATTAAAGGTTCACATCGAAGATAGTCAAACTCTATAGGTACATGTTGAACTCCATGCTCCTAGGCATAGTGTAGACAGCTAATATTTTGGGCCAACTAAGAACTTTTGTTTGTAAATTTTTGCAAATCAGAAGTACCAAACAGTAGAATTATTAGTACCCAATGTATGTATACTCATAGGGATGGACACAATGCAAGGTTCATTGCTGAGATTGACATAATTTTTTTCAGTCGACAACTTTGGATAATTCCAAGCTGGCAGCTCTAATAATGGATAAGAACTTTAAATGTTTGTAAAATGTTGGATAAATTTCAAACTGAAAGATATTTTCTTTTTATGTGAGTTATTATGTAATTCATTCGCAAAACAATAACGACAGGATCTCCTTCGTCTAAAGGTAGGGAAGGAGGGAGGCGCGGCCACCACGTCCGGAGGTGAACGTGCAGTGGGGCAGTTTTCCTTGCAGTCCTCTTCTCTACGCCAACATTCACCATCACTGATCACACAACACCAACAAACTTTGCAGCCAATAAGAGGTTTCTTCACGCATAGTGGCCCCGGGGGAATGTTGATCTTCTGGCTGTCCATCTCATCCACGCCTAGGCCTATCAGCGGAAGATGATATGTAGTTAAAAAAAAAGAGTAAATTGAACCTACCATACAACAACTTGTTGTGTTGTATCACTTTAGTCCAACAACCTGCAAAACATGCATACACATACAGCAAGTTGTCAAATGTGTGCATGTACAATTTTTAGACACGCTGGCAACATGACGTGGATGCGAGTTTAATCTGGACACGTTGGACGGGATAAACATGCGGCTGTCGATCCCCCTTCTCTCGGTTTGATCCTCGCGATTGGCGGCGGCCGTTCGTGCAATTTCCTCTTTAAAAATGATGATTTGGATATGCTTTGTCAGTGCCATTTTTTTGGTAAAAAAGAAACACAAATCAGTTGGATCCGAGCAAGAAAGGGATGTGCTATATTTGCAGGGAAACATATATTTTGCATGGATTACGAAACATCCGAGAAGCAGCACCAAGAAGAACATATACTTTTCCAATGAACATCTCAAATGCAATAGTTGTAGCTGTGTTGAGAATCTGTGAGATGGTTTGTGTTTTGTTTTTGGGATACATGTTGATAATCTTCGCTTGTATACACACATATATAAACAGCAAAGCGATAAAGGACTACTAAAAGTGTTGGATGATATATGTAGCAAGAATTTATCATGGGCAACGTATCCGGTGCTAATAGTGGTGAGGTGCTAATGTGCTAAAAATAAACTGTAGTCATCTAATTCAGCATAACCCACCTCCTCACTTAAACTCTTTTAAAATCTCAGGAAAATCTCCCTCCACCATATAGCCACGAATCTGATCCTCTGAGTTCATGAAAACTCATTAAAAACTGGATGTAACATTCATTCGCAACACAATTGATAGCACATGGAATTTCTTTGTTATCAAAGCTTTATCATCCCCTAACAGCTTACAGAATTGTGCTTTTCAGTGCCTCCTTGTATGGCGTCATAGCATTGTGTTTTTTTTTCTCATGCCTCTACTGTCGGGGATTAAATTACGGCCCATTGCCATGGCCCACTCCCTGACGGCCCGATCAAACAGCCTACTAGGGCCCAGCTCCCTGGAAGGTTCTATCTGGCCCATATGCATCCTGCCGAACAGCTTCCTGGCTGGCGTGGTGCGTAGTGGCCAAGGAATCGTGTTTGAGTCCGTCTCGAACAAGAGTTCTGCACGGCTATGTGAAGACCCGAATGTGGTTTCCCGGATTGGAATAGGAGTCGTGATCCCCAAGACTAGGAGTATGCCTTGTCTGCCTCGGGATATATTTGGCACGTTGAGTTCGTTACGATCTCGTAGTTAGCCCGGCCCGATATTCCCTCGGTAGGTCGGTTTGATCTGTACTATATAAACAGGGCCTCTACGGCGTGTAGAGGGCATCTGGCCAAAAGCTTACGCATCTGGCATCTCATAAACGCCTGATCTTCGCATCGTCGCACTTGTACACACATAATCTCGCCGAGACTTGTTCGTCTCGCCGAGCCACCTCTTGTAATCATCTTTGATATATAAGAAAGGCTGGACGTAGGGTTATTATCTCCGAGAGGCTGAACGGGATAAAACCCCCATCTCTGCTCGTTGTTGTTCGTGGTTGTTCGGCGTGTCTCCTATCTCACTTTCAAAGAACCTTAGCGACTTGAGATCGTTATCTCAACCGTCGACAATTGGCGCCGTCCGTGGGGATACGCAGATCGTGCATGTCGAACTCTATCAGCGACCAGGAGATTCTCCCTGAGAACTACGACTCAGAAGGGCAGGATGTCTCGTCCCCTGTCAGATCGGATCGATCCCTTCGATCTCGATCGCCCTCCAGATCTGGTCCCCGCGACGAGCTTCGTGCTCGGGGGCTGGATCAACTTCGCACCGGTTAGCTCTTCGCCTGTAGCGTAGCGTCGTCCCGTGGACGAGCTCCGTGCTCGGGCTGGATCAACTCGCGACCGGCGGCTCTTCGCCTGTAGCGCGTCTCGTCCCCGCGACGAGCTCCGTGCTCGGGCTGGATCAACCTCGCCGGGCAGCTCTTCGCCGGCGCGTCTGGTCCCCGTGACGAGCTCCGTGCTCGGGGGCTGGATCAACTTCGCACCGGGCAGCTCTTCGCCCAGGGCGCGCGTCTGGTCCCCGCGACGAGCTCCGTGCTCGGGGGCTGGATCAACTTCGCGCAGCTTTTCGCCTCTTCGCCGGCGTCGTCTGATCGCGACGAGCTCCGTGCTCGGGCTGGATCAAGATTCGCGCGGGCAGCTCTTCGCCGGAAGCGTCTCGTCCCCGCGACGAGCTCCTTGCTCGGGGGCTGGATCAAGTTCGCGCCGGGCAGCTCTTCGCCCGGAGCGCGCGTCTGGTCCCCGCGACGAGCTCCGCGCTCGGGGACTGGATCTCTTCGCGCCGGGCAGCTCTTCGCCCGGGTCGCGCGTCTGGTCCCCGCGATGAGCTCCGTGCTCGGGGACTGGATCAAAACTCCTTCCGGATCCCGAGGATGTTCGCCTGATAGTGGATGACGGGAGAGAGCTGACCAGCACTTGGAACATCGACCAGCTTCGTAGGTTCCTCGTGTAGGTCTTTCGTTTCCTAGCTTCGCGCTTTTTCTCATATTTCGCGCCTTAGTTCGTCCAAGTCTCTCGGGCTGCCATGTAAAGTTCAACCCATTGAACGGTGAATGTTTGCGGCCCCCTGCGGCCCTTCTCACCATTTGTCTTCTCAGACTACTCTTTCTCTCTGGTAATACTTGATGGCTGCCCGGTCTTGCGAACTCTTGGCTCCGCAATCTTAAGGGTTTTCCCTGCCCGTATCTTGTTTCAACAAGTTTCTAAACTCAGAGTTGCGTAACACGGCATCCGCCTTGCGGCTAAGCGCTCTCGTAAGCCCTCGCTGGCAGAGGCACTTACCGCTCACGGCACAACCACTTGGCAAAGCTCGCTCTCGTAAGCCCTCCGCGGCGAGGCATTTTCCTTGTTCGGTTACCTTGAATCGCCTAACTTACGTTAACGAGCGGTTCGAGCGAGTCGATCAGATACGGTGTCGCTCTAACTCTCTACGACGTGCTTGAAGTCGCAAGTTCAGATCTTCATGCATCGTCCGTCTTGGGAACTAGGCGTCGTTCTTTCTCTTGTGCACTGTTCGAGTTCGCAAACTCAGTCCTCGGCAGCACCTGACAATGGCTGGGAGTTAGGCTAAGCATTCTACCGGTTTTTCTTAAAACTTTCTAGCTATTCGCCTTGCTCTTGGTTTTCTGTTCGTCCTTGTCTTTTTTTGCTCTTTTTGCGTGAAAAGCCGCCGCTCGATTCAAGCGCTGCTCGGCGGTCTTGAGTCGCTTGGCTACTCCACGGAGGGCCGCCTCTCCTCGGTCGATTGGGACTTGAACTGAATTTCGCAACCCGATGACGTTTTCGTTTTCAGTTCCTTTCCTTAGCGTTGGTTTTTCAAAACCTCGTTGGTCTTTCGCTCTCGTAGCGCTCCCCGCGTGCGAGCATGTCTTTTTATTTGGCGACGACCTGTACGTCTCCGGTTAACCGAAGCGGTGCACCACCGATGGAGTTCTGCCCACCGTAAGCCGATTCTCATCGCAAAAGGCACTCCTGGCGCTGGTTCCGCACCCGCCGAGGCGACACCAACGCTGCACGGGTCCATGCCCTGATAAGATTTCACCTCGCACGTCTTGCCTGCGGCTAAGGTCCCGATCGCCTTCCCTGGTTAGCGGTCTTAGCCACAGCGGGGCTGCACTTGCCCGCACACGTCTTTTTTATCCATGCTACGTCCCTCCTGGCACGGTAATCCGGAGCAATGCACCACCAACGGAGTCCTGCCCACCGTAAGCCGATTCTCATCGCAACGGGCACTCCTGGCGTCGGTTCCGCATTCGCCGAGGTGACACTAACGCTATCGGGGGACGTACCCGGAAAAAATTATGTCTTGCGTGGGTAGGTCGTCTTTTGCGTGTTTTTCAAAACTCGCTTTGCTCTTCTTAGAGCCTTTTCTTGCGCTTTTTTCCCCCTTGCTGCTCGTTTCTTGTTTGTCTTTTGCAGGAAATACAGGAACGGGGAACGTCAGACTCCGGTGATGGTCGCGGCGAGGTTCCAGGCTTCCCCACCAAAACCGATGTCTGCATCCCTCTCTTCCCGGGTTTGCTCCGCGCATGCCCAGAGACTGATTCACTTCACCCGCGTATGATTTCTTGCCTTTGCCCGGTACTGACCTTCACAGTTCGGCTAAGTCAAGGTAGTGCGCCACCAACGAGTCCCGCCCACCGTAGTCGATTCTCATCGCAACAGGCAAGCCCATCGTAAGCCGATTCTCATCGCAGCGGGCACTCCAAGCGTCGGTTCTGCACTTGCCAAGACAACGCTAACACTGTCGCAAGGAATACGTAATGGGTAAAGCATTGATTTCACACGTTCTCTTGCGGCTCTAACTACATCGGGTTGTGATTCACCTCGCACCGGGCAGTTCTTCGCTCGGAGCGCGCATCTGGTCCCCGCGACGAGCTCCGTGCTCGGGGGCTGGATCACCTCGCACCGGCACTCTTCGCCCGGAGCGCTGGCTCTACCGCACGTCTTCGCTGGTCGCACTTTTCGGTTCCTTTAACGAGCTCCGTGCTCGGGACTAGATCTTCTTACTTGGTTCCTTTGGCGAGCTCTCGCGCGGGACCGGGTCACCTTCCCCTCGTATGCATTATGCGCTCGGCACACGATCTACGTGCGGGGCACATCACCTTCGCTCTGGCGGGACATTCGCCGAGAGCGCAATCTCTATTTTCTCGGGCAAGCTCTAGCCCGAGAGGTGGTTCCTATCTTTCCTAGGCATCTGAATGCACGGATGCAAGAAGACGAGTCCGTCTCGCGACTTGCTATGTTCATTCTTCCGGAAGATCTGATCTTACCGGATACGGTGGTACGCTCTTCACTACTAAGAATCCAATCCCTCCTTGATGACGTTCAGCCTCAAGGAGATGATTCACCTCACTTCTTCCGATTTCTGTATCGAAGGCTGAGTGCTCTGCTCGGACAGACGTTGCTTCCTGTTCGACGCAACAGAGTTGCTCGGCACTGGGCTGGTTTGTTCGGTCCCGAACAAGTCTTGTTCGGTTGAACCATAACCTGTTCGGTTGCCTGTTGCACGTCTTTGTAGCAGGAAAAATACCCTCTTCGTGACTTAGAGTCTCAAGAGGAAGACCCCACTCTAGTGAGTCCTTCCACTTGAGTCTCGGGGGCTAGTTGTCGGGGATTAAATTACGGCCCATTGCCATGGCCCACTCCCTGACGGCCTGATCAAATAGCCTACTAGGGCCCAGCTGCCTGGAAGGTTCTATCTGGCCCATATGCATCCTGCCGAACAGCTTCCTGGCTGGCGTGGTGCGTAGTGGCCAAGGAATCGTGTTTGAGTCCGTCTCGAACAAGAGTTCTGCACGGCTACGTGAAGACCCGGACGTGGTTTCCCGGATTGGAATAGGAGTCGTGATCCCCAAGACTAGGAGTATGCCTTGTCTGCCTCGGGATATATTTGGCACGTTGAGTTCGTTACGATCTCGTAGTTAGCCCGGCCCGATATTCCCTCGGTAGGTCGGTTTGATCTGTACTATATAAACAGGGCCTCTACGGCTGTAGAGGCATCCGCCAAAGCTTACGATCGGCATCTCATAAACGCCTGATCTTCGCATCGTCGCACTTGCACACACATAATCTCGCCGAGACTTGTTCGTCTCGCCGAGCCACCTCTTGTAATCATCTTTGATATATAAGAAAGGCTGGACGTAGGGTTATTATCTCTTCGAGAGGCCTGAACCAGGATAAAAACCCCTGTCTCCTGTTCGTTGTTGTTCGTGGTTGTTCGGCGTGTCTCCTATCTCACTTTCAAAGAACCTTAGCGACTTGAGATCGTTATCTCAACCGTCGACATCTACCTTCTAGAATATTGTGTTTTTCCATGCCTTCATGTAGTGACCTTCTTAGTAACCTGCTGGCAGTTGAATCCTCCTCTTCTTACAACCCAAAATCTGCATATCTGCTTACCACCCCCAGATCCAGAGTATAGAGTGAGCATTTCATATAAGGCCTTACAGAGAAAACATCAGGTTATGCAAATAAGCCGAAAGGCCTTACAACGGTTATAGGTAAACCATTAGAGTCTGCAGAGCTTATAAGTTTAACAGCAATATCCTCCAACGGCTATGCATCCCTGCAGGCGGCTGGAGCAAACCCTAAACCGCATCCTAGCCATCGTAGCCGGGTCATCTTCTTTGCGACGCTCGAGCAAATCCTTCTCCTTAACTTTAATCTAAAAGAGTGGAAATATTCGAGGTCAGTGTCATCAAAACGCTGGCTAGTTAACACATCCCTTAATGCATATAGTGCTTAGAAGGCTTTATTTCAGGGTAAGGGGTTGTTTTGTTTGCGTAAAGCCAGTTTTAAGATAAATTCAAATTACCCTATCTAGCATCAGTTATTAATGTCTTTTATAGTCATCATGGGGTTCAGCACAAGAACAAACATAACCCAGGGACACAACCCAAGTCCAACCGATAGACCTTGACGACCAACCTTAAAGTAACCAACTCAAACTTGACCAAATCTTGCCCAATATCACAATCAACTCAACTGATCCAATACACATATCCAGCTTAATCATTCAACTCGACTTTCTTCTGGTTACCCCCAAGATTTCCTAGTTCTGCCATCATTCCAGGATTTGGCAAATCCTGTTGTGGACCACACATGCCATGGCATAATCACCTCGGCCTAGTAGGGTTGTCAGCCCTCACTAGCCGACCGTCACCCTGGGGATGTGTGGCCATTATCACCCTCGGTGATGACCAATGCCGATCCCTATCGAGAATGGTCCCAGAGGGCCTCCGCAGAGCGCTCACTCTTGGCGATCTAGACCTGTACTCCGCGCGATGGCCACGCGTTGTGTTGGAACCATCCCGCAGATGGCAGCGATCTCTCCGCTACACTGTTACTCCACGCTCCTCCTGGGTAAGCCCCGGCTAAACCCAGCACAAGGCATCTCGTGCCTTAATCATCCATCACATGTCATCTAGGGGCAACCCACCGATCATTCTCTACTTGCACGGTCATTGATCACACCACACACCTGGACTTTCCCAACCGACTGACCAGAACCGACCAAGTACCCACATAACCATACTCACAAACACAATCAGCCCAACATACATCTACCAGCCCTAACTGTCATATGTAAAATCATATTGAATGAGAATCATGAATGTCCGATGAATATCGGTTCACCTTTCTGTGGTGATTAGTTAGAAGATTTGTTAAGCCTAAGCCAGTCTAAGCAAGTTTTACCCATTAGGTTGGGTTAAAGAGGTTACCAGACTAATCATAGGCTAACAAGAGTAATAACAATCAAGGCAGTCATTGAGGCTAAACAGTTCAAGGCAGGCATGTATAAGTATTACATGATTAACAATTAGGCAAACTAATAAGCATAACAGTATTACATGTATTGTTCATCTCCATTTCAGGTCTATCGCATAGCATAGCACAATCTAAACGTGCTTTCACGTTGTCTTTCGTCCTGTCTGTGATATCAAAGTTTGTGCTACTTATAGACTCGCCCATGTTCCTTTCCTGATGCATGACATCAACATTGTGAGGTTGCTTCAAGCCCTTTGCGTACGGTAAACTGTAGATGGAACACTTATGGGTCCAGTTATGCTCCACACTAAACCCCTCGTAGCCGTCATTTGTATCTTTCAGTCTGTCATGCCAAGCCACAATGTCTGCAACCCCTCGACGCACAGGTGGATCATCCCTAACCACTTTACCTTTTCGAAATGCATTCGATTGTTTTCTGAAGCGGTAGCCACGTGGAAGAAATCGACGATGACAGATCTCGCGGTCCGACTGGGTGAGCTTCGCCGGGGTGGCGGTGAGGGTAGTCGCGGCCGCCGCGCCGGCGGCGAGGGCGGCGAGGAGGAGGAGGATGCGAGGGTTTTTGTGGTGCATTTTTGCCGGCGACGGCGAGCCAGCGTGGACAAGTTGGTCTGGTGCTGCTGCTACATCGTCATCTTAACAAGACTACGTTGAACACTGCTCTAGTCCACAGTACTCGTCCGCCCCATCCCATCATGGCATCATCTACTTACAACAATATAACTCTGGAAAACTGAACAAGAAACTTGCATTTGCTGTTGGGGCATGCAGGTTTCTCGGTATGCGGTGCCGATGAGGCCGACGAACTGGCCTACGACATCCTTGCGTCGTGTGCGAAAGCTCATCGACTTAAAACCTGCTGCGACGCAGTCTTCAAAGTCGTGAACCACAAGCCCTGTTTCTGCGTGATGCAAAAAATCCCGCTCATGGCCAACTCCACCATGGCCGGAGCCCTTCCGATCATCGGCCTATATTATAGATGTAATGGATCACTGCCTATTAATGAATCTGCACTCACCTGTGGTATGTTATAATAAATTAGCGATCGGCTGACTGAGGCTATATTAGACGGTTCTAAGTAACAACTCTATTAATATCTTGAGTTTGTTTTGCAGATGACCGTGCTGACACTGGCGTCGTCGTCAACGTCAACAACCCGCTGTCGCCCGGCTGGTGGACGACCACCAGGCTCCCCGTCATGACGGCCGTCGGATACACAGTTGCGATCATGGTCATCGGCATTCTCATCTTCTTTGTGCTTGGCTGGAAGTATGTGTATCGCCATCTGCCCGCCTTTACCGCCGCGTTAGAGGCTTATATCGAGCATGCAGAGCATGTCCTCAACATGCCGGCGTAGTGACCGGCCGGGCGTCTATCCGATCTGTTGCTGGATGTTGGGCGTGTATCCGATCTATGGTTGGTTGGATGTTGTGTGAGTGTTTGGGTAGAATGATTGAGTAGCTAGCTAGGTCTTGAGTGTGAGTGATTGGCTATGTACTCGATCTTGTATCCATTCGCAACTTTCAGGGGTATTTCATCCTTTGCAGTGGGACATAGCTTTTGTGTTCTTTCCTGGATTTATGTGTGGAATGGTTGGATCCCTAGCATCAAATTATCTCGCCTTTTCTCTTTTGCAAGGGATGAGGACATCTCTGTTTAGGACTTCTTGTTGGCAAATGATCTCCTCTCTAATTTTCATCTCCCCTATCTCCAACAACTTGCCAGAACTACATGTTAACGAGTTCCTTGATGGATCAGTCTCATATTTAGTTGGATTCTGTTGTCTCTTGGATTTATATTTTGGGTAATGGTCAGTATCAATTCAAGCAGCTCTATGAGAATCACTATGAATCTTTCTCTATCAATCAAGCAGTTCTATGAGAATCACTTTGAATCTTTCTCAGTTGATCCAGCTCTAGTTTGTATCTGGAAATCCAAATGCATAATGCGGTGCAGTGTTTTTTGTTGGCTGCTATTCTTGTACAGCCTAAACACAAGAAACATCTTGAAAGAAAGAAATTTCATGGGATAAATTCTTTTGTTTGTGTTATGTGTGACCAAAATGCAGTAGAAACAGCATTGCACCTATTATTTTGCTGTTGGTTTGTACTGAGATGATGGAAACCATCTTAAACTTCAAATCTCTTCAACACCACATTTCAGTGGTTCTTTCACAAATATTATCATGATATTCCTGGATTTTTTTTATGGAGATCTTCATTCTTTCAGCATGGCAAATTTGGAAGCAGCGGAATAGGAACATTTTTTTTTATAATGTTCTTCCCTCTTTCATTACTTGGAAAAGGGATCTGTTGCAGACTGTCAGGTGCATGTGGACCCCAATGGGCATAGTGTTGGCCGCACACACGTAGTAGTCCATCCTATATAAAGGACCAGCTTGTCATCGTATTAAACAAGCAAATAAAGAATAAGTTTCTTATTTGCTCCTTGCGTGCCACGCAATCTCGTCGGTGTTCCCTCTCTCATCCCCTAGATCTGGCCATGACATAGACATTCATTTACTTTCAGTTAGAGTGAATGTTGTAGCTCATAATGATATTTTGGCCTGCTGTTTACCTTGGGTGATCCTTAAAGTTGGCTGGGTGGGTTTGTCTGGTTTTATTATTTTGTGGGTCCTATATATATATGTAACTTATTGTTATTATATATATGCACAATAGGAGTCTCTCCTACTGTTGTTTCATGTCCAAAAAAAAAAAAATTGTCACCAAGGATTTTATTGTGGTTGGCTAACTGAATGAATTCTCCTTTACACGCTTAATGACTTTCTTGGTTACATGAGTTTCATTGTTTCAGATATCTCTTTGGTTCTATGCAGGTTGATGCGTTGCTTGAGAAAATCAAGGATACAAGGATGAACGTGGCAAAAGGGAACTTGCTCATAGAAGCATTTGAAGGGTATGTATCTAGTTTTTGATATTTTATGAGCTCGTCTTGGTGATTGTGTTATCTGTCTCTCTCTGCAGCCATTGCAATGATCATATTATGTTACTTATCTCTTCGTTTACATGTGCAGCCTGGCTGAGGACCGTAAGAAGAAGACCGTGATAGGGAATTTTGAGGATTTTTTGATAGTTTCTGCATTCTGTTATTTCACCTTTTTTTTTTTTGAAGAAAGGCGAGCTGCCTAATTTCATTGAAAGGAGGAAACGGATACAAGAACAACTAGTACAACGCGGGCAAACCTCCCGCACTCAAGCATCGGTCAAGGCCACAGAACACCCCCTAGCCTACCGATAAATCTCCCCTAATTTTTGCCAAAACATCATCCGGCCAGCAATCCTCCTGACGAAAAATCCGAGTATTCCGTTCCTTCCAAATATGCCAACAAATAGAAATGATGAGACCATCATCGATGCGTATGACCAACTTGCTTCCTCGTAGCTCATCCCACCATCTACCGACTGACTCAATTGTGGCCTCGTCAACTTTGGTGTAACCAAAGGATGACGCCATACCATGCCAAATCTGCCGGACGAAGGTACACTCCCAAAACAGATGTGTCGACGGTTGAGATAACGATCTCAAGTCGCTAAGGTTCTTTAGAAGTGAGATGAGAGACACGCCGAACAACCACGAACAGCAACGAACAGGAGACAGGGGTTTTTATCCTGGTTCAGGCCTCTCGGGAGAGATAATAGCCCTACGTCCAGCCTTTCTTATATATCAGAGATGATTACAAGAGATGGCTCGACGAGACGAACAAGTCTCGGTGAAATTATGGTGTATATCAGGTGCTAAAAGCTAGATCAAGTCGTAAAACTCGTCGTCAGATGCCCCCTAAACGCCATAGGGGCATGGTTTATATAGTGCAAAGCAAACCGACCTACCGAGGGAATATTGGGCCGGGCTAACTACGAGATCGTAATGAACTCAACGTGCCAAATATATCCCGAGGCAGATAAGGCATACCCCTAGTCTTGGGGATCACGACTCCTAATCCAATCCGGGAAACCAACGTCCGGGTCTTCACGTCGGTAAAGCGTTCCGCATGGGCTACTACTGGCCCACTGCGATGAGCGACGCAGAAGCCTTAGTTAAGCACTGCGAAGCTTGCCAGTATCATGCGCGGATGACGCATCAGCCCGCGTACGAGCTGCAAACAATTCCACTAGCGTGGCCGTTCGCGGTTTGGGGCATGGACCTCTTAGGATCGTTCCCCAAAGGCCTTGGTGGCAGAACATACTTGTTCGTAGCCATCGACACCTTCACCAAGTGGATCGAGGCCGAGCCGGTCTCCAACATCACTGCAATTGCCGCGGTACGATTTTTCCGGAGCATCGTTGAAAGATTTGGTGTGCCTAGCAGGATCATCGCCGACAATGGCACCCAATTCACGAGCCGGGAATTCAACGATTACTGCGAGGAAATTGGCATTGCTTCTGTGGCCCACCCACAGAGCAACGGCGCGGCTGAACGAGCTAACGGACAACTAGTCCACCATCGCTCAGGCTTCCTTAGCTTCGCTGGGCCCGCATCGCCGCGCGGCCCACCAAAGCTCGGGGGCTGGGGATTTTCATGAGTTTTTTCAAGTCCTTAATTTCGGAAGGCCTGCACCTTTGCACAGCCCAACGAAACTAGGGGGTTGAGAGTTCGCGCGAATTTTTCTAAATCACTCTAGTCTCTAGACCGCGCCCAACTCCAAGATCGCACTTGGACTTGGCCACGGCCCGGGGGGTGGATGATTAGGCGCACCAAAAATAAGCTCTCTAAAAAGCAATCTGTTTGCTTAGATTTCCTAAGTTCTTCTTAGAACTTCGTTACTGTTCATCTAGTTCCCCTGCTTTTTCGCATTTCAGGATCCGAAGAAGAAAAGGAAACGAACAAACAAGCAGGAGCAACACGATGGGATTTCCCAAAAGAAGTAGCATTTCTACAAGCGGAAGATCTTACAAGAACAAAAGGAGGCCGGGCTCCTAAAACTACCGCAAAAGAGGGCGCCGCGCTACTACGACCTACAACGGCGCCCAAACCCTACAACCTCGCCGCGACTACCAACGGCGCCGGCGACGAGCCGGCGGAGCCGCAGACTCCGCCGCAGACGATGACGACGGCAGGCCCATCGCGGGCTCAGATGGTCCCGGCGCGCTCGGGTGGCGCCTCCGCCGCCGCTGGTTGTTGGTGGAGTCCATAAGCGGCGGAGGCTCGCTGCGATAGCCTTCGCGCCGCCTCGACTTCTTGCTCGCCGTAAGGCGCGGCGAGCGCCTAAATCTTCGCCGCCGGCTCGGCAGCGTATGCGGCGTCGGCGGCAATCTGCGCCGCCACCGCGTTCGCCTCTTCCTCCTCCGCCGCTTCGGCAACCGCTACCGCAGCCGCTGCCTCCGCGTCAGCATGGAGCTGGGCGTACGCTGCCAGCTCGACCGCCTGCGCCGCAACGACGGGGCCCGGCCAGGGCTCCTCCGCCTCCCCGGGCTGGATCGGCGGCAGGACAGGCAACGGCGGCAGATCCTCCGTCGCTGCCACCGACCAGGCATGGAGGTAATCCGAGCTCACATCCGACGACCAGCTCGATGAAGACATTTTCGCTCTCTGGTGTTGCCTCTCTCTGTCGCCTTTTCTTTCTCTCTTCTCTCCGGCTGGCTAAAAAACTTCAAGTTTTCGAGAAGAGCTAAGTGGGAGACGTTGCAGCACAGCATCGCCGCGCCTTGCTTTATAGGCCGGCGACCGTACGACGTCCTGTCGCGCTGCGGGCTACCCGAAGCGTCGCTGCGCGCGAAGGGGCAAGCAATTAAAACCCACTGCCCGAACTGAAGAGACGCGAGTGCACGCGCCGTCTCGCGGAGCACCAACTGCGCCAATCGCTGCACGACACGTCCCCGCCCCACTGTCAGTGGCACGGGAGAAGTCGTCACAAGTCAAGGCCTACCCCGTAGGTCCTGGCCCACCTACGCAAACAAAGCCCGGCGATGCGTTCGCGGCTCGACGTGTGGCTCAGGCCGGATGCATGAACCGGCGCGAGCGGTTTCGCCTCCGTATCCGTGCCTGGCAAACGTGCCCTCGCCGTTAGCGGAACACTGTGCCGCACCGCAGAGCCCACAGTGCGCGCGATTTGACACAATAAACTAAGGTAAAAAAACGGCTAAGCCCTTCAGCCACCACACATTTCGCAATGATTATCCGACTAAACAAACATTCAAAAGAAAAATACCCAAAAGTACGTGGCGCAGGGGCCGGGAACGGATGGACCAGGTCAAACTACGGTCCATGCTGCAGCTTGGGCTTCTCTAGCTCGTTCTCTAACTCTCGGATCCGCGTCTGCGCCTGAAGCAACTCTATGGCTCGCGCGGCCATGTCGTTCTGCTCTTGGCCCAGTTTGACCCGGGCTTCAGCGAGCTCTGCCTCCTGCCTCTTTAGGGACTCTGACTCTGCCACGGACTTCGCCCCAGTTTCGCGCAGCGCGGCGTTCTCCGCCATGAGCCTGCTGCAAGTTTCCTCAAGCCCGCGAGCGACGGAGTTATGCTCAAATTTTGTGGCCGCCAGCTCTTTGATGGCCGCCTCTCTGCGTTTATACTCCTCGTCAAAGAGGATCCGAGCCCTGTCCGCTTCTTCGCGAGCCGCCTGGGCTTGGGTCTTTATGGCTTCCTCTGCCTTTCGAGCTCGTTCGAGCCCCGCCTTGGCCTCCTGCTCTTTCCCCTGCGACGACCTCAGCGCGGCCTCTAACTCGGCGACGCGTGTCGTGGCACGGGCCTTGACTAAGGCGGTTAGCCCTTCCGCACGTGTTGCTCGGGCCTGGGCTTGCGCTAGCTCGGCTGAAAGACGCTCGATCTTCGCCGCGTCATCGTCTGACTGTCCGCCCATCGCTCCCATCAGCGAGAACGAACCGGCGATAAGCGTGTAAAGCTGAAACAAAGGAAGCCGCATCAAAAGCGCGAAAGATTCGGTACTTAAGCATAACGCGCAGGTTCAAGGACGCTACCTGTTTGGTTTGAGCAAGCATGCTCTCCGTCCTTGCTTCGACAGCCCTGCGCATATTTCTGCCGAGCCTGGGGACGGAAGCCTCCGGTAACACCAGGGACGGACAACCAACCGATTCCTCGCTGATCTCTTCCGGCGGTGCGAGGCATGGCGGCGCTAGCGGCGCGACCGAGAACGAGGCCGTTGCCCCTGCTTCGGCCGCCCGCCTCTCAGCGTCCTCGGTTTAGCGCCCGATTCGCCGCCCGCTTCTCCGTGTCCTCGGTTTAGCGCGGCTCACCGCCTTTCGCCACGGTGGCTCGCTCCGCGGCCAGATCTGGCTGGCCGAGCTGAGCCCGGGCTCTTGCCACCGCGTCCTTCAGCTCGTCCACCGTCCACTTAGCCGCCACAAGCTCGTGTTGGTCATCCAGCCCAGGGATCGGGTGGAACTTAGGACGTGGCAGGCCCGTTCGGCCGGCCTCCTGCGATCTGGCAGCGTCTTGTTCCTCCACCCATTCTGGGGTGGCTGAGATCCAGCCAGCGGACGCCAGCGGAGCCACGCTAGGCATCACCATGCCCGTCCATCCGTCCGGCGTGAGCACGCGAACTGGCCAGGTCCAGTTGACCAGCAGCATCCGCCGATCGGGCGCCGGAAGCGTTTTCCCGACTGGGGTCTTGAAGTGGTCGGCGATCCCCCTACGGTCGATTGGCCACCATCCATGCACCGTGCGTCCTTCAACGCGCAAGGGCATGATCCACACAGGGTCATCACCCACTACGACCTGCACCGTTTCCGCAACCCCCTCGGAAGGGTCCAGTACCGCCACCGGCAGGCAATATCTTGATCCTCCGCGGACCGGCTGGTTCTTGCCCTTTAACTTCTCCAACCCGGCGGCCTCTAGCTGTGCCACCTGGAGCGTGTCTCCTCTGGGCCCGGCCGTTTCGTCCTTCACCAGCCCGGCGGCCTCCAGCTGCTGCGGCAAAGGCACTCCTCCCCTAGGTGTGACCGGCTCGTCTTCGGCAGCCACGGCCTCTGTAGAGGGAGGCAGCACGGAGCCTGTCACTTTGGCGCTGCGCACTGCAACAAGAAGCGCGGTGATCAGACATTAAAACAGAATAGCGGCGTTCGGCGCGAGACACCTACACGCCGGTTCAAGCTCGGTGTCCTCGTACACCCCCGGCGTGGGACACAGAAAGAGCTCTGTCTCCAGCCCGCCGACACGGCTCGTAGTGGGCAAAGCCGCTCTCTTTCGCCCCGCGAGAATCTTCCTCGTGGGCCCTTGCCGCGGCGCCGTTGCTAATGGCGGACCCGATACCAACACAACCTCCTCCTCGTCACTATCTGGGACAGGCTGGTACGTTCTCCTTTTCTTCGTAGGCACCGCGCCCTGAACACACACGACACGAAACTTAAGGGCCGCTGGTGCCTAGCACCCAACCCGTGTCGGAGAGTGGGAGCTCACCTGTGCAGGCGCCGTGCGTTTTCCGGTGTGCATCTCTGCACCTGCCCGTGCTGAGCCCGCCACGGCCGCTCGAGGCGCTGTTTTCCCCTTGCCCGCCATCGGCGACAGGACCGGCGCCCCGCCGGATGCCGCCGGCATTCCCGCCGGTGAGGGCCCCTCATTCGAGCCCGTGGCCTGAGTGGTCTTCCCAACCACCTTCCACGACCGCTGCAGAACAAAAAGTACGCCTCGTCAAGACCTCAAGGGCGCGCACGGCTGAGAATTCAATCGAACACCTTCTGGGCATTTACCTCGGACAGTTTGTCCTTCACAAACCGTATGCGGCGAGGAGTCTTGTCCAAGGGTAGCAGCATCCCTGCGATCCGCCCAACCTCGCGGTTCGGGAGTCCTGCATAACGTCGTTAGCAGTCACGACATGCCTTTGACCAGAAGTTAAGCATAAGGGTGCGGCTCGCGCGTACCTTCGTGGAAGTCCCGGTCCGGATCCTCCCAACCATCCATGTGGCTGACGCACCGCTCACGGCGCCCCAACGGATTGATCCGGTGCCGGATGAAACCGACGACAACTGTTGGGTAACGCGCAGGCTACGCTAGCCGGAAATCAAAATTTTCGCGCACACCCAGGATCAACATGTAAGTAGGGGACCATGGATCGTTACCCTCGACGCGCGGATGCAGCGGAAGAAGACTCGCGTACGTAGAGGAAGTAGTCGTACACGCCCCGATCAGCACGCCGACTGCTCGCCGAGGGGTCGCCGGTGCTCGCCAAGGGGTCGCCGGTGACGGGGAGAGGTCGCCCGTGCTCGGGGAGAGGTCGCCCGTGCTCGGGGAGAGGTCGCCGATCAGCAAGCACGTCCGCGAAAGCGGCAGTGCCTCTAAGGTATCCACACGTCCAGGGGTGGAACGCCGCGCGCCGGCGTGCTAGCACCACGTCGCGCGACTAGGGTTTCCTCGGGAGCGGGAAGGGCACGGCGGCTAGGGTTTTGGTGGAGTGCGTCTAACTCATCTACCGCGCCGCCCCTGGCCTCCAACTTATATAGACGTGCTAACGGGCTTCTACACTAGAAGGCCCATTAGGACTCTATCTCCTACGCGGATCCATATCCATGCGCCGAAACCCATTAACAGAAGTGAATCCGTTAAGCATGTTCCAACCCGTTAAGTGTGTGACCCGTTAGGTTCATGTGCAAGTCGGCCGCGGACCCGGAAACCCGTTTCCAGTCCACAGATCAATAGCGGTATCTAGCAACACATATTGACCCCGAATGCAGAATGATCTCATCGGCTGAACCTTGATACACAGCGTACATACCGATCCCTTTGCCCGCGACACCGGTCAAGCTCAAGGCAAGATCGTGCCACCCTTGTGATAGCTCGACCCATTCACTGTTAGTGTAATGGATATAAGATTTGACTAACAATTAGTCACCTTAGCGCGACAAGACTTTCCTTATCCATCCACACCGAGGGGCCCAGAGGTATCTCTCCGTTATCGAGGAGGGCAAATTCCATCTTGATCTATCACACCCCACGCCATGTTTAGCGGCATACCCGTAAGTTACCTTTATAAATACCCGACGGAGTGGCGTTTGATAACCCCAAAGTATACAACTACGCATCTTTGGGACTCTATGATGATCTCGGTCTAAGGACCATATAGGTGTACCACTCGAGACAACAATCGATGGCACAATTAAGATAACAATCTCAGCAGTGTCTCGGAGTAGGTCAATCCAACCATCCGTGTTCTCTAACACGTGTCCACATTATTGATTCGAAATCCACAATATCTATGGTATGTGAAACAGTACCATCAATCAATACATGTGCCGATCAATCATTACTGCTCCTCATAATGATTCTGGATCAGGGATCAGTTTAGAATAATGTCATACAAATAATGTGTCTCACAACCAAGTCATACTTGATGAACAAAGCTATGACCATTATTCATGGAACTTGATAAGCTAGTTATCGAAAAAGTACATGAACAAAGACGTATTACATAATCATCTCATGATTGATCTAGGGCATATTCCCTTCAACAACCTCATAGCCCGTCAAGCCGTCCTTGACGAGCTCTTTGATATCGGCCTCTGTGGCTTGATCCTCCTGCTGAGGCTCGCTCCGCTGGAAGATTGGAGTATCCGGCGCGGCCGCGGAGTATTCCAAGGTCGAGCCCCCGCGGTTCAGGTAGAACCACCGCCGGGCCCAACCATCAACCTTCGTCCTCACCTCGTACTCGGGGTACGACTGGCTGCCTCGGCCTTGACGCGCGATCAAGTAGAAAACCCCGCCGTTGCCCACTCGGTGGCCGGCAGGTTTCAACTCGAAAAAGTGCTGAAGAAGGCTCACCGTCGGCTGCACTCCGCAGTGCGCCTCACACAGGAACGCAAAGATCGATAGATGGACGTAAGATTGCGGAGACAGGTTCTCCGACCTCAGCTCGGTGAAGGCGAAGAAGTCAGTGATGAACTACGATTCCGGCATGCGAAATCCGCAGATAGCCGAGCCCTCGAAGCAGACCAGCTCGTCGGGATTGGGCCTTGGCTCGTGTCGCGCCAGGAGTCTCCGTGCGTTCGGCCCGAAGCCGTCCCTCTCCAGCTCCGCCATTCTTTCCTTCGTCAGCGCGCTCTCTCCGATGACGACCATGGCGGCAGGGAACTAGGAGCAAGGGGAGAAGATGAAGGAAGAGGCAAAGGGGATGGTGTCGCAGTCGAGTTCCCCCCGCACGGCGCTGCCCTTTAAAGAAAACAACAGTCGAAGCGGGGATCGTGGGAATCGTGCCCAAGGAGGCGTAACCGCCCCACCTTTACATCAAATCGAGTTCAATGCTCAGATTTTCGCTCCTTAGCCAAATCTTCCCGCGCGGCGCGTGGTGGGGATCTCCTCTAAACCTCGAGGACGGCTCATCTGCGCGACACCGCCGAGGCTCGGGGGTGTTCAGTGATTGGTATACGGCCCATCTTGAAGCAGGCCTTGGGCCGATTCCGTACAGGCCCACCACACGAACAGAGGACCAAGCAAGCTATTCCTGGCCGTACTAAAGAAGCCGCCTAACTCACTTGCGCCTGGCCCGGGCTTGGCCAGGTCAAACCGTGCGGCACCATGTCTCTCCCGGGCTATCCCTTAGCCCGAGAGAAGGTCCCTCGGGTGATCCGCTCACTCGTGGGCTGGTGGAGACAACCGTCATGGCCCACCATACTTTCTTCGGCCTTGACCGGAACGAACTGTGTCTCCCAGGGACCCGCAGCCTAGGAGAGCACACGTGGACGACTCATCTGGCCGTTCGCCTTCTTTGGCAGGCAGCGGATGGTTGTTACGCTACGCGACGCCCCCAACGGGTGGCGCGAGACTGGCTCAGTCCGGTCAAGGCTATATCGAGGATAAAGGGAAAGTGCTTTCTCCCTAAAGAGGTTTTGCTCCCCGAATAGGCACCTCGAGACAAACACGTGTCCAGTACTAACCTGACCAGTTTTTCCCTGCAGGCTCCGAACCAGACAGAGCCCCGGAACGAGACAAGAGCTTCGCCACTAAAGCAAAGACCGGCGTAGGGCCCACGGTATCAGCTCCGGGCACCCCGCCGCGCCTATAAAAGGAGGATTCCTGGACATTCGAAGGAGAGCGTCTCCCGATCCGATTCCATCTGATTCAAGCTCAAGCAACACCCGCATCCGAAGCTTCCTTAGCGAGTAGCCTTAGTCCTTAGCCACCTTCGTTGTAAGCTCGGGATCGGTGCCTTCAAGCCCGGTCTCGGCACCCTTGTACCGTTTCCACCATATAATCAACTAAGCTGGAGTAGAGCTATTACCCGGCAGTGGGGGCTCGAACCAGGGTAAATCGACCGTGTCTTCGTGGTTCGCATCTTCTTTCTTTCTCTCTCAAGATGTCTTGAGGACACTGCCCTGGTCATCAAAGTCGCACTGAGCCCTTGTCAGGGGAAGGCAGCATGTCCTAGCCTTATGAGCTCGGCCGCCACGAGTTCTCGAGAAGGGTCGTTGTTGGGCCTCACTCCAACTACAAATTTGTCTGCCGGTCCGTGGACCACTGCTCTTCAGGAGCGTGATTCCCAGACACCGACAATCTTCTTGCTACAATTCATGAGCTTAGGGCTAGTAATGAGCGGCTTGTAGCCGACAATGCTTCCATGATTGCTTTGCCTGTCGCTCAATCTGTTGATGTTTCTGACTGTCATGCCTTGGTTGATGCTTTGCCTGCTACCTTGTCTGTTTCTAGTGATGTTGTTGATCATGCTTCTGCTTGTGCCATAACTGTTGCACCACTTAGAATTGATAGCTCTACTTCTTGTGATGATTTGATTGACTTGACCCTGATTGCTTCTAGCTCTAGTGGTTGCTCTAGCAATGCTCATGATTGTACTCCTGATAATTGCAAATTTGCTTTAGCTGCTAGGGAACTAGCTATTGAGAATGGTGAACTTAGATCTAAACTTGAGAAATTTGATAAAGGACTTGGGAAGTGCTATGAGGGTAGTCTAGCCTTGGATAAGATGCTTAAGGAACAAAGAAAACCTTCTCAAAAGGGTGGCTTGGGTTTTACCCCTGAGAAGCCAAAGGGGAGGAAGAAATCAAGTGTTCCTCGAGTATCTACCAGTAGGCAAGGTTACTATCATGCTCATCCTAAGAAGAGAAGCAACTCTGGACCTAATAACTTGCACACTAGCAACAATGTTTCTAGGATGCACAATGGGCACAACACATGGCATGATTCTAGACTCAACACTTGGAATGGTCCTCCTAGGCACTATAATTTCACGACATGGCAACCTAGGAACCAATATGCTTGGCAATGTGCTTCTAGGTACAACAATTGGAATGGTTCTCCTCCTATGCCGTACAACATTTGGCAAGCTCCTCCTCCACCTAGCTTTTGGAATGGTCCTCCTAGGCAAAACTTTGCTAGGCAAGCTCCACCTAGGAACCAAGCTAGGAACACTCCCAAGCACTCCAAACCCAAGCTTCCAAGAGCTCATGCTGAGTTGTATGACCACTACTTGCTTAGGATGAATGACAAGGGCAAGGTAGTTGCTAGATATGCTGGCTTGAGGGCTGAGAATGAGCACAAGGCACATGTTTGGGTGCCTAAGTCATTGATTGATCGTTTTGCTTCTATTGCTTCTGGTTTGAAGGCTAACCCTCGGGGACCTCCTGTGTGGGTCCCTGAGTCACATAAGTGATCTTTTCTCATGACAGGTGAACTATGGAGTGGAGGGTGCCATTGGATCATCGGCAGTGGTGCACCCAACACATGACCAAGCAACCCCGGTTGTTCACCTCAATAGGGGAGGAAGGCAAGATTCCCCCCAAGGTCACTTTTGGAGATGGAAGCAAGAGCAAGGTGCTTGGAGTTGGAAAGGTAGCAATCTCTTCAGATCTTTCAATTGACAATGTGCTACTAGTGAAGACTTTGAGCTACAATCTTCTCTCTGTTGCCCAAATATGTGATTTGGGGTTCCATTGTAATTTCTCACCTGAGGGCTTGTTGGTTTTGGACAAAAATGAAAAACTTGTGTTCAAAGGCTTTCGTTTTAAAAACTTGTTTCTTGTGAACTTTCATGAGCCTGCTGCATCCGTCTCGACTTGCCTTGTCGCCAAAGTCTCTCTTGGTTGGCTTTGGCATAGGCGTCTTGGGCATGTTGGCATGGCGAATTTGAAGAAACTTTTAAAAAACGAGTTGGTTCTTGGGGTGCAAGATGTGACATTCGAGAAAGACAACCTTTGCAGTGCCTGTCAGGCTGGCAAGCAAGTGGCAAGCTCACATCCTGCCAAGAATGTCATGTCTACATCTCGACCTCTCGAGCTTATACACAGGGATCTTTTCGGGCCACCAACATATGTGAGTATCGGGGGAAATCTTTATTGCTTGGTCATTGTTGATGACTTCTCCCGATACACTTGGGTTTTCTTTCTTCCTGACAACTCCGACTGGAGATGTTTTCAAAAAGTTTGTAAAGAAAGCCCAAAATGCTTTTGATTGTACCCTCAAGAAGGTGAGAAGTGACAATGGAACGGAGTTCACTAACACTTCATTGAGTGATTACGTGATGAGTTAGGGATTGATCACCAGTTCTTAGCCACCTACACTCCTCAGCAAAATGGGGTGGTTGAGAGGAAGAACAGGACACTCATTGAAATGGCGAGGACAATGTTAGATGAATACAAGACTTCACATACATTGCAGGCGAAGCAATCAACCTGACTGTCATCCTTTGCATCAATAGGCTATACCTCCACAAGCTCCTGAAGAAGACGTCCTATGAGCTGCTAGTGGGAAGACGACCCAATGTGTCCTACTTCAGGGTTTTTGGCTGCAAGGTCTACATCAAGAAGAAGCGGGAGCACTTGGGCAAGTTCCAGAGCAGAGTGGACACTGGAGTTTTCTTGGGGTGCTCAGCCAGAGGGTCTTCCTTCAGGGTGTACAATGAGGGCAGTGGTCAGATCGAGGATGCCTGCGATGTAAAGTTCGATGAGTCAAATGGGAGCCAAGGGAGCATGAGAACACGGATGATGTGGATGGTGGCGAGTTGGCTAGGCGGTGGAGGAGATGCGGTGGTGATGTGAGGCCGAGAGAGGCTCAGAGGGAGACCGAGACTGTTCCACCACCTCTCACCCCTGAACCAGTGCCAGAGTCAGGGGGAGTCTCACCTCAGGCGGACAGCTCAAGTCTCAATCAGGCTCAGAGGCGAGAGCGGCTTGTGAGCGGATGCACGCGATACCGAGCGCCACCTCGATTGATCAAGACCCATCACACCATTGCTCGTGATCATCCAGCTGATCAAGTGATTGGGGATTTGACTCAAGGTGTGCAAACAAGGTCAAGGACAGCCAGTGTCAGTGAGGTCTGTACTTTGGCAAGCTTCTGTGAGCACACGGCGTTTGTGTCTGAGCTTGAGCCAAAGAAAGTGGAAGAGGCACTGAGTGACCTAGACTGGATCAATGCGATGCACGAGGAGCTGAACAACTTTGAGAGGAACAAAGTCTGGACCTTGGTGAAAAGGCCAAGCGACTGCAACGTGATTGGCACCAAGTGGGTATTCAAGAACAAGCAAGATGAGTTTGGCTTGGTGGTGCGCAACAAGGCTAGGCTTGTCGCTCAGGGCTTCACACAGATCGAGGGAGTTGACTGCGGTGACACCTATGCTCCCGTGGCCCGTCTGGATGCTATCAGACTGCTTGTGGCGTTCTCTACATGCCACAACATCGTCCTCAAGCAGATGGATGTGAAGAGTGCCTTCCTCAAAGGGTACATTGGAGAGCTAGTGTATGTTGAGCAACCTCCAGGCTTCGAGGACCCGCAGCACCCTGATCATGTGTACAAACTGTCGAAGGCTCTGTACGGTCTCAAGCAAGCTCCCAGGGCGTGGTATGAAAGGCTAAGGGATTTCCTCATCTCCAAGGGCTTCATAGTTGGAAGAGTTGACTCGACCCTATTCACCAAGGTGGTGAATGGAGATCTGTTCCTCTGCCAGGTCTATGTGGATGACATCATCTTCGGCAGCTCCAATGAGTCTTTGGTCGCAGATTTCAGTGAGATGATGAGTAAGGAATTCGAAATGTCAATGATGGGTGAGCTGAACTTCTTCTTGGGTTTTCAAATCAAGCAACTCAAGACCGGGACCTTCATGTGCTAAGAGAAGTATATCCACGATCTCCTCAAGCGTTTCAACATGAGTGACTGCAAGCCAATCTGGACACCAATGGGGACGAACTGCCACCTCGACCTCAATGAAGAAGGTAAACATGTCGACCAAAAGCTTTACCGTTCCATGATTGGTGCTTTGCTCTATTTGACTGCATCTAGGCCGGACATCATGTTTAGTGTGTGCATGTGCGCTAGATTTCAAGCCTTCCCTAGAGAAATGCATATGACTGCTATGAAACGAATCCTTCGATACCTGAAACACACACCTAGCATAGGCCTTTGGTTCCCGAAGGGTGCGCGGTTTGAGCTCCTAGGCTATTCTGACTCAGATTATGCGGGTGCAAGATTGATCGCAAGAGCACTTAGGGCATGTCACTTCTTGGGTAGGTGTCTTGTATCATAGGCGTCAAAGAAAGAGAACTCCGTGGCGCTATATCTCTGCTTGAAATTTGAGTATATAGCGGCAGGAGTTCTTGCACTAACTTCTTTACTTGACACGATCCTTTGTTTGACTTTGGGCTTAAACTTGATCATGTGCCTCTCCTATGCGACAACGAGAGCGCGGTGAAGATAGCGTGCAACCCGGTCCAACACTCACGGACCAAGCACATTGATGTCCGTCACCACTTCCTTCGGGACCATGTGGCGAAGGGCGACATTGTGCTTGAACACGTGCGGACGGAGGACCAGCTTGTCGATATTTTTACCAAGCTACTCGATGATGCACGATTCTACAAATTGAGAAACGAATTAAACATTTTAGACAAGTCAAACATTGCCTGAGATGGTCGTGTGGCTATATCATTCATTGCAAATCTTTTGAAGCCAGTTTGAGCATTTAGGTACTTTGTTTGTTTTATTGGATGTTACTCATTGCCTATATGCTCATCACATGAAATTGATAGCTATAGCATGTGTTTACCTTGTCACTAGCTCAACTTGTGCTTAACTCAATACTTCATGCAATTGGAAGCCATGAGCATGTGTTAGGAGGGCTATAGCTTCTAGTCTCATTTGATTGCTCTAAACTCTTTGGTTGACCATGTGCTTCTAAGTCTAGATTGTGTTCTTCCATTTTGCACATGTCTTTACTTCGCTAAATTGAGCAATTTTTGAGAAAATGTTGAGCCAAATTTATAAAATGTGCTAAAATGCGAATAAGGCCACAATTAGTCATACATGTCTCACCAATGTCTCCTCGATGAGATAGCTTGCCATGGCACTAGGCATGAACTTAGGGGGAGCTTTGGATGACCGAGACGTTCATCTTCAGTGTCATGCTGGGTGGCGTCGCTTATGGTTTGAGACATGGTAAATTTGAGAAAATTCATAGTGCAAAATGTGAAATATTTCAAAATGAGCTCAACCATAATGTTTTAGTCTCAAATAGGCTCGGTGATAGCATGTGTAGCTTGGAGTGCATCCTCTAGTGCTATGGTGCATCATGTGTCTCCTTTTGAGTTTTGGAGCAACTCTTGATACTTCTAGCTATTGTTCATCCTATACTTGCTTTAGGTCATAATAACTTGAATTACACATCTAACAATTGTGCTCTAGTTGATCTTGTGACATTGTGACCTTGAGATGGCTAGAGTTTGAGTGTGATGGATTTGTGGGCGTGTTTACACTAGTATAACCTCCAAAGCTCTTAATTTCCTGATTAATCCTATGTTTTGCTACTTTGTGGTCATTGATGCCAAAGGGGGAGGAATAATTGCAAATCCATGCTTTGGAAACACATTGAGCATTGTCATGTTTTGGGATGCAAAGGGGCAGAATTGACTTTGGGTTACAAGTGATATCTTGGGAGATGCTTTACTCCTAGGATGGAGATTAGGATGGAGATGCGTTGCTCCATGTTATGATGTGATAGTATTCTCAAGTAGTATGCATTGATTTAGGGGGAGCTTATGTCTATTCTTGCATTGGCATGGTGCAATGTTTCTGAGCTAACCCATTGCACCAGAGATTGTATTTGTGCTTTGTCATGTTGGATTTGCAGGTGTTGTCATCAATTACCAAAAAGGGGGAGATTGTAAGATCAAGCCTCCCGTGGGCTTAATGTTTTGGTAATTGATGCCAACTGGGCCTCGACGGATCGCATCAAGACTAAGGATTTTATTTGCTAGTTATTCTATTTTCCTTGTGTGCGTGTCTGCTTCTGGCCCATCCGGCCCATTGATGTCTGCAAGCTCATCTCTCTGGTTGTAGGTCCCACTGAGCACAAGTTCCAGTTCATCTGAGTGAGTTCGAGCAAGTTCTAGAGATGCCAGGTGTCCAGGGTTCGAGAGGGTTCCTGAGTGGGATGTTTGTCCAAGGTTCGGGTTTTTTAGCGCCTAAGTCTTCGAAAGTGCTAGGAAGTCTCCGGAAGCCACTTTCCAGCTGTCCAAGGTTTTCTTAGCGCCTAAGTCACCTGGGTTCCCGCCTAAGTCATCCAAGTGTTCCGCCGAGTCCATAAGCGACAAAGTCCAAAAACCAAGCCCTATCTGGCCGAGAGAGAGAGAGAGAGGTGTCCGAGGGTGCCGGAGAGTGGTTTCTATAGAATTTATGGTCTATCCATTTAGAAATAGGTGGTGAAACTTAGTTAGTTGGATAGCCCCTTCTCTTAGCTTTCCGGAATGCCCAAGATCATAAAAAACGGAGTTCGGGAGCAAAAGATATGAATTTTTTAGTGTGTGCCCAGAGTGCGAAATGGAGCTGGTCGGACGGGGTCCGATAATCCGTCGGACGGCATCCGACAGAGCACAATTTTGGCTTAAAACCTGGTCGGACGGGGTCCGATAATTCACCGGACGGCGTCCGACAGAGTACGAATTTGGGACCAAATTTAATCGGACGGCGTCCAATGAGGACCAGACGGCGTCCGATGGACAGATTCGAAACTCGGGATCAAATCTGAGCCGTCCATTGTTAGGGTTTCGCCTTG
Organism: Raddia guianensis; assembly: GCA_036346415.1. Taxonomy (NCBI): domain Eukaryota; kingdom Viridiplantae; phylum Streptophyta; class Magnoliopsida; order Poales; family Poaceae; genus Raddia; species Raddia guianensis. The sequence goes on along the minus strand of CM070542.1, from coordinate 2,976,397 downwards.
TGCCTATAAATAGGGGTTTGGAGCACGGGAGAAACTTGAGAGAGCCTAATCTAGCAGCCACCACTTGCCCTAGCCACCAAGAGAGCTCCTCCCATGGTTCCCATCTCCACCTAGGGTTCCATGTGCTTGAGAGATTGAGAGGGAGAAGAAGAGAGGAAGAGGAAGAAGAAGGTGTCCCCTACCTCCTCTCATCCATCCCCAAGGTTTGCCCCTTCTCCCATGGTGTTCTTGCCCTAGTTTCCATGGTGGGAGAGAAGGGGTAGTGGTGAGAGACGGTCTCCGATCTTGTGCTCTTGGGACTTCGCCGCCGGAGAGATCGTCGTCACGCCACGAGCTTCGTCAACCAAACGACTACATCAACCGTGCCGCAAACCCACCATCCGTTGGTGGTCACCGCCTTGTGTAGGGGTGCATCCTCTCCATCCGTTGGAGCCAAAAGTCCGCCGTGTGTCGGCGGCCACCTCCGTGTGTCGGTGGTGCCAAGGCGTCCGTGTGTCGGAGCCAAATCCTCCATGTGTTGGGGGGGGTACCTCATGTGTTGAGGTGAAATCCACCGTGTGTCGGTGGTCGGTGCCGTGTGTCGGTGCCGGTGGGGTGTGAGAGCTCTCGCTTGTGAGAGAACTTCGCTTCCTGTGAAGGTTTGGAGCTCGCCTACCATGTGTTGGTGAAGAGCTACCACGAGTGGATTGAGGGCTAGGGACGAGAGAGTCCCGACTTCTCTGTGTGAGAAGTTTCCTCAACGGAGACGTAGGTGTTCATGTGTTGAGCACCGAACTTCGGTAAACAACTCGGTTTGCGTCTCCTCGTCTCACTCATTTACTTCCGCATATTGGTTTAATCGTTTGCGTGTGAGTGCCATCGAGCCTGCTAGTAGTCGCTTGTGCCTCATTGTGATCGCTTCCGCAACTAGACTCTAAATCCATCGATAGCTTGTGTTCCTAATTTGACTAACTAAGCAAGCGAATCAAGAGAAGTAAAATTTAAAAAGAGCCGATTCAACCCCCCTCTCGGCCTAGGATCCTTACAACCGCCCAGGTGAAGGTGATGATCTCTCCGTTGCGGGGGCTTGGCGCCATGGTGCCGGCGCGAAACCGAGCGGTAGAAGGCGGCACGTGCCGCTGGAGCCATGCCACCGTCTCCTCATCGGCGACGGAGGCGGGCAAAGCTGAATCAGGCGTCGGAGCAGCCGGAGTGGCGTCCCCGCGACGACCCTTGCTGCGTTTCGGAGCCATGAGAAGACGGTGATAGCATTGGCGAAAAGCTCTACAACGGCGGCGAAGAAAGTTGTTGGCAGTTTGAAGACTTGGCGTGCGAAAGAACTCATCGCGGCGCATAGAGGTGGAGTATTTGTAGTAGGAAGAAGCGAGTGCGACGGTTTGGATTCCGTCCCCACTCACGCGTGCGGCGCCATTATGCCCCGCGCGTTTCGGTTTCCCACGAAAAGCGGCGTAGTTCCCCCAAGGAAGATCGTGCGCAGGTGGAGAATCAGGCGTACGGCCGCCGCAGGGGGTGGGCCCCCCACGATTCGTCTCCCATCGCGCGAGAAGTGACGAGATATCGGCGCGACGGTTCGCGTATCATGGTGGACCCGGGGGCTACTGTCGGTACAATAAATACCGGGGTATGAAGAGTCCTAAAGAAGACCAGGCGAGGGCCCCACACGTCAAGCGGGCGATCAGGCCCTAGCGTGTGGGCGAGCCCCTCAGCGCGCCAGGTGAGCGCCCCACACGTTAGGCGGGCGATCAGGCCCTAGCGTGTGGGCGAGCCCCTCAGCGCGCCATGCGAGCACTGTAGGGCCCCTCACTGTCAGGTTGGGCCCGCGTGGCAGGAAGCGTCCCGAAGGGAGTCTTCTGGGCGAAGGCTCCCCCTGTTGCGAAGGACAGGCGCATTCAATGCGACATTACGTGCGGATAGACAGATGAAGAGATGATTACCGCCACAGTGACCTCTGCAGGTCTATCCAACTGTCACTTTGGCGCTGCGGAATTGACCGGCAGAGAGAGAGAATGCCGTCATCAGGATGGCCGCCCGCGTCAGGAGGAGCAAGCTGGGTCCCGCTCGTTCTCTCATCGGCGTGTCCGCACGAGTCAGAGGCCACTTGCGGAGCTCGCGTGGGCGGCGCCTCTCGGCACAGTAGCAGCACGTTTTCGTCTCTCCTGTCCCATCCCTCACGTCTTATCAGTGTACTATGCGTACTGTATTGCCTACCCCCTCGGCTCTCTCCGTCAGTTCGAGGCTTGTATAAAAGGGGAGGAGAGAGAAGGGAGGGGGAGGTTGGACATTCTGTAAACATTCCCACACAACCACAACACCAAAAGAGCTAAGGCTCGGCATGTGTCGGGGATAAAATCACGGCCCATTGCCATGGCCCACTCCCTGACGGCCCATTGAGCGACCTACGGGGCCGCTACTGGAAGGTTCTATCGAAGCCCATATGCATCTGTGAATGCCTTCCGACTAGCACGGTGCGTAATGGCCTAAGATTCTGCTTGAGTCCGACTCGAACAAGAGTTACTGCGGCTACGTGAAGACCGGACGTTGGTTTCCCGGATTGGACTAGGAGTCGTGATCCCCAAGACAAGGAGTATGCCTTATCTGCCTCGGGATGTATTTGGCACGTCGAGTTCGTTACGATCTCGTTGTTAGCCCAGCCCGATATTCCCTTGGTAGGTCGGTTTGCTCTGCACTATATAAATAGGGCCCCTACGGCATGTAGAGGGCACGAGGCCCTTGCATATTGCTTCCTGTACACCCATACCACCTCTTGTATTCATCTCTGATATATAAGAAAGTCTGGACGTAGGGCTATTATCTCTCTCGAGAGGCCTGAACCAGGATAAAAACCCCTGTCTCCCGTTCGTTCTTTGTTGGCATTGTTTGGCGTGTCTCTATCTCAATCTTCAAGAACCTTAGCGACTTGAGATCGTTATCTCAACCGTCGGCGGTGGCGCCGTCCGTGGGGAGACTTGGTCGAGCATGTCGAACTCTATCGGCGACCGGAGATTCTCCACGAGGACTACGACTTCGGAAGGCGGGATGTCTCTTCCCCGCCGGATCGGATCGATCTCTTGATCTTGATCGCTTTTCGAGATCTGGTTCCCGAGCTCCGTGCTCGAGGCAGCTCTTCGCCCCCGAGCGCTGCGTCGCTCCCCGACGAGCTCCGTGCTCGAGGCTAGATCAATTCCGGGCAGCTCTTCGCCCGGGGGGCGCGTCTGGTCCCCGCGACGAGCTCTGTGCTCGGGATCGGATCAATTTCGCAGAAAGCGACTCTTCGCCGGAGCGCGATCGGTCCCCGCGACGAGCTCCGTGCTCTGGGACTGGATCAAACTCCTTCCGGATCCCGGGGCTGTTCGCCTGGCAGTGGATGACGGAGAGAGCTGACCAAAGACTTGGAACATCGACCAGCTTCGTAAGTTCCTCGTGTAGGTCTTTCGTTTCCTAAGCTTCGCTTTTTCTCAAATTTCGCGCCTTAGTTCGTCCAAGTCTCTCGGGCTGCCATGTAAAGTTCAACCCATTGAGCGGTGAATGCTCGCGGCCCCCTGCGGTCCTCCTCACCACTTGTCTTCTCAGACTACTCTTTCTCTCTGGTAACACTTGATGTCTGCCCGGTATTGCGAACTCTTGGCTCCGCAATCTTAAGGGTTTTCCCTGCCCGTATCTGGTTTCAGCAAGTTCCTAAACTCAGAGTTGCGTAACACGGCATCCAGCCTCGCTGCTAAGCCTGCTCTTGTAAGCCCTCCGTGGCAGAGGCACTTACCGCTCACGGCACAACCACTTGGCAAAGCTCGCTCTCGTAAGCCCTCATGGCAGAGGCACTTTCCTTGTTCGGTTACCTTGGAATCACCTAACTTACGTTAACGGCGGTTCGAACGAGTCGATCGGGATACGGTGTCGCTCTAACTCTCTACACGACGTGCTTGAAGTCGCAAGCTCAGTCTTCATGCATCGTCTGCATCGGGCTAGGCGTCGCTCTTTCTCTTATGCACTGCTCGAAGTTCGCAAACTCAGTCCTCGGCAATTTGCACAATGGGGGTGGGAGTTAGGCTAAGCGTTCTACGGTTTTCTTAAAACTTTCTAGCGCTGTTTGCCTTGCGCTTGGTTTCTTTCGTCCTTGTCTTTTCTTTGCTCTTTTTGCAGAAAAATTTTTCGAAGCTTCTTTCGGTCAGACTCTCGCTCCGATTCAAGTGTTGCTCGGCGGTCTTGAGTCGCTCGGCCAGCTCCTGAGGATCGCTTCTCCTCGGTCGGTTAGGACATGAGCCGAATTTCGCAACCCCAGACGCGTTCCAGTTTTCCAATTCCTTTCCTTAGCGTTGGTTTTCCAAAACCTCGTTTTGTCTTCGCTCTCAGAGCGCTCCCCGCGTCTTGAGCATGTCTTTTATCCGCAACAACTCAGACGGCTACGGTTAAGCAAGCGATGCACCACCGAGGAGTTACGCCACCGTAAGCGATTCTCATCATAACGGGCATGCCCACCGTAGCCGATTCTCATCGCAACGGCACTCTGGCGCTGGTTCCGCACCCGCCGAGGCGACACTAACGCCTGCGGGTCCATGTTCGGATAAGATTTCGCCTCGACGCTTTTACTGCGGCTAAGGTCCCGATCGCCTTCCCGGTTAGCGGTCTTAGCTACGCTGGGCTGCACTTGCTCGCACGCGTCTTTTTATCCATACTCGTCCTCCCTTGCACGGTAATCCGGAGCAAAGCACCACCCACGGAGTCCCGCCCACCGTAGTCGATTCTCATCGCAGCGGGCACTCCTAGCGTCGGTTCCGCATTCGCCGAGGTGACACCGACGCTTATCGGGACGTACAAAAAAATTATGTCTTGTGCGGGTAGGTCGTCTTTGCGTGTTTTCTAAAACTCGCTTTGCTCTTCTTAGAGCCTGTTCTTGCTCTCTTTTCCCCTTGCTGGCTCGTTTCTTGTTTGTCTTCGCGGGGAATACAGAACAGGGAACATCGACTCGGTGATGGTCGTGGCGAGGTTCGTGCTTCCCCACCAAAGCCGATGTCCGTGATCCCTCTCTTCCGGGTTTGCTCCGCGCATGCCCAGAGACTGATTCACTTCACCCGCGTATGATTTCTTGCCTTTGCCCGGTACTGACCTTCACAGTTCGGCTAAGTCAAGGTATTGCGCCACCAACGGAGTCCCGCCCACCGTAAGCGATTCATCGCCAACGGCATGCCCATCGTAGTCGATTCTCATCGCAGCGGGCACTCCAAGCGTCGGTTCTACACTTGCCAAGACAACGCTATCACTGTCGCAAGGAATACGTCATGGGTAAAGCGTTGATTTCACACGTTCTCTTGCGGCTCTGATTGCATCGGGTTGTGATTCACCTCGCCGGCGGTTCTTCGCCGGGCGCGCATCTGATCCCCGCGACGAGCTCCGTGCTCGGGTGGATCACCGCGCCGGGCAGCTCTTGCCCGGAGCGCTGGCTCTTACGAATGCGTCTTCGCTGGTCACACTTACGGTTCCTTTAACGAGCTCGTGCTCGGGGACTAGATCTCCTTACTTGGTTCCTTTGGCGAGCTCTCGCTCGGGGATCGGGTCACCTTCCCCTCGTATGCATTATGCGCTCCCGCACACGATCCACGTGCTGGGGCACATCACATTCGCTCCCGAGCACGATATTCGCTCGAGGCGCAATCTCTATTTTCTCCGGACAAGCTCTGGCCGAGAGGTGGTTTCCTATCTTTTCCTAGGCATCTGAATGCGGATGCGGCAAGACGAGTCCGTCTCGCGACTTGCTATGTTTATTCTCCGGAAGATCTGATCTTACGGATGCGGTGTACGCTCTTCACTACTAAGAATCCCATCCTCCTTGATGACGTTCAGCCTCAAGGAGATGATTCACCTCACTTCTTCCGATTTACATATCGAGGGTTGGGTGCTCTGCTTTCAGACGGATGTTGTTTCTGTTCGACGCCTTGAGTTGCTTTCGGCTGGCGGAGTTTGTTCGGTCTGAACAAGTCTTGTTCGGTTGAACCATAACCTGTTCACCGCTTGTTGCACGTCTTTGTAGCATTAAAATACCCTCTTAAGTGACTTAGAGTCTCAAGAGGAAGACCCAGCTCTAGTGAGTCCATCCACTTGAGTCTCGGGGATAGCCGTCGAGGATAAAATCACGGCCCATTGCCATGGCCCACTCCTGACGGCCCATTGAGCAACCTACCAGGCCCGCTCCTGGAAGGTTCTATCGAGCCCATATGCATCTGCCGAGCAACTTTCGACTAGCACGGTGCGTAATGGCCTAGGATTCCTGTTTGAGTCCGACTCGAACAAGAGTTCTGCACGGCTATGTGAAGACCCGGACGTTGGTTTCCCGGATTGGACTAGGAGTCGTGATCCCCAAGACTAGGAGTATGCCTTATCGCCTCGGGATGTATTTGTACGTCGAGTTAATTCACGATCTCGTTGTTAGCCCAACCGATATTCCCTCGGTAGGTCGGTTTGCTCTGCACTATATAAATAGGGCCTCTACAGCATGTAGAGGGCACTAGGCCCTTGCATATTGCTTCCTGTACACCCATACCACCTCTTGTATTCATCTCTGATATATAAGAAAGGCTGGACGTAGGGCTATTATCTCTCTCGAGAGGCCTGAACCAGGATAAAAACCCCTGTCTCCCGTTCGTTGCTGTTGGCATTGTTTGGCGTGTCTCCTATCTCAATCTTCAAGAACCTTAGCGACTTGAGATCGTTATCTCAACCGTCGACAGCATGAGTAGGACTATTACCCGCGAGGGGGTCCGAACCTGGGTAATCTCTGCGCGTCGCTCCTTGCCGTGTTCGACGCTCGAATCGAACTGAACTTGGGCTGATCGGCTAGCAAGATAGAAATCTGACAGGGGTGTGATTCGCCGTGGTTAAGTGAAGAACACGCCGTCAACGATCACGGATGATCCCCTCGGGAAGAACGCATCGTAGCGACCACGAGGAAGGAGCGTGGAGGATTATCACGGAGGGAGTTCCTCCAGGCAGAAACCTCCCGCTCAGCTAGAGTCCCTCCGGGCAACTGGACTAACGTCTTTTCAAGGCTAGGTTCTGCAGGAGAGGGTGGCCGGTCGTATGCCTTGGGCTGTAGGGCCTTTTCTAACGAGCTTCGCGCTGTCAGGTGGCCCTCAAAGTTCAAGCCCGGTCACATGGAGAGGTACAATGGGACTTAAAACCCAGAGGAGTTCCTTTCCATCTACGCTACGGCCATCATGGCGGCCGGGGGTGACGAGCTTGTCATGGCTAATTACCTCCGTCGTCCTTGAGGGGCTCGCTCGGACGTGGGTGTTCAATCGGCAAGAAGGTTCCATCGGCTCTTGGGACCAACTTTGTGGCGCTCTAATCGCTAATTTCGGAGGCATTACGTGCGTGCAGGCAAGGAGGATGATCTGCACCAGATGATCCAGATGAACGGAGAGACCCTCCGCAACTTCGTGAAGCGTTTCATCAAGATCAGCAACACGATCCCGAACATCTCGAACGAATCTGTTGTCCGCGCCTTCAAAAACGGAGTCCGCGACGAGCGGCTCACCCAGAATCTCGAGATCAATGAGACCTGGACCGCCAACGATCTTGTCGACGATTGGGATATTGACCCAAGTCAACTAAGGTTCTTGAAAAAGGGAGATAGAAGACCCGCTTAAGCTATGCGAACAGCGATCAACGACGAACAGGGAGACACAGGGTTTTTATCCTAGTTCAGGCCTCTCGGGAGAGATAATAGCCCTACGTCCAGCCTTTCTTATATATCTGAGATGATTACAAGAGGATGCTCGACAAGACGAACAAGTCTCGGCGAGATTATGAGTGTACAAGTGCGTAGTATGCTATGATACGAAGATCAGGTGTCTATGAGATGCTAGATGCTAAGACGTAAACTCGTGTCCTCTACATGCCGTAGAGGCTCTGTTTATATAGTGTAGAGCAAACCGACCTATCAAGGGATAATCGGGCCGGGCTAACTACGAGATCGTAACGAACTCGACGTGCCAAATACATCCCGAGATAGATAAGGCATACTCCAATTCTTGGAGATCACGGCTCCTACTCCAATCCGGGAAACCACGTCCGGGTCTTCACGTAGCCGTGCAGAACTCTTGTTCGAGTCAGACTCAAACAGGAATCCTAGGCCGTTACGCACCGTGCCGACCAGGAAGCTGTTCGGCAGGATGCTTATGGGCCTAATAGAACCTTCTTGGGAGCTAGGCCCTAGTAGGCTGTTCGATTGGGACGTCAGGGAGTGGACCATGGCAATGGGCCGTGATTTTATCCCCGACAGATCTGTTCAAGGCGGCTGATCGCTATGCCAATGCGGCAGAGCGCGTTCAGTACAAGAAGGCGTTTGACAAGGGCGAGCTGCCCGCCCAGCCTGGTGTGGATGAGAAGAAGAAGAGCAGCAACAATCCTGGTGACAAGAAGTCCCAGAAGAAGAAGAAGGGTGATGCGAACAACACCGTCGCCGGTATAGATCGCACACCTCCCAAAGACGGGCAAAAGAAGCCCAACAATAACTATAAGGGCAAGAAGCCCGCCCAGGGAGGCAACCAAGGCAAGAAAGGTCCAAGTGACCGATATTGCAAGTTCCACCAGAACTCTCGGCATGATCTGGCGCCATTGCGGGACACAGGCCGCAAAGCTCGAGGATTTCTACAACGGCAAGGGCCCAATGCCCACCTTGCCCGAAAAAGGTGACGCCGGTAGGGCCAAGCGCAAAACCGATGATGGTGATCGGGACGACGAGGATGATTATCCAGAGCCCGTGAACCATATAACCGTTATCTTTGGCGGCTCCTGGCTTATCCCTCTCGGCGCAGCCTCAAGGAAGCTGCTCGGGAGGTCCACAACGTTGAGAAGGGCAAACCACAGCCCGAAACAACGAAGTGGACCGAGGTTTCCATCTCCTTCTCTCAGGAGGATTGCCCCACTGGTGTCGACGATTGGGATATTGACCCAAGTCAACTAAGGTTCTTGAAAAAGGGAGATAGAAGACCCGCTTAAGCTATGCGAACAGCGATCAACGACGAACAGGGAGACACAGGGTTTTTATCCTGGTTCAGGCCTCTCGGGAGAGATAATAGCCCTACGTCCAGCCTTTCTTATATATCAGAGATGATTACAAGAGGATGCTCGACGAGACGAACAAGTCTCGGCGAGATTATGAGTGTACAAGTGCGTAGTATGCTATGATACGAAGATCAGGTGTCTATGAGATGCTAGATGCTAAGACGTAAACTCGTGTCCTCTACATGTCGTAGAGGCTCTATTTATATAGTGTAGAGCAAACCGACCTATCAAGGGATAATCGGGCCGGGCTAACTACAAGATCGTAACGAACTCGACGTGCCAAATACATCCCGAGATAGATAAGGCATACTCCAATTCTTGGGGATCACGGCTCCTACTCCAATCCGGGAAACCACGTCCGGGTCTTCACGTAGCCGTGCAGAACTCTTGTTAGTCGGACTCAAGCAGAATCCTAGGCCGTTCGCGCCGTGCCAACCAGAAGGCGTTGGCAGGATGCTTATGGGCCTAATAGAACCTTCTAGGGAGCTGGGCCCTGGTAGGCTGTTCGATTGGGCCGTCAGGGAGTGGGCCATAGCAATGGGCCGTAATTTTATCCCCGACAGCTGGGATGACCAAGCCACAGCGACTCCCACTGGTGGTCTCTCCGACCATCTGCAACGCCAGAGTTGACCGTGTCTTGATCAAGAGGAGGTGGTCTCTCCTCTTGAGACTCCAAGTCAAGAAGAGGGAAATACTGCTGTTACGAGAACATGCAACAAACGACCGAACAGGTTATGACTCTACCGAACAGAACTTGAGACTCCAAGTCAAGAAGAGGGAAATACTGCTGTTACGAGAACATGCAACAGACGACCGAACAGGTTATGACTCTACCGAACAGAACTTGTCCGGGATCAAACAAACCCGATCAGCGCCGAGCAACTATGTTGCGTCGAACAGGAAAACACGTCCATCCGAGCAGAGTACCCAGCCCTCAGCGCAGGCGCTGGAAAAGTAGCCGTTGGCAGATCTCAACGGTAACTTACGCCGCGCAGTGAAAACAGACGACCGCTTTTACTTAGTCGTTGCGGTAAAAACTAGCCGTTTAGTGGCAAAGAACCGTTGCAGAGCTGTTCGTTTAGGGCTATAAAAAGCACCCAAGCCGCCTGCGGCTTGCCACTTCCGCTCTCACGCCTTTCCTTCCCAAGCCCTAATTCCAACGCGCTCGACATCAAGCAGTAGAACTCCGCCCCAAAACACCTCGTCCGGACACAGGGATTGCTATGGCCAAATTCTCGAGCACAAGCATGAATGAGGAAGACTTGAAGATCGGGAGGAGGAAGGCCACATCGACACCGGCGGTTGGAGGCGCCGGGGAGGAAAACTCTTGGAACCAGCGAAGCGAGTTCGTCAACTTGGCGATTCGCCTTGATACAGTTGAGAACCGTGGAGGCCTTCTCGAACATCGGCGGGTTGGAGGTCGCAAACTGAACTGACTCGATCCTCGGATGTCGTCTTCGCTTTTTGTGCGAGGGCTACTGGGAGTTGATCCACCGGTGAAATTGTTTCTCCACTATTATCTGATGACGAGAGGCAGCTCCGCCGCTTGGCGCTGGTGCTACTACCTCAAGCTCGGGGCCCCTTCGCCGACGCAGCGCACCTATCCTCGTTCGCCTTTGCTTTCGACTCGATGGGGCCGTGGTGGATGAGGTGGTTCTACCGAAGAGGCGGCGGCAACAAGCTCGTCTTCACCGGAAGGCGGCAAAGGAACCCCAATGCCTCGATGGAGCTATCCAAGCGAGATTGGTACTGACGGAAGATCGCCTCCTCGTGGGCCTCGGGCTCCGCAGGCGGGGAGATCATCCGCGACTTCAGCGAACGAGGATCTGTCGCTGCGGAGAAGACCCTACCCTTCTACAAGATAGAAGGATGGGAAGATATCACCGGGGAGAACACGGGTAAGTTACTCGAACACTTAACCGTTCTTTGATGATTCATCGAGCGAGAACTAACGACTTCTTACCTTTCGAGCGGTGAAGCCAACACATGTCGCGCCGGGAAGGGCGATGAGGTCACCGGCGGTGGCCTACACATGTCAGCATAGCGTGCTGCGTCCGCCTGAGCGAGGTAAGTCATAAACCCGTTTGTGTTGCTAGACTTACCTTTGTTGTAACATGCTAACATTCGCTTCCCAAACAAGCGGGAGGACGGTGATCCTTGGAGGGATCGTGGAGGAGCTCTCCAGACTCAGGGGCGCGAAAGGGCAAAGCGAAGATGGTGAGAAGCCCAAGGTGGCCTTGGCCTTGACGCTGAACTCCCGCGCGCCATGACAATGATCCTGAAGCCCCTGTGGCGGCGCCCGGCAACAAAAGCTTGGCCGCAACCGAGGGAGAACGCAAGTCAAATCCCCTCCACGCCGAGCAAAGCGGCGAATAGTCTGGAACACGTCCCTTTGGTGAAACGCTTACACAAGCTCATCAGGACGCGTGGAGCAGCTCTGGTCAGATCGCCGGCGGAGGAGGCACGAGGAGGAGGTAGCGCACAGGAAAAGCTTCTTGCGTTGCGCCAAAGAGCTTCGGCTCGAGAAGGAGCTGAGCCTGTCACCGCAAGCGTCTGGAGGCCAAGGTGAAGAAGTCGAGGACTCGAGGAGCCCCCGAGCAAGAGGCGCAAGCTCCATAAAGGGCGAAGAATAAGAAGGTCAGGTTTCTGCGGCGGTATGTATTAGCGAAATTTGTTTCGCTGCGTTATACCAAACCCTTGCAGAAACTAAGTCCTTTCTTTTCATCAGTTGCCGAGAGGAGACCGCCACGGAGGGCGTGGAGGCAGCGATCGGCGATCTCTGTTGCCGAGCACCTACTTGGTGCCATGAGCAACAAAATTGCTTCGCCTTGAAGGACTAATTTGGCGGCGTGGTCCGCTCTGCCGCCGAGCTCCACCGACAGATCGGCCAGCTAAAAAGCGCGGTGGCGGCTGGAGGCCCAAGCGAACAGCGCCCATTTAAGCGGAGCCAAATTATTAGCTCTGCTTGCCCCAAGCGGGACCGGCGAGGTCTGCCGAGCACTTTGTCGCAGGGCAAATCGTCCTGGCGACGGAAGCAGCGGCGAGGCGAAATACTGCGCGCTGCAGGAGAAGCGAAAAGCCGAAAGCGAGGCGGCAGTCGCCCGTCCATGGATGCTCCGGCGTCACCGATCTTGCCCGAGGGCGAACAGACGGAGGAGCTAGAAGAAGGGGAGGTCCCCCCCTGCTCCCAAGCGGACGCGCTCTCGCATGGGAAAGACGAATCGGAGAGATAGCCACGCGGGTCTCATCCCGAACAGAAGAGGCTTCGTGACCCACGGCCTCGAAGATCGCCTGCGCCAGGGTCTGGAGCGTCGGCTTGGGGAGGTAAACTTTAAATAGGCGATTACAAAACTAGTCGCAGCAGCCAACCAACGGTGGATGGAGGCGGAGCCTAGGCTCCATAGAGCCTTAATCTACCCCTGGGGGTAGATTAAATATCTACCGAGCCTTCCGTGAACCCATGGCCAGCCAAACCAGGAAATAAGTGATCGCATTTTAAAAGTAATGTAAGAATGGCGAATTGAACTTGTTTTAGCATGGAAAGTAATTCGCTGGGAGGCAAGATCCTAGAATCGTGGGGGCATTAACTGCCCTAAAATCATGGGTTGCATGACGGTTTATTTGAATTTTGAGTTGCTTCTTTTTCAAACGGATTACTTTGAGCCAAAATAAGAAAGTAATCCGAATTTTCGACAAATTACTTCTCATTACTTTCGATTATGCATACATACAAAAGTGAAAAAACAACCAAAATCCTAATTACTATGCATTACTTTGTCGTAATGCAAAGTAAATAAACAGAACTATTACATTTTTACAGCGGATTTCCTAAGTAATCTGGTGACTTTGCTAAGTAATCCCCTAAGTAATCCGGTGAATTAGCTTCCGGTGAGGTCGGCGGCAGACGACGACAAGATGGGAGGACGCGGCGGCACCGGCGTTGAAGAAGCCGAGGCGGCGCGGATCCACGACGCCCCGATCTGGGAGGCGGCGGGGCAGCACGCCGCGGAGCCGTGCGCAGCGCCGGAGGAGGCCGAAGGGGAAGCCGGGGCTGCGCCGGCGCCGGCACAGAGCGCGAGGAGGTGCCGGGCAGCGCTGGGTCGGCACTGGCCGCGAGGACGCTGGGCGCGTCAGGGGCGGCGCCGGCGCCAGCGCAGAGGAGGCCAGGTGCGTCGAGGCGGCGCCGGCGTCGGGCGCGAGGAGGCGGCAGGCGGCCGCGGCGGCGCTGCGAGGAGCCGGCTGGGGCGGCGCCGGCGCCGGGCGCGAGAGCCGGGCGACGCTAGGTCGGCACTGGCCGCGAGGAGGCCGGGCGCGTCGGGGCAGCGCCGGCGCCGGGCGAAGGAGGCGGCGGGCGGCCGCGGCGGCGTTGCGAGGAGGCGGCTGGGGCGCGGACGGGACGAGGCCGGGGCGGCGCTGTGTCGGTACGGCGCGGACGGGGCGAGGCCGTGGCGGCGCCGGCGTCGGGGCGACGGCGCCGGGAGGCGGCGGGCAGGCGGCCGGCGTCGGCAGCAGGAGGCGGACGGCGGCCGGCGTGGACTGGATCTGAGAACGGGGAGAGGAGAGAAAATGGGTGAGAACGTGGGGACGAGGTGGGTTATAAACCACCGATCCGATTTTGGAAAATAATTAAATCTGGGAACCTGGTTTGGTCTGGCAAATTTCAAACCAACCTAGGGTGTATTTCTACATCTGAGGGTAGATTAGGATCTCTCTCTCTCTATATATATATATATATATATATATATATATATATATATATATATATATATATATATATATATATATAGTAAAATAACTGGGACTCACGAGGCACAGGCTCCACGTTTGCACCATCTCGATTTGCATCAATCAACATTTAATAACATTTAGTAGCACCTTCATTTGAATGAACCATACCAATGAGATGGCTAGCTACACATGCAAATTCAAATTGTGTCATTAATACCTTACTTTCCCGTATCAATCGTCTTTGAATTGTCAAATCTTGATGCAATCCAATGATGATGAGGTGGGGAGCCTAGGCCAGGAGTCCCAATTCTGCGTCCTATATATATATATATATATATATATAGAGAATCTTAGCGTCTTTCTCGAAGTCGGATCTCTAAATCTTCAGTGGTTTCGAAATCGAGGCGCTAACAACCGATCCGAGCCGTTGATCTTGTTAGTCTCTTTGAAGCGTTGTCGATGACCAAGTTTCATATTTTTTGAATTTTTACTATTTGTTTCTAATGTTCGAAAATCAGCTTTTTGAGCGCACTACGACTAATTGGATGGTTGATTTTCAAAATATGAAACAAATAGTAAACAAATTCAAAAAATCTGAAACTTGGTCACGCGACAACGTTTGATGAGACGAACAAGATCAGCGGTTCGGATCGGTTGTTAGGCATCTCAATTTCAAAACCACTTGAGAATACGGAGATCATCTGAGAGACTCTATACTATTCTCTCTCTCTCTATATATATATATATATATATATATATATATATATATATATATATATATATATATATATATATATATATATATATATATACTCCTCTGTCCACAAATGATCTACATATAAGCTTTTTTGGTTTGTCCAGAAAAGATCTACGTATTAGCCTGGTTTTAATTGCATTAGATTGTAATTAATTGCATTTCGAGGTGAGAGTTATGGCTGCCGTGGGCCTGCGACAAGCATGGAGTCCTTGCATTTGTGGGAGGACACAACTTTTGGGGGTGAGAGGTTAGAAGGAGTAAATGATGGCACTACTTTCGCAGCAATATTCCTAAGATTAAATGGGTAGTTGATCCGTTAATTGCTTTTCTTGGTCTTTGTGATTTCCCTTAGACGTAGATCATTTGTGGACGGAGGGAGTATAGTGTATTTACCAAATCTATAGTGTATATTTGTAAAGTATAGTGGTTTTGTTAAATTTACTTAGATATTTTTAATTAAAATAAACCAACCCATATAAAATCGAATTCGGCCGGTTGATTCTTGTGTGAATCGAGGCTGGGCGAGACCTAAACCTGTTGGCTTGGTTCTTAGATAAGAACCTGCCCGAATCGGCCGGCACTGTTAACCACCTCTGTTCGCCCCGCGTCAATCAATTCTAACAAAGGTTCCTGGTTATGTCATACTCGCCAGCTGCCCCGCCCCGCCCCGCCCCACCCGCTCTCTTTGCACCACTACCACGAGGGCCCCACCTTCTAGACAGCCGCAAGCATCAATGGGCTTGCCCTAAAACCCCAATACTTTATTGATTTCTTTTCTATCTTCTATTTCCACAAATAACCATCCATTTTATTTTATTTTAAATAGCAAAACACATCTAAAAATTCTAAAAATCAATGTCGTGTTTTAAAAAATATAAAATGCCATAAAATCATCTCAATAAATACTTTAATTTTCTGCCTCTTTTATAAGGAAAATGCTTTTCAAATTCAAAAACATTTCTCAAAAAATCAATGCAAATATTTTGTCATAAATAATTTATTAAAAAAATGTTTTTAAGATTTTCACCTTATATCTTCAATAATTTTCATCTCAAAGCTCCGGCAATTTAATTGTTGTCGAACCTGAATTTTGTTGATGCACACATAGCCACAAATACACTAACAATCGTATCTTGTTATCCAGTGAACTACCAAAGTAATTGTGGGGACACAGTTTCTTATAGTAAATATCAGAAATTGTTTCTCCAGGTTACAAAAAGTGATCCCAAAATTGCTTTAAGAAGCACACTTTATATTTCTTAAGATATTAAACAGGGTTACAATACCAAAAGTGGTATAGTTATACAATCCTAATTACTAATCTTGAGAAGCATAGGGGCATAGCGATGAAGTTTTCCCTCTTACGGTACCTTGATTGCTGATGAAAGGAGGAGGTATCGGCATCCCCTTGTTTAATATAGAGAACTCCAGAGCGCAATCTGGCGATGGTTCGCTCCAGAGGCGCTAAACCAAGGCAAAGATGCTTCAGCTTTCTCAAAAGCCAATCCTCTTCTAAAGAAAGCAACGAGGCAGACGTACTCTTGCACTGCGCCACCCGGTGCGACGATGAAAAGCACCCACGGAGATCTTCTGGCACCTTGCGATGGCGGCGGCCAATTGACATGCAGGGCATGTTTGGTTCCTAGCCCTCATTAGCCATGCTAATAAATGGTCGTGACCAATTGAAGGCATGACCTTTTGATGACAATTTCTATCGTTTGGTTCAAAGCCAATTGAGACAGCCAAATTGACTACCAACTGAGAATGTTTGGTATAAAATTTAATATATTCAATATATGCAAATAAAATTGATTATAAAATGCAAAAAAAAACCCAGATAAAATAAAAAAATGAAAACTATAAAAAAATGAGTTGGTTAGGATTTTACATGAATTATAAAATTTGTTTCATACGATTTGGACACTATATGAAATATATATATGAAATTCGGAAAATAAAAATCAACTGAAAAGAAAAAAGCTTTGCACTGGCTGGCGTTGTTGGCAACTGTTCTGGAAAGGCAGATTCGGTGTTGGCGAAGACAGATTTGGCGTTGGCGGTCGAATCGCTCGCCGTCTGTTGGCAACAACGGGAAGTGTAAAAATTTCACATGGCAATTTTTTCTGCTTTTTTGTCTTTAAATGGTCGCGATCTAAACAGCAGTCAAATCTTGAAGCCATGCCTTTATTTGGCATGGTAAACCATGGCCTTCAACCAAACAGCCCCGTATTCTCCGTAGAAGAAGAACCGCCTCTTTGTAGGCAACGAAACGCCTAGCCAATTAGACTGCGGCAGCGCGAGGTGAGCATGCTTGGGCTTCGGCGCGCTGATGCAGGGCCTTCATACAAGGCCTGATGTCCATACTTACATTTTGGGCATTATACTGTAGACTTGGTTGATAGTTTGTTTAATGTCTGCTTTAAAAAACTGTTATTTTATTTTAAAATATAAAGCAGATATTAAATAAACTACTTTTTTGTTTTGGGGTTGCATTGTGGACTTGGTCGATAGTTTATTTAATATCTGCTTTAAAATAAACTGTTAATTTATATAAAAAACTGTTTACAAATTAACAGTTTTTTTTAAAGCAGGCATTAAACAAACATCAACCAAGTCCACAATTGAACCCCCCCCCACCCCCACACACAAAAAAAAGAGTCCACAATGCGGTACGTAAGGTATGGCACGGCTAGCAATGAGAACTGAAAATGAAAATGGATTTGCTAGGCAAGTGAACACATGTACAAGGCTTCACCGCACCGGACGAACTTCTGTTTGGGAAATGCTTACATCACATCTTCACTTGGTATCATTGTACCATTCCAGCTCTACGATTCAAACAGCCATCATTCAATCAGATGCAAACCAAAATATAATACGATTCATACAGGGATGTCAAATAATACTGATGATAGGTCCTTATCAGTCGTCAGCACAAATAAATAAACACGGTTTCATCAACAGATTGATAAACAGGGTCTTATCCTTCTGCATCAAACTTATCCCTCTGCATCGAACTTGCATAACAAGAAGTTCATTGATGCAAAGAAAGATTACCAACTCTTACACAAAAGGCATGCATGCTTATTACATACACCCTTGTAAATCAGATTACATGCCATAGACAGATAAACACAGGCAGACATATATAGTGCTCTTCGCTTTCAGATCAGTCATCAAAAGCACCCATATCATAAGAAATATATGCCATAAAGCTTGCCCCAACGATCCAAACACCACATATAGAAAGACAGGTCACCGTGGACAAACTGAGATCAGCTATATCAAACTTCTTCTGGTCATGCCTTCAGATTCAGAAACACATGATAGAAAATGCACATGAGTTAGGACCTAAGGACCATTCCTTAGTGCAGCTGAATCAAATGGGAACAGATTATAGTGCACTTACTCTTCCCACCCTCGCTTCCCACATCGAGGACACTCAGTTGCTCAGCTACTTTTCCTACCCTGCAGTTCAATAATTACCGAACAGAAGAAGCTGAGATGATAATACAAACTAGTTACTCCAATGCTGCAAAGCTGAAAATCTTAATTTTGTGAGCTTTCAGAAACCAACCCTTCGTTTCTATCTATTGTAAGAGCTTTCACAAGTTGCTCGAATATTCTCAAAAAGAAAAGAAATCAACAAGTTGAGGGGTTTGGCTTTCCGAAACGCTCCAGCTAACTAACTTAAGCAGAAAACCAGAAAATCAAAGCAGAAAATCTGACACAAAAAAAGGCTCTGGAGCAGGCAAAGAGTTTGCCTCTCACACTAGGGATTGCACCGGGCACATTTCGCAAAGGAAAAGGTATAGATTACACCCTTGAACTTTGGTAAAGGTATAGAAACAACCCCTAAACTAAAAAACCAGTTTATTACATCCTTACGTTACGTGTTAATACGGGACAAAAATACCGCCTGGTGCAATTTTAAAGCAGTTTAAGGTCTTTCTTTCATCCACGTGGCCCACTCTCATCAAAATATCCCAATTCCAATCCAGCAAATCTATTCTCCAAGCGCGATCCGTGCAGCGTGGACATCATCCACACAGCATCTTCGTCGGCTCATCATCGTGAGTCCTGCCGCACCAATTACGCTCGCGCCGCATCGTCACCCGGAGTCACTGCCGCCCCGCCCGCGCATCTATTCGTCGCGTGCCGCGGGGCTGGCCTCAGCTCCACCCAACTGAGGCCACACACATCCCAAGCTGGTACTAGATGGATCCGGGTACCGATAGGTTTGAAAAAGGTTGCGGATTTGTTTCCCCAAGTTCTGCGAGGACGCTGCGCTTCTCTGTCTCTCTAAGCCGAATGGAGGGGGAAAATCCATCCTGGCATGCAAAAACAAACATTTTGATTTGGGAAATAGTATGTCGTTCGTTGGTATGGAAAAAAACTGGATCAGGTTTTGGTTACTGTAAAACTCAATAGTTGGACGGGAAAAAACAAAAATCTTTTCTTCATTTCTCTAAAACCATACAAATGAAATTCGACCTGGTTCAATCTGGTCAAAGAAAAAGAGAATTTTCCCCCTTTTCTTGATGAATCGATCATCTCTTTATCTGTGAAATTTCGGCAAAGATAAACATTTGCCACATGCCCACGAATGAGGAAAAGGATGTATCCGCAAGTGGAGAATACTGATCAGAATCATGCGGGGCTGATGTTCTAAGAGGTGATCGACCGATCTACAGTTCTAGAGATAAATCGCGCGTGCGAGAAGAACGAAACGCGCCGGTTTCATGATCTTCTAGTCATGGCTATACAAGAAGTTATGCCATACATGCAGGGATTACCGGGCGAAAGACGGAAAAACAAACCTGAGAGACGAAGCGGGAGGCTCCCTCCGGCGGCACGCGGGAGCCGGGCACCGTCCGGAGAGCAGCGGCGGCAGGGATCCTCAGCTTTCCGGCGAGACGGGACAGCGCCATACACCACCAGAGATCAGATCTGAAGGATGAAGAGGCGGCGGTGGCTAGGGTTCGGTTCGGCTCTCCGGTTTCTTCCAGAGGAAAGCGTTCCTTTAATCCGCCATACATATAATAAATGTTTTGAATTTCCGCCCCTAGAGATGGCCAAACGGGCCGGGCCCGAACCGGGCCGGCCTGGTTCGGTGAACCGAACCGAACACCTGGTAGAAACTGTTAGTTAGTCCGTCACTGGTTCGTTTACATTATAGTAATGGCCGTCCGGTTCGGTTTTGGCCTTTTAATTTCGTCACTGTAGTATATTTATTTAATTAATTATATTCATATATATATTTACCAAATGAAATTCGACCTGGTTCGTCACTATATATATATTTCTAATGATATACAATTTATAGTGTATATTTGTAAAATATAGTGGTTTTTTTAAAATTTACTTAGATATTTTTAATTAAAATAAACCAACCCATATAAAATCGAATTCGGCGGGATTCGATCGATTCTTGTCTGAAAAGGCTGGCCGAGACCTAGGCCCGCTTGGCTGGTTACTTACGATAGCGAACTGGCTGGGCGGCCGTTGGCCACCTCTGTTCACCCCGCGTCAATCAATTCTAACAAAGGTTCCTGGTTAGGCCACCGCCACGTCGCCTTTTTTTATGCGTAAGTCACGTCGAACGGAATCAGTGGCTGTTTAATCCAGTAGGATGGCCGCGTTTTGCAATATCCGACCGTCCATGTAAACCTACATATAAAAAAAAAATTGTTGTGGTACCCAAGTGAAAAAAATTTAAACCATGCATGCGCATAGAACGTTATGGGGAAAAAATCCAGAACAAAGAAAAAATGCAACCAAAATTCATGATAAGGGTCCATAATTGAATTTGGGTATTAGAAATGTTAAATTCTATGGAATGAATTAGAAAATAATATAAATAAAAAAGTTTGAAAAAATAAGCATGTAAAAAAATTACATACAGAGTTACTTTTTTTTATCTTAGATTTAAAATAAAACTTCCCCAATTTCCATTTTTTATGTCACAAAAAATCAAAAAATTGAAAAACTCGAAAAATGCATGGAACAATGCCTACGCGGAAAGCATACAACGAAAAAATCTAAAGCAAATCAACACTGCAACAAAAAATCATGATAGGGGTTCATAAATGAATTTAAGTATTAAAAATGTATAATTCTATGAAATGAATTAAGAAATAATAGGAGTAGAAAAATAAACTTAAAAAAAAATACGACTATAGCTAAAATCACACAAAACCATAATTCCATGTAGATGTCCAAAAAAATTCAGCCATTTTTTTTAAAAAAATGCCATTCTTTTAGAAAAAATCATTCTTTTCTCTCATTCTAACTTTTATGCCCAACAAAAAAATCTTGAAAATATACTTTATAAAATGGAAACCGTAATATCATGATAATCGCTCATAACATTAAAAATAATTTTTAAAATAAAATAAAAAATTGGAATGAAAAAGAAAATAACAATTCTATATTATAAGGGCCTAACCAATTGTTTACTTGTCAGGCCACGTTATCTTTAAAGCCCGCGGCCGCCCTGAATCGCTGAGAGGCCACGTCACCTGCAAAACCCCTGTCGCTCGTCCCCGCCGAATGACCAAATGGCACGAAATCCAGCCATGCAATTTTTTGCTGGCTAGCTGAGCTACCTCTCATGCATTTAATTTGTACCCGTTTCGATTCCATGTCTCCTCTATATTTTCCGCTACTATTTTTTGCTCGCGCCAGACTTTCCTCCCATGAAATCGCACGTGCTTGTGCCTTAGGAAGCTAATGCGGTTAGTTTTCATGCACCGTGTCGGGTTCGAATTTCTGCCTCCCTTATATTTTCCGCTGCTATTTTCCTCTTGTGCCTGACTTTCCTACCATAAAATCACACGTGCTTGTGCCTTACAAAACTATTGTCACACGTCAACTAGAATGCTAGTAGTAAAACATTTTCTTTAAAAAACAACATAGACCCCTAGAACCATGGCAAGCAGTATATTTAAAAACAATACATCGGACTGGAACCCGTGCATGCCAATGCTTGGCCTAGTTACATGACGGATTAACAGAGTACGTATTAGTTAAATATTTTTATTTTACAGAAAAGCTTATGAACGGGATCCCGTTCCGCGGTCATCCGAACGGGACAGCTCCAAACCGTTCGAATGTTCGATCTGCACAGATCATGGCGTAGGTGCCCAATGCGATGCGGGGATAGAAAATGAAAAATCTCGCTTGATGTGGCGACTCGCGCGTGCTTCGTGGCTTCTGCTGCGCATGCAGCGATGCATGTACTTACGTGACATGTGATTATGCATTTTAGCTAGCTACTTGACGTAGTGTGTACGTTATTTTCTTATGTATTTTAACCTTACAATTTTATTTCTTTTTTATTATGAATTTTATTTGATGGTACCGAGGTTTTTTGTCCTTTAATTTTTTATACCTGTTTGTTATATCTAATACCCCTTATGATACCTTAATTATACCGTGAACCTTGACGACACCCATATTCTGATACCACCAGCCTGATACTGCCAATACTCGACACCGGACCCGATACTTTGTTTGTGATTTCTGATACCCCTTATGACACCTTTGACCTTTCTAATACCTCAATTATACCGTGAAATTCGACGATACCACCAACCTGGTAGCACTGATACTCGACACCCAAACCCGATACGTTGTTGTGCATTCCTTTTTCTGATACCTCAATGATACCATGAAACTCAACGATACCACCAACCTGATACCACCGATACTCGACACCCAGACCGGATACTATTTTTCTGATATATGATACCCTTATGAGTTATGACACCTTTTTAATATTTCATTGTTACCTAAACCCCATGATACCACACACCTGATACCACCGATACTCGACACCCAAACCCTTATGATACCTTTTTCTGATACCGACACTCGATGACACCACCAACCTGATACCACCGATGACGATACTTTTGTTTGTGATTTATGATACTCTTATGATTCTTTTTACCGATATCTCAATGATACCATGAAACTTGACGATACCACCAACCTAATACCACCGATACTCGACATCTAGATCGGATACTGTTTTTCTGATATATATGATACCCTTATGATACCTTTTTTTTATGGGAACGTATCCTATGCACCCAGCCATCCGGTGCACCCATGCAACCAAGCGACCAGGGCCGTCCGATCAAAACCAAGCGCCGTCGACCCATGTTGCCGTGCCTTCCGTATCCTCCCGTCGGCCGTCGGCCGTGCCTTCCCCAACCTCGCCTCGCCGCCGCCGCCCGCCTCCGCCCGGCCGCCCTCGCCTCATTGTCGGTGTGCGGGAATCGCGCTCTCAAGAGCGGCGGGTCCACTTGGCGAGACGAGTTTGTAGTTGGTGTGAGGCCCGCGACCACCCTTCTCGGCGCTGGGCGGCGGCCAAGCCTCTGAGGGCTAAGGGCGGCGACTTCCGGCAAGGACACAGTGCGACTTGATGATCGGGCACAGATCCTTCGTCTGATGGGAAGAAGAGAAAACAATACAAACCGTGAAGACACCAGCGATTTACCCTGGTTCGAGCCCCACTGCCGGGTAATAGGTCTACTCCAGTCTTGTTGATTATACCTAGCGCCGCGCGTTTTCTTGCGTGCGCCTCTGCACCTGCGTGTGCCTTAACGCCGGCTACGCCCCGGCCTCCACCGCGCCCGGTGAGCCTCCATTCTCTGACATGGGTCGGGTGCTAGGTACTAGCAGCCCTTAAGCTCCGTCTTGCGTGCGTTCAGGGCGCGGCGCCTACGAAGAAAAGGAGAACGTACCAGCCCGCTCCAGATAGTGACGATGAGGAGGTTGTGCTGATGCCGGGTCCGCCACCAGCAACGGTGCCGCGGCTTTGCCCACGAGGAAGGTTCCCGCAGGGCGAAAGAGAGCGGCTTTGCCCACCACGAGCCGTGTCGGCGGGCTGGAGACAGAGCTCTTTCTGCGTCCTACGCCAGGGGTGTACGAGGACACCGAGCTCGAGCCGGCGCGTAATTTTCCCGTGTTACGTGCTACTACTCTGTTTTTTTGTGTCTGATCGCCGTGCTTTTTGCCGCAGTGCGTAGCGCCAAAGTGGTGGCCGAGGTTTTGCCTCCTCGGTGAGGCCATGGCGGTGAAGATGGTGGAGCGAACCGGGGAGGTGTCTCTTCTGCGGCGATTGGAGGCGCGGGTGGCGAAGGACGAGACGGCCAAGCCCAGAGGAGATGCGCTCCGGTTGGCGCAGCTTGAGGCAGCCGGTGGCGGAGTGAAGGTAGAACCAGCCGGTCGCGGAGGATCAAGATATCGCCTACGGTGGCGGTGCTGGGCGCTTCGGGGGTTGCGGAAGCAGTGCGGTCGTCTTGGCGATTATCCGTGTGGATCACGCCCTAGCGTTGAAGGCGCCAAGACGGATGGTGGCCAATCGACCGCGGGGATTGCGATCACTAAAACCCGATCGGGCGCTAGCGCCGGACGGCGGATCTTCCGTGTTAGCTGGATTTGGCTAGTCCGCGTGCTTACGCCGGACGGTTGGACGAGTGTGGTGATGCCTAGCGTGGCTCCGCTAGTGTCTGCGGGCTGGATTTCCGCTACTCCATAATGGGTGGAGAGCGAGGATCTTGCCGGTCGCAGAGAGGCGGCGAACGGACTGCCACGTCAAGTTCTACCCATCCTGGTGGGCGACCCACACGAGCTCGTGGCGGCTAAGTCGACGGTGGATGAGCTAAAGGACGCGTTGATAAGGGCCCGGGCTCAGCTCGGCGAGGCTGTATTGGCCGCGAAGCGAGCCACCGCGGCGAAGGCCGAGTTGGCGGCTAAAATGGAGGACGCTGAGAGGCGGGCGGCCGCAGCAGGGACAACGGCCTCGCTCTCAGTCGCGCCGCCAGCGCTGCCATGCTCCGCGCCGCTGGAGGAGGATAGAGAGGAGTCAGTTGGTTGCTCGCCCCCGCCGCTACTGGAGGCTTCTGACCACGGGCTTGGCAGAAATATGCGCGGAGCTGTTGGAGCAAGGACGGAGAGCATGCTTGCTTACACCAAGAAGGTGACGCCCTTGACCCTGTGCGTTATACTTAATTTTTTCGCGCTTTGATCTGGTTTACCCTGTTTCAGCTTTACGCGCTTATCGCCGGCTCGTCCTCGCTGATGGAAGCGATGGGAGGGCAGTCAGATGACGACGCGGCGAAGATCGACCGTCTCTCCGCCAGGCTAGCGCAAGCCCGGGCTCAGGTAAAGCTCGCGGACGGGCTAACCGCTGAGGACGAGGCCCGCGCCACGGCGCGTATCACCGAGCTAGAAACCGCGCTAAAGTCAGCGCAGGAGAAAGAGCAGGAGGTCATGACGACTGACGAGGCTTACTCGAGCTCAGGAGGTGGAGGAAGCCGTAAAGATCCAAGCTCACGCGGCTCGTGAAGAGGCAGACAGGGCTCGGATTCTTTTTGATGAGGAGCGCGAGCGTAGAGAGGTGGCCGTCAACGAGCTGGCGGCTACCAAGTCTGAGCATAATTCCATCGTTCGCGGGCTCGAGGAAGCTCGCAACAATCTCATGGCGCAATCTTTGCGTTCTGCTAAACCGGGCGAAGTCCGCGCGAGTCGAAGCCACGAAGAAGCGAAGAGGAGCTCGCTGAAGCCCGGGTCAAGCTGCGCCAGGAACAAAATGATATGGCCGCGCGAGCCATAGAGTTGCTTCAGGCGCAGACGCGAATCCGGGATTTAGAAATCAAGCTAGAGAGGCTTAAGCTGCAGCACGGACCGTAATTTGACCCGGTCTAACCGTTCCCGGGCTCTGCGCCACACACTTTTGTATATTTTCTTTTGATCACCCGTTTAATCGGATAAATATCGTGCAATGTGTGGTGGCCGAAGGGCTTAGCCATTTTCCGCCTTAGTTTATCGTGTCAAGTCGCGCCTTGTGGGCTCTGCGCGGGGCGGCACGATGTTCGGCCGGCGGTGAGGGCATGTTTGCGAGCACGGATCTGGGAAAAAGCGGGCGAAACAAACCGCGTTGGTTCACGCACCCGGCCTAAGCCACGCGTCAAGCTGCGAAAGCACCGCTGGGCTTTGCTCGCGTTGGTGGGCCGGGACCTACGGGTGAGCCTTGACTCGCGATGACTTTTCCCATGCCAGCGGTGGGGCGGGTGGCACGTCTTGCGTCGGCGGCAAGCGCGATTAGTATTCCATGGGCGCGTACACTCGCGTCTCTTCAGCTCGGGCAGTGGGTTTTAATTGCCCATCTCTTGGCAGCGGCAGCAGGTAGCCAGCGGCCGACGGGATGTTGCGATCGCCGGCCTATATAAGCGAGGCGCAACGCCGTCTTGCAAGCTTTCCGCTCGGGCTTCTTCACTCTCGAATCAGCGAGCGAGTCCTCAACGCGAGAGCGGATCAGAAGGAGAGTAGCGAGAGAAGACGGAAGGAAAGGAAGATCATGTCTTCCGATTCCGGCGCCGACTCTTTGTACGCCTGGTTGGTGGCGGCAACGGAGGACCTACCGCCGCTCCCTCCTGTGCCGCAGATTCAGCCCGGCGAAGCGGAGGTGGTGGCGAACCCGTTGTCGCATGGCCGCAGGCGGCCGAGCTAGCGGCGCACGCCCAGGTACAAGCCGACGCAGAGGCAGCCGAGGCGCTTGTGGTCGAGCTCGCGGCGGAGGAAGAGGAGGAGGACGCGGTGGCGGCGCAGATTGCCGCCGACGGCGTATCCGCCGGCAGCGGAGGAAGAGGAGGTGGCGAGCGAGAGGAGGTTCATGGCGGTCGCGGCGAACAGAGATTAGAAGCGATTGCGGCGGCCATCATAGCGGCGCCGCCTCCGCTGCACATGGATTTCGTTAGCTGCCATCGGCAGAGGGGGCAGCACTCCAGCGCGCCGGGACCGTCAGTGCCCGTGGTGGAGGTGGCTGAAGCGTCGGCGGAGGCTCATGGCGACCACGTCCGCGGCGCGGAGGCGCCACAGGCTTCGCCGGGACCGTCGGTGCCAGCGAGGCTCCACCGACGTCGTCGTCGTCGTCGGAGTCCGTGACTCCGCCGACTCGTCGCCAGCGCCGCTGGTAGGAGCGGCGGAGTAGTGTTAGTGATTCGGGCGCCGTCATAGTTGGAGTAGCGCGGCGCCCCTTTTGCGGTAGTCAAGGATGGCAAGGCCTCCTTTTGTTTGTAAAATCCCTTTGCTCCTGTAAGATCCTTCGTGTGAAATGCAGTCTCTTTTAAGCAATTTGCCCTGGTCAATCTTGTTTGTTCTTCCTTCCCGTGCGAATTTGCGAATCTGAAATGCAAAAACAGAGGAACTAGATAAACAGTAGCGAAATCCTGAGTAGAACTTACGAAATTTGAGCAAGCGGATTGCTTTTAGAAAGCTTTTTTTTGGTGCATTTTCTATAAAGTTCCATACATGCATGCCTCATCTTCTCCTTAATTTTTGTGCAAATACACATAATGCAAGAGAAAATAAAGATATTCATGTCTGAATAAAGTATGATTACCTGCCATGCATTATAAGCCTTCTCTGCCTCAGATTTCATCTCCTTGCACATTTGTCTTCAAGAATACAGTCAAAGAGCAACCGACGACCACACAGATCAATTTCAGAAGAAAAAAATTAGCATTGCTAGTATATGCAAGATCTCAACAATATAGAATCTGCAACTGCATTGCGCTACTAGACAGATGCCGAAGAAGGAACTGCAGGAGATGATCGGGAAGGAAGAAAGAGACCTTTTTGCGCCGGCAAGCTCCGTGGCGAGCTCCTCCAGGTTCTTCACCTTCAGCGCGCAAGCATCCGGCGACACTGGGTCTCCGGGCTTCAAGCCAGGCGGCGGCAGCCAGTACGGGTCGGACACGCCGGCCTGCCGCCGCACGGCGGCGAGCTCGGCCGGCTCGAGGCAGTACTCCATACCGCCGTCGGCGTTGTACCTGCGGCGGAACCACTGGTCGCTGCCGGCGAGCACCTTGTCGGCCATGTGCTTGAGGAGGTGGTCGAGAAGGCCGGTGTCGCCGATGTGCTTGCGCGCCTCCTCCCGCAGCACGGTGCGCCGGACGTACCCGGAGCGGGCGGTGAGAGCGCGCAGGACGGCGAGCATGGACTCCTCGGCGACCGCGTAACTGTCGGCCGTCCACCGGTCGACCATGGCGCGCCGTGCCGCGGGCCTGGCCTCGTCGACCTTGGGAGACGCAGAGCCTGCGCCGGCGAGGGACATGCCGTTCTTTTTAGAGAGAATTCCTTATTTGCCACTCTCAGAGTTGCTTGTATCTTATTTGCCATTAGAAAGTTTTCTCTTCTTTATTTGCCATCCACTTCAACTTTGATGCTCTCTATTGCCACTATATAGTCGGTTTGGGGTTAAGTGGTGTTAAGTCTAGAAGGAAAAGCGATTTTTGCCCTGTGTTGAAAAATATGTAATCTCAACATATTTTCCTTATAATATTGTAGGAAATGTCATTTTCGTTGGTTTTTTTTTTGCTTGGACAGGACTTATTTTCGTTTTATTGTTTCACCTTCTTAGCATATTTGAATTTGGTAGTATTTCATTGAAATTTGACATAATTAATTTGAAATTTACGTTTGAATTAAAATCGACATAATAACGGAGTTCCTTTGGATAGACATAATGACATGATTTCATATAAAGTGGATAGCCACACAACAACATGACAATAAATCACATCACAACAATATGACAATAAATCACCATACATAGTTTAACTACACAACACTATGACAATAAATCACCGTACATAGTTCAGCCACACGACATCACAATAAATCACATCAACATACATAGTTCAACCACATAACAACATGAAAATAAATGACATCCCTATATATAGTTCAAACACATAGA
The DNA here is from genome assembly GCA_036346415.1 of Raddia guianensis. Classification (NCBI taxonomy): domain Eukaryota; kingdom Viridiplantae; phylum Streptophyta; class Magnoliopsida; order Poales; family Poaceae; genus Raddia; species Raddia guianensis. The sequence continues at coordinate 2,948,081 of CM070542.1, read as the reverse complement.
AAACATCAAAGGCTAAGCCTTCTCTTATACAGTGTTCAATGCAGGGCTAGCAGAAATAGCTTTGCTTCTTGTGCCCATTGCAGGGCTGTCCTGTGACACCACAACCTGTCGCTTCTTTGCATTGCCTTTAGGCTTTGCCTTCACCTTAGCTTGCTTGGATGCTGATTTGGTTGCAGGAACATTTAATTGTTCACTTGACATAGGATACTCAAGTTGATTTGAGCTAGTGACAGGTTGATTTGAGCCGCTTACAGACCTACATGTGAGCATGTATTGTTGTTACAGTTATAGAAAAATTGACAATTAATGCAAGCTCAAGCTACATATGTCAAGCTACTTCTTACCTTATTGATCTTTCAGAACCTGGTGTGTTGGATTTTCGCTTTGTGGTCTTTGTAGGCTCCATGCTTTGGCTAAGGCAAAAATTAAGGTACTTACAATCAAAAAATAAGCAGGTACCAAGCATACATATGAACTAAACAAGTGCATAGGGCAACCTCGGTGGAAAAATCATAGAGGATGGAGGCCCTTCAACAATGCTAGACTCTGTGGATGCTTTGGTTGGTTTCCTCTTCCTCTTTGGTGGTCCTCTGTAGGTAAATTGATTGTAGAAGGAGAATTAGAACATGCAAAAATGCTTAGAGAAACACATACAAATAGGAAACAAGAGTACCTCTCAGCCATCATAGCTGCAATATCTGTGGGATCACCTTTCTTGCATGTGTGCCAGTGATGCCCATAATCCTTACAAATAGGGCATTGGTGCTTTCGTTTGTTGCCCTTACCCTCAGTGCATCCCTTAAACCTCTGTGCTTTTGGCCTACCAGATGTGGCCTTTAGTAGTGGTGGATGCATGAAGAATCCATGTTCTGATTTAGGCCAGAAGGCCTTGTCAGGTATGGCAGGGATTACTTCACTATATGCAGCTCTAAATTTATCCATAGAATAAAATGAGTCTACATAGTTCTCTATTGATGTGTTGCTCAATGATGTGATGAAAGCTATAGCATGGATGCATGGAATTCCTGTCACTTGCCATTCTCTACAAGAACAAGTCTTGTCTTCCAAATTCACCACACTCCTAAAGCCACTCCCTCCCAACATGGTAACTTCACCAACTATGTCAGAAACTTCGAGAACCTCCAAATTTAGTGACCTACTCATTTCGTTCAGTTTCTTAATTATGTGAGGCAGAATCAAGCCTTCCAACTTGCTTGCTACTTTTCTTCTTTGGGTCCACTTCTTTATAAGCAGCTGCCTAAGCTTATCCATAAAGTCATCCAAGTTCAAGCCCTTGTATTGTTTTATCCAATTGTTAAAGCACTCTGCCAGATTATTAGTTACATAGTCTACCTTGCAACCGGTTGAGAATTGGCTTCTAGTTCACAATCTAGTGTCTCCTTAGGTTCGCTGTAGCAGCTGGTTTGGCTTTTTCCATTGCATCCCAATGTTTCTCAAACACATATGGGTGCCATGAGTAAGCAGCTGCCCAAAGATGATCATCAAACACCTTTCCAGAGAACCTCTTTTTGAAGTTTGTCACCAAGTGGTACATACACTCCCTGTGTTCTACTTCTGGGTATACTTTCTTCACCCCTACCATAATTGCTTGTCCAGCATCAGTGCTTATGGCTAGGCCTCTTGGTGATCCAATGGCTTCTCTAAGCATTTGCATGAACCAAATCCAGTTCTCATCGGTTTCTGAATCCATCACTCCAAAAGCAACTGGGTACAAGTACAACCAATTATGGCCATCAACAGCAGTAGTTGTAGCCAACTGGCCCTTAAACTTGCCTGTCAAGAAAGTGCTATCCACTGCCAAATATGGCCTATATCCTGAAAGGAATCCATTAATACATGGTTTCAAAGCAAAGAACAGCCTCCTAAATCTGATCCTGTCATTTATTGTGTGATGATCAATTATTACTAAACTACCAAGAGAAGACCTCTCAATTTCAGCCTTAAACCTATAGAGATTATCAAAGCTGCTGTCCCAATTACCATAGAGTTGTTTCATGGCTAGCTCCTTACCCATATACACTCTCTTGTAGTGGATTTTCTCAATCTTGTAGTGTTCTTTCAGCTTTTGTTGCAATGCTGTTGCTCCCAAAGTGGGATCCTCGATCAGCCAGTCTTTCACCTTGCCACATATCCAATGTTTGGATGCATTCTTCACCTTTCTGTCCCTTCTTGTGCTACGACAGATATGCTGAAAAGGATTCCTCTTAACCTGTAAAAATGAGAACATTGCATTATGAGATCTCTTGCATTATTTAGATACTTGTATATAGGTTACATAGATATTTGTTCAACCATAGCCGAAAATTGCATTATTTAGATGAGAACCTGTAAAAATCCGAAAATTGCATTATTTACACCAATTACCTTGATAGTTTCGCCGTCGTCCATTGTCGAAGCACGTATCCTCCATTGGCAACTATCTTCATGTTTTTTCGAGCAATAGGCCCTAAACCTGCCTGTATCACTCTTCTCAATGTTGAATGTGAACTCATGTTTTATAGCATGCTGTGCTAGTGCCACCTTAAAATCTTCAACATTAGGATATATGGCACCCACATTCATTGGAGGGTCTTCTTTGTCATAATCTGCTAGTGCCAAAGAGTCCTTCTCTACTACCTCCTCACCCTCCACCTCCACCTCCACCTCCGTCTCCTCCTCAACTTGAACCTCAGAATCCTCTTCTGATACATGGTCCTCTTCCTCTTCCTCAACCTCAATAGGTTCCTTTTGTAGGTACATTCCCTCCTCATCAATGCCCACAAATTCATTCTCTGGTAATGGGTTGGCTAGGTACTCCTCATCTGTCTGAACTATCTCAAGTGCCATAGGCTGACTAGGTTCAGCTTCGACATCACTAGAAGGACTAGGCCACTCGGCCGCGAATTGCAAAAACTTTGAATTTGGATCCATCCTATCATTCAAAACAGCGACAAAAACGTGCATAACCAATTGACCAGTGCATACACAAATTGGTTTCATCATTAACAACAAATGTTTGATTCTAAGAAGGGATTGGAGAGGAGGCATCACAACATTCGGATATGGTAAGTGGTTGTAGAGGAGGCATCACCTCATTCAGATCTATGGAGGGATTGGAGAGGAGGCATCACCTTCAGTTTCGCCGCCAACTCAGGAGGAGGAGAAGGACTTGCGCCTCCTCCCAACCGGGGCGCCCGGCCCTCTTCTTCTCCTCGTCACAGCTGCCCGGTGGCGGCGCCTCCGCCCCCTTCTCCTCCAAGCGCCCGCGGCGATGGCGCCGCCTTGCCTCTGCTCCCTACGCGGCCGACGGTGCCGCCCTTTCTCCTCCACGCTCCAGGGCGGCGGTGCGGCGCCGCCCCCTGTCCTCTCGGCGGCCTTCAGAACGACGTCGCCTGGTCTCCACGGACGTCGCCCGGCCCCAGCAGCAGCCTCCAACCTCGTGCGGCGCCGCCGCTCCCTCGCCCCCGGCAGCCGCCGCCGCCTCGTACTCGCTGCTCGCTCGGCAGAGCCCACAAGCCAAGAAGCCACGGTGCTAGAGCAGTAGAGCTTTGCTGCTTCTTTTTTTTTAACTCCAAAGGCCACGGTACATACACTGAGGGTAAAATAGTCCACTGTATAAAAAACTGACCAGGATCCCTCACTTATACATTTCAGCTTAGTGTAGCGTAGCGTTTCAGTAAAATTTATCTTTTTTATATAGACTATTTGGTGAGGTAATTTGTAATGATTTTTCTGGGGTTTTTAGTAGTCCTTTTAAAGATTCTAAAACTATTTTTAAATTATTTTTTATAATATTTAAACCTCTTCTTAAATACTTTTAAATTTTACTGAAATGCTACGCTACGCTACATTAAGCTGAAATGTACAAGTAGTAACGGAGCAAAAGTAACGGTAGTGGCAAAAAGAGCATAAAAGTTGAAGTGAGTGGCAAATAAGGAAGAGAAAACTTTCTTGTGGCAAATAAGGCACAAGCAAGTTCAAGAGTGGCAAATAAGGAATTTTCTCTTCTTTTTAGCACATCTCCATTAAAGAGCAAAGGGAATTCTCTACAAAAAAAATCATTTTTCTTACTGTTTGATAATTAGGCATGTTACCTGGTTCTCCTAATTGAAAAACACTGAAGCTGCCTATGAGCATCTATTCCATTTTGCCAGCTCACACCCTTCCTTTCTACAAATTATGGTTGCACAAAATATTCGCTATTGCAAGAGATTTATAGTGTTATTGCTTTATTTATATACAAAGCTATAGAAACATATGTTGTCATGAGAGAAGGAAAACACACGACCAAACATGCATAAGTATAATCCTTACATAGCAGAATAACCAGTTTGAAGTTAATGTTTGACAGGTAAGGTTAATGTATTTTTAATGGGCAGAGAGATTAAGAATGTGTGAACAAATTTGAAATAAGCCATGCACAGGACAACAATCTTTCTAATTTCAGCTTGAAGATTAGTTTTTAGTTTCAGCTTGAAGATCATTTGTGAGCCCTACAGTTTTTTTTAATAAACTACAGATCATTATGCAAGGACAAGATCGAATCAGAGGAGTATGATGCTAATATTAACAGGTGAAATATCTATATTGATAAATTGATGCACTATGTAGGACTTAATAGGACAGCTCATCCTGCGTTTTTGCATGTGCCCAACAGATTAGCAGTAAAAAGTTTTTGGAATCATCTACTAGCTTTTTGAGTGGGTGTCATTTAATAATCTCATTTGGCAATTTTTCTATAGGAATTTTCATGATTTCTACCTGCGAGAGCGTGCATTTGTTTGGCATGATGGCGAGGCTTTTTGCCCTGAAATTTGTGTAATGGTAGGCTTTCATTGTTCCTATCCTTTTTTCAGAGATGGGTTTAGATGTTAAGATTTGAACATTTATTCCTGGCCATACAAATATTCTTACATTAATCTGATCCACAGTCTAACTTCGGACTCCCTTTAGGATGGTTTAAAGTATGTATTGACAAAATTCAAATATTGTAGCTTTTTTTGTATTTGTTAGTGTAAAATAAAGTGATTTGTATGGACCAAATACAACCATGGTCAGGAAGGCGCGGTTAACTAATTGTATTGCATGTTTATCGTTCATCATCAAGCATGATCTATCGAGAAGCGGAACTAACCATGGTCCATGGAGAAGGAGAAAGCTGCTGCTACTAGCGGTAGCAGCAGGATTCTCCCCTACCGCCTACCGCTGTAGTGTTAGGTTTGACGGCGCACACTATAAACGCCGTCCCAAACCTTGATTGTTTATCTATAATTGGGTTAGGCTGTGACTCGGTTTGGGCCTTTGCCTATTTAGAGTTTCCATGTTTTGGTTTGAGTAGTTACCTTAATTAGATATTTCTATATCTATCTCTTGTAAACGTACACTATAAAAGGGATTGAGGATTAATGAAAAGGGCAAGCAGCAGTTTACCTGTTGCCTTCCAACTCTCGTATCTCCCTCTCTGTTTACCGCGCGGCGTTTGGCGGCGTCGACCACCTACGGGCGCTGTTGGCGGATCTCCAAGCGACCTATTCGCCGTCCGTGCATCGCCACGATCTCCAAGTCGAGCACGTAACATCTTGGTATCGAGCCCGTCGTTCTTGGCACCATGTCCTGCTTGATGGTGATCGATCTGCTATCGACAAACTCACAACAATGATGCAAGATGTCCTCTGAAAGCTTGAAGACATCGCAATGGTGCAAGACGGACAGACGGCGCAACTGTCCACGGTCACCACGCGCCTTGATCGCCATGATGCTCGGATCGCCAAGGTTGACGATCTCGTCACAGCGACATCCAGCGGCGGTCCGCAAGGCAAGAACCCTAAGGACCCGAAGGACCCAGCGTATGTTCCTCCCCCGCGACGTGATTCAGGGGCATTAGGTGGAGGAAACGGCGCCCAAGAAGGTCAAATCATATCGGCGCCGGAAGGACGTCCTCCAAAACATCACCGGTGGGAGTTTCCCATATTTGAAGGGGCTGATGATCCGCTGCCCTGGATCAATTCATGCGAGATGTTTTTTCGGGGGCAGCTCACGCCGGAGGGGGAAAAGGTTCGCACCGCCGCATACCACCTACGGGGTGACGCCCAACAATGGTATATGCTGCAGGAAGATGAGTCTGGGGAACCTACGTGGCAGCAGTTCAAAGACAGCCTCAATCTTCGTTTTGGTCCCCCAACTCGCCGCAACCATCTTGCCGAAATTAAGCAGCTCCGTCAAACTGGAACGGTGGCGCAGTATCAAAAGGAGTTTGAGGCGCTGCTACCTCGTGCCAATCTGCGGGCCGACCAGAAAATCACGATGTTCACAGCCGGATTGAAGGAGAAGATCGCTATTGCAGTTGATCTTGCCGCACCGCATAACTTGGCGCTGGCCATGAGTTTGGCCCGCGCTCATGAGCGCCTGCAGCAGCCGGACGTTGACGACGGACGCCCAGGGAACAAGACAGCGATTAAGGGCGGTGGCACCAAACCAGCGACCAATGCAACACCAGCGGCTGGGGCTGTGGCACCTGCATCAGCACCAAAGGAGGGAGCGAGCAGCTCCGCTGGGCCCAAGTTTATCAAGAAACTCACGCGCGCCCAGATGGAGGAACGTCGTCGCCAAGGTTTATGTTACAATTGTGACGAGAAGTATGTCCCGGGGCACTCCGCGCCGGGCTTTACATTTAGAGGTCATTCCAGACCCTCCATCTTCCGATGATAATGAGGATAGCCTTGGTAATATGTCCATCTCTCTCCTTGCACTTACTGGTATCATGGCAGGCCGCACCATGAGGCTACCTGTTATTTTGGGGGGGAAACAATACCTTGCGCTCGTTGATTCCGGCTCCACACACAACTTCATTGCTGATCCAGTAGTGACATGTGCGGGCATTAAGGTTCTGCGTCCGAGCCGACCCATTCAGGTGGCTGTCGCAAATGGAGACCGAGCCAGTAATGGAGGCCAGTGTTGTCAAGTGCCAATCAGTATTGGTTCCACTGAGTTTTTACTGGACTGCTACACATTACCGCTTCCGGGAGTTGATCTCGTTCTTGGTGTTCAAAGGCTGATGACGTTGGGCCCCATCACTTGGGATTTTCAGCATTTAACTATGACTTTCTGGCATGGTGATAGCCAAGTCACTCTTCAAGGGATTGCAGTAAAACACCCTCCTCTGGCGGCCTGGACAGCTAAGGATCCGGACCTTTTGGCAGCCCTTTTGGATGAGCACCAGGAAGCATTCTTGCAACCGCAAGGGTTACCACCCTCTCGAGCCTATGATCATCGGATTCATCTAACTCAAGGTACCGATGCCGTGGCAGTCCGACCATACCGTTACCCCCAACTCCAAAAAGATGAGCTTGAAGTGCAGTGTCGGGATATGCTCAGTCAAGGTATCATCCGCGTGAGTACTTCGGCTTTCTCTTCTCCAGTATTGTTGGTAAGGAAGAAAGATGAGACGTGGCGCTTCTGCGTCGATTATCGCGCACTCAATGATAAGACCATCAAAGATAAATTTCCTATCCGGTGGTGGAAGAGTTATTGGATGAATTAAAAGGGGCGCGCTTTTTCACCAAATTGGATCTTCGTTCCGGTTATCATCAAGTACGCATGCATCCAGACGACATCCACAAGACAGCGTTTCGCACTCATCATGGGCACTTTGAGTTTCTCGTCATGCCTTTTGGACTATCGAACGCGCCAGCTACCTTCCAAGCACTCATGAATGATGTTTTGGGTCCTTTCCTTCGCCGATTTGTTCTGGTTTTTTTTGATGATATCCTCATTTATAGCCCGTCTTGGGCGGAACACCTCTGTCATGTGCGCTTGGTGTTGCAGGAACTCGTTAAGCATGAATTATTCCTTAAGCGCTCTAAGTGCTCTTTCGGGACATCTTCTGTGGCTTACTTAGGCCATGTTATATCCGTGGAGGGAGTTGCCATGGATCGTGAGAAGGTGGCGGCAGTGGCAGATTGGCCTACTCCTACAACGGTGCGGGCTGTCCGAGCTTTCCTAGGGTTGGCTGGTTACTATCGCCGCTTCATTGCGCATTATGGCGCCATTGCCCTTGACTCGTCTGTTACGTAAAGAGGCATTTGTCTGGGGGGACGAAGCTACTCAAGCTTTTACCACACTCAAGCAGGCGCTCTCCTCAGCGCCTGTCCTCCAGCTACAGGATTTCAGTCATCCATTTATTATTGAATGCGATGCTTCAGGATCGGGATTTGGTATTTGTTCTTCATCAAGGTCTGGGGCCAATTGCATTCTGATCGTCAATCATTTATCACGACATGCGAAACTTGCCGCCTATGAGCGAGAACTCATTGGTCTAGTTCAGGCGGTCCGTCCTTAGCGACCGTATGTGTGGGGGCGGCCTTTTCTTGTCTTGACCGATCATTACAGTTTGAAGTTTCTTCTGGATCAGCGGTTGTCCACTATTCCACAGCATCAGTGGGCAAGTAAATTGGTTGGGTTTGATTTTTCGGTTGAATATCGTCCTGGTCGTTTGAACACGATCGTGATGCTCTTTCGGCGTGATGGCGAGACTCAGTGGTTTCGGTGCATGCCATCACCGATCCAACTCTTATCACTTTTGATGATCTTCGGCGTGCTCTTCCTGATGACGCTGAGTGGGCCAATATTTACAAAGATGTGCAAATTGGACGCTTGACTGCACCCTGGTCTATCTGCGATGGTCTTGTTTTGTACAAGGGTCGTATCTTTGTGCCGGCATCATCTTCATTTGTCGCCGTTATTGTGGCCGATTGTCATGCGATTGGTCATGAAGGGGTGCAAAAGACTTTACATCGAGTATGTGCGGATTTTTATATCCCTCGTGCTCGGCAGGTTATCCAAGACTTTATCCGTGAGTGTATGACTTGTCAGCGCAATAAGACGGAACACCTGCATCCAGGTGGTCTTCTACAACCTCTAGAGGTGCCACAGGCAGTTTGGTCGGATATCGCCATGGATTTCATTGAAGGTCTTCCAAAGTCAGGAGGTAAAACTGTCATCTTGACAGTGGTGGACCGCTTCTCTAAAGCGGCACATTTTATTCCGTTGGCACACCCATATACCGCTATTTCTGTGAGCAAGGTCTTCTTTGACACGATTGTACGGCTCCATGGGATTCCTACATCTATTGTCACCGATCGTGATGTGGTGTTCACTAGCACGTTTTGGCAGGAACTATTTAAGTGGCGAGGAGTTCATCTACGATGAGTTACGCTTATCATCCTAAGCAGATGGTCAATCTGAGGTGACCAATAAAATTATTGCAATGTACTTGAGGTGTTTTGCCGGCGATCGTCAAAAGCAATGGATCCGCTGGTTACCATGGGCAGAATATTGCTATAATACTTCTTTTCAATCATCTCTGAAGACTACTCCGTTCCGTGTGGTTTACGGTCGTGATCCTCCCAGTTTACGAGCTTATGTGAAGGGGGAGGCACGTGTTCCGGCTGTTGAATCCCAAATGTTAGAGCGGGATGAATTTTTAGCTGAAGTTCGAGATCATCTACTTCAAGCTCAGTCCTTTGCGGCTTCATACTACAATCGTTCCCATCGGGAGGTTGCTTTTGCGGTGGATGATTGGGTCTGGTTGCGCATTTCTCAAAGACCGGCTTCATCTCTCACGCCAATTGTTCCTAGCAAGCTCAGTCCACGTTTCTATGGACCATATCAGGTGGTCCAACGTATTGGTTTAGTGGCTTATCGTGTTCGTCTCCCGCCGGGCACGAGGATTCATGACGTCTTCCATGTTGGGCTACTCAAGAAGTTCCATGGTAAACCTCCGGCAGAACTGGCGCCTTTGCCTTCCATGGTGCGTGGGCGTGTTTTGCCGGTGCCTGAAAGGGCCATTCGGGGCCGTGTTGTCCGTGGGAAACGACAGGTGCTCATTCATTGGAAGGATCTTTCGGCATCTCAAGCAACATGGGAGCATGTCGACGCATTTTGCAATTATATCCTAATTTTCAGCTCGAGGGCGATTTGTTTTTTGAAGGAGGAGATGTTAGGTTTGTGGCGCACACTATAAGCGCCGTCCCAAACCTTGATTGTTTATCTATAATTGGGTTAGGTTGTGACTCGGTTTGGGCCTTTGCCTATTTAGAGTTTCCATGTTTTGGTTTGAGTAGTTACCTTAATTAGATATTTCTATATCTATCTCTTGTAGCATACACTATAAAAGGGATTGAGGATTAATGAAAAGGGCAAGCAGCGGTTTACTGTTGCCTTCCAACTCTCGTATCTCCTCTCTGTTTACCGCGACGCGGCGTTTGGCGGCGGCGTCGACCACCTACGGCGCTGTTCACGGATCTCCAAGCCGCCTATTTGCCGTCCCGTGCATCGCTACGATCTCCGAAGTCGAGCACGTAACATGTAGCATCACTGGCACTGACCGTTCGCGATTGGCAATTCGCCTTCTCCATCCTGACACGTGGGACCCAAGTCCCCTTCCCTCGGACCGCAATCCGGATACGCCGGGATCTTCTGCCTTCTCCCGAGCGAGAAAATTGAGTTTCTGCCACTCGAAACATTGTCGCTCTTAAATTTGCCACCCTCAAATTGACGCTCGGAAATTTGCCACCGCAAACAATTGACGCTCGCACATTTGCCATTTCGGGGCTTTTTTGCCTGATACACAAGCCAAATACACAACAAATACGTAGGGCCCACCTGTCATCCTCTCCTCCTTCCTCCTTCCTTCCTCTCTCTTCTTTCTTCTCCAATGGACATGCCGTCGCCGAGCTCGCGACGCCGCCGTCGCTGAGCTCACGCCACGCCCGTCGAGCTCTGCCGTCGCCACTGCCGCAGCGCCGCCCGCCGTCGTGGGCTCAGCGCCGCCGCCCAGCCTTCAGCAACCGCCGGCGCCAGCTCGCATATTGCCGCCAGCCTTCGCGTCACAGCGTCTGAGCCGTCGCCGTCTCCGCTTCATATTTGCCGCCGCCACAGCCTTTCGCGCCGCCAGCTGCTTGCCGTCGCCGAAGCTCGCGCCGCCGCCGTCGCTAAGCTTCGCGCCGCCGCCAAGCTTCGCACCGCTGAACTCTGCGCCGTCGCCGTCGCTTCAGCTCAGCGCCGCCGCCAGCTCTTGCCGTCGCCGAGCTCGCGCCGCCGCCGCCATGTTCACCGGAGAAGAAAGAAGATAGAGGAGGAAGTAGGGGGAGTATGACATGTGGGCCCACGTATTTTCTCTGTATTTGTTGTGTATTTGGCTCGTGTATCAGGGAAAAAAGCCCCGAAATGGCAAATATGCGAACGTCAATTGTTTGCGGTGGCAAATTTCCGAGCGTCAATTTGAGGGTGGCAAATTTAAGAGCGACAATGTTTCGAGTGGCAGAAACTCAATTTTCTCTTCTCGAGCACGGTAATGCCCGTTTCACTTCACCGAGGGGTTCACGCGCGCGGCGCGTGAGTACGTGTGGTGTGCCTCGTGTGGAGCTCCCTTCCTGGCCCGCGTGGCGAGTGTGTCTTTGGAACTGGGATGTCAGATGTGCCTGCACTCTGCACTCTGAACTGCGGTGCGAGAGGCATCTGATAAGTTGATGGCAAAGCCGCTTTGTGCCTCAGTGCATTAAAACTGATGATGTGAGACGTGCGGGGATCCTTCATCCTTCTCTCTCTGTGATACGAAGCCATGGGAATATATCAGAATGGCAAATATTTGTATGATCACTACTACAAATTCATAGCTTGCATCAAACTCAAGCTTGCATAATTTAGCAGGATAATCTCTATCTAATCACCTCAAACTTGCATCAAACTAGCAGACGGCCGTTGGTAGGGACCGGAGTAGTGTAGTAGCACTGTAGCAGCGGGTGAGAGGGGACAGGAGAAGAAGGTTGCCTGACTTTGGACAGTAGCAGCTACAGTACTCTGGTGCCTTCTCCCTCTTTCACTAGTCATCTGTGGGTGTTGGTCTTAACTTGGTTCAAGTTCCAAATAGGAGTGTCGATCAAATGCCAACTCCGGGCTGCTTTGTCTCTTGGTGTCTCCTTATTCTCTCTCTCGTCTCTCGGCCTGTCCTGTCTCTCTCCTCATCATTGTTAGAATTATTGGGCTGGCCCATTTAATATCTTAATAATTCACAAATCTCAAAGGCCCATGTATGCATGAGGCGTGTGAAATTCTTTAATACCATATTGCTAGTGGGAGGTGGATGACATGCTTAAATAGTGGAGCTTGCTCCCTCCCACTAGAGAATGAGATGGGAGAGAGAAATAGAGAATCCTGCAGCTCGCTCGCTCAGGCGGGCGCCGCAGCGATCTCCTTTTGCAGTTCTATTTCTTTTGCTCTCCGGATTTTTGCGGGTCAGATATGGAATATGCAAATCGTGTTGGACTCGGTCGCGATCCGAATATGCAAATCGTGTTGGACTCGGTCGCGATCCGTTTGCCTTCCTTGTCGTTTGCCCTCTTTGGCAGGCAGCAGATGGTTGTTACGCTACGCGACGCCTCCAACGGGTGGCGCAAGGCTGGCTCAGTCCAGTCAAGGCTATATCAAGGATAATGGGAAAGTGCTTTCTTCCCCAAAGAGGCTTCTTTCCCGAATAGGCACTTCGAGACAAACCGTGCCCGATCTTGACGACCGATTTCTCCTGCGGGCTTAAGACGCATGAGCCGGAACGAGACAAGAACTTCGCCACTAAAGCAAATACCATCGTGGGGCCCACGGCATCAGCTCCGGGCACCTCGCCGCGCCTATAAAAGGAGGATTCCTGGACATTCGAGGGGACCTCTCACAATCCAATTCATCTGACTCAAGCCCAAGCAACACCCGCATCCGAAGCTTCCTTAGCAAGTAGTTCTAAGTCCTTAGTCGCCACCACTGTAAGCTCGGTATCGGTGCCTCCAAGCCCGGTCTCGGCACCTCTGTACTGATTTCCACCGTATAATCAACAAGACTGGAGTAGAGCTATTACCCGGCGGTGGGGGCTCTGTCGGTGTCTGGGAATCGCGCTCCTGAAGAGCAGCGGGTCCACGGACCGGCAGACGAGTTTGTAGTTGGAGTGAGGCCCAACGACAACCCTTCTCAGCAGCTCGGATGGCGGCCAAGCCTGCGGAAGGCTAGGGCCGCGCGGTCTTCCTGGACAAGGGCCTGGTGCGACTTGATGATCTAGGTACAGGTCCTTAGTACAGTGCGAGAGAGAAAAGGAAAAGATACGAACCACGAAGACACAGGAAGTTTACCCTGGTTCGAGCCCCTACTGCCGGGTAACAGCTCTACTCCAGTCTTGTTGATTATATGGTGGAAGGCAGTACAGAGGCGCCGAGACCGGGCTTTGGGGCACCGATCCCGAGCTTACAACGGTGATGGCTAAAGGCTAAGGCTACTCGCTCAGGATGCTTCGGGTGTGGACGTTGCTTATGCTTGGATCAGGTGGAATCGGGTCAGGGATCTCCAGTGTTGAGTTGGCCTCCCCTTCTAGTGTCCAGGGGTCCTCCTTTTATAGCCGCCGTGGGCCGCTCGAGGCTGACACGGCGGGCCCCGCGACGGTCTTTGCTTTAGTGGCGAGGTTCTTGTCTCGTTCTAGGGTCCTGTCGGGTCTCGAGCTGCGAGGAGAAGCTGGTCGGGTTAATCTTTGAGCGCGTGTTTGTCTTAACATGCGGTTCGGGAAGAGAACTTCTTTTAGGAGAAAGCACTTTCCTTTATCCCCAATATAGCCTTGATGGACCGAGCGACCCGCGCCACCCGTTAGGGCGTCGCGAAGCGTGAACAACCACCGCCTTGCCGCCAAAGGGGCAAAGGCCCAGATGGGTTGCCCGCGCGTCCTTTCCCGGGCTATGTGTCTCCCGGGAGATATAGTTCATTTCGGTCAAGGCCGGAGAAAGCGTGGTGGGACACGGTGATTGTTGCCACTTGCCCGCAGATAAACGGATTACCCGAGGGACCTCCTCCCGGGCTAAGGATAGCCCGGAAGGCACATGGTGCCGCAAGGTTTGACCTGGTCAAGCCCGAGGCAGTTGCTGGCGGGTTAAACGCTTTCACCAGTACGGCCAGGAACGGCCTCTTGGATTCTCGTGCGATGGGCCCGTACGGAACCGGCCCAAGGCCTGCCTCAGGGTGAGCCACTCATCAATCACCAACAGGCTCGAACCAGGGTAAACCACTTGTGTTTCCACGGTTTGTATTGTTTTCTCTCTTCTTCTCTCTGTACGAAGGATCTGTACCCGGATCATCAAGTCGCACCAGGCCCTTGTCCGGGAAGACAGCGCGGCTTTAGCCCTCGCGGGCTTGGTCGCCGCTCCGAGCTGCTGAGAAGGGTGGTTGTTGGGCCTCACACCAACTACAAATTCGTCTGCCGGTCCGTGGTCTCGCCGCTCTTCAGGAGCCCGATTCCCAGACACCGACAGCTGGCGCCCACCGTGGGGCCCATGGCTAGCCCTCAGCACTCCGTTCCCTCAGGCATGTCTGAGATTCCGAGCAACGATGAGGCCTTGGACCTCGAGTTCGATGAGTGCGACGATCTGGACGATCTGGTCCCGTCGTACAACGGCTGGCGGGAGGAGTACATCGCCGAAGCCGGGGCCGACGAGATGGAGGTCGACGCCTCTCGCCCGGGGGTAGATTTTGCCCGAGGAGTCGCCTCGAAGTGGACCCTCTGTCACCCACGTCGTGAGACTCCGATGGAGTTCGAGCTGCTAGGTGTTTCTGCCACCTCGGCGGCAACAGGGACGTTTCCCGGCCTCGCGCCGTCCGCTGCGTCTTCGCAGCTTGGTCGATCGGCAGACGCAGGAGATGGGGAGGCCCAGGAGCAGCTGCGCCGTCGCGCTGCGGCCCGAGCTTTCTTCAACGATGCTGTCCGCCGCGTCATGGATGGGATCTGCGAGGAGGACCGTCGTCTGCGCACCCCGCAGGGCCGCAAACCGGTTGATTCCCTCATGGAGACCATGATGAACCCACTCCTGTGCAGCCAGCAGCGAGCGCGCGCCATCACCACGGTCATCCGTGACCTGGAGAAGGACCCCCGCGGCTTCACCATGGCGGACCTGTGTCCGGCCATCGCCGAAGGCGTAGGCGTCATCACCTGTGGCATCGACCGGCACGAAAGCAGCGGTGGCGGCGTCGCCCGGACATCCGCACGGAGCAGAGTCCGACCGCCCATGGCTTCAGAACCGCTCTGGCGGGGCGGCACTCGAGGCGTTCCGCCCGTCGCCGCGGATCGATCGCGCCCGGACCGAAGGCCTCCTCCGGCGGAGGATAAATCACGTGCCTCGCGGAGTGTTTTCCGCCTAGGCGCAGCGGTGCTTCTCCCCAAAGCCGCGCCGGGATGCCCGCCTTCTCGCGCTCTCCGTGAAGCGCCGTGGCGCCGAGGTTCAAGCCAGGCCAATCGAGAAGTTTGACGGAGCAAGAACCCGAGGAGTTCCTCTCCATCTACACCACCGCCGTCCGAGCCATGGGGAGGCGAGGCCGTCATAGTCAACTACTTCCCCACGGTGCTCGAGGCATGGCGGACTGGCTGTTCAACCAGCGGCTGGCTCTATCCGTGCTGGTCCCAGTGCGGGATGCCCTCCGCACCGATTTCGGGGTGTTCGCCCGCTCTGGGCGCCCGGGACCTCAAGCTCGTGGTGCGGCGAGGCGATGAGAGTCTCCGAGATTTTGTGTGCGGTTCGTCGAGCCCGCAACACAATCCCCATCTCAGATAAAGCCATCATCGAGGCCTTCAAGGATGGTGTGAGAGACCGGCGCTACATCGAAGATCTCGAGCTCCACCGGTCAACACATGAGCGAGCTCTTCCCGCCGCCGCCCTCTCGTCAACGCCTCGGCGGTGGAGCATAAGAGAGGTCGTGCGAAGAAGAAGGCCAAGGTCGGCGATGGCGAAGCAAGACCGGCGGACAAAAAAAAGAAGCGGCGGGAGCAGCCCGCCAAGTTAAATCGCCGCCGTCGAGCTGACCAACCCGAGCACCGCCACCGCGGCGTCTCCTACGGTCGCCCGCCGCCAGCGCCGCGCAGCGGCGCCCGCCAGCGCAGCAGCGACCTCCCCGGTGTTGGAGGCAGCGATGCGGCGAGGGCTTCCTCAAGGCCGCCACGCCGTCCGCAGCGATAGAAACGGTGAGACCCATTCCATGACCCTAGTCTCTTCGCCGCCTCCATCAGCGCCCGGTCACGACTGAATCGCCGACTATGGGCCCGCCCGATTAGAGATTTCTCGCCGGCCGCGGTCCCATGCCCGCTACTGAAAAGGCGCGACCGGCGCCTACTCCCTAGGGCAGCCAGGAGCAGGGCTTCCCTGAGGCCCGTGGCCATGTCGCCGTCATCTTTGGCGGCACGTCAGCCTACACCTCTCGACGCGAGCTCAAGGCCGCGTCCCGTGAGGTCCTCCACATCTCCGCGGCGAACCGTGGCGAGAATCATCGCCTTGGTCAGCCGAGGCCATCACCTTTTCGGTGACAGGCGCCGGTGGGACTCTCTAAACCCCTGGGCTGACTCGGCCGGTGCTTTGCCCCACCATTGGCAATACCAGGGTCGACCGCGTCCTCGTGGACAGCGGAAGCTCGCTGGACATCATCACGGCGCGCGTCCTGGGCCTCATGCAGGTCCCGCGCTCCATGATCAAGGACATTACCGTCCCCTTCCACGGGATCGTCACGGGATCGTCGCTTTGCCCGTGGGGCAGGTCGTCTTTGCCGTCACGTTAAACTCCTCCACCAATTTTGGACGGAGTACATCACCTTCGAGGTGGTGGAAGCGAGCTCCCTAGCGCCATCTTGGGGCCCAGCGCTCTCTAAGTTCATGGCGGTCTCCCACCACGCCTATCATTGCACGAAGATGCGGCGCCAAAGGAGTCATCACCGTCCGGGCAACCACAAAACGGCCCTCGATTGCGGCGAGACGCGGCGGCCATGGTAGGACAGCTCCTACCCGTGGTCCCAGCGGCAAGGGCGCCCTACGGTAGCGTCCGAAGGTAACCTTGCAACGCGAGGAGCCCGCAAAACCATCGTCCTCACGCAGTCGGACCCTCCAAGGTGGTCCGTGGGGACAACCCTCGAGCCTCAATAGGAACTCGAGCTCATTACCTTCCTCCGGGCTAACAAGGCGGCGTTTGCATGGGAACCGTCCGATATGCCCGATGTCCCAAGGAGGTGATCTAGCACGAGCTAGCTGTCGGCACGACAAGAAACCGATAAAGCGATGTCAAAAGCGTGTTCCCATTGGAAGGCCAAGATCATCAAGACCAGCTCGGCAGCCGCGCCGAGGGCTTCATCCACGAAGTAGGGCTTGCCAACCCAGTCATCGTCCAGAAGAAGGGAGGCAAGTGGCGCATGTGTGTTGACCACCACGACCTTAATTCCGCCTGCCCCAAGGATAACTTTCCCCTTCCACGCATAGATCAGCTAGTTGATGCTACGGCAGATTCAGCTTTGATGAGTTTCCTGGATGCTTACTCCGGTTACCATCAGATCGCCTTGTGTAAAGAAGGCGAGGAGAAAACGCCTTTATGCGCCTTCGGCACATTTTGTTATCGACTATGTCGCCGGTCTCGAAATCTTTGGCGCCACATTCCGGCGTCTCATGCAAAAACTCTCCTGATCAAATAGAGGCATAGCGTAGAAGTTTACGTTGATGATATCGTAGTCAAAGTAAGGGCGCCCGTGACCACGTGTCCGACTTACGGAAAACCTTTGTGACTGAGACATAACGGGTCAAGTTAAACCCGAGAAATCGTCTTTGGCGTCAAGTCCGGATGCTCTTAGGCTACGTGTCGGTGGGCGAGCATCGGTGTGAACCCGAGAAGATCGAGGCCGTCGAAAAGATGAGGTCGCCGACACGTGTAAGGACATCCGATCCCTCACGGGCAAAATGGCAGCCTTGAGCGTTTCATCTCCGCCTTGGAGACCGAAGTGCTCCTTTTGCAAGCTCTGCGTAAAGCACAGCAGTTCGAGTGGTGAGGAGGGTGAGGCCGAGCTGCTGCAAGCCAAGCGATATCTCGCCTCGCCACCCGTCCTCACTACTCCCAAGCTCGGGAAGCTCTCTGCTGTACCTCTCGGTGACAACAAGCGCCGAAGCGGTGCTAGCGATGGAGCGAGAAGGAAGCAACGGCCGTCTACTACGTGGCGAAGTGCTCACCGCCAAAAAGCGCTATCAACCTTGAAACTATGCTATGCTTTCTTTCGATGGCCTCGCGCAAGTTCGTCACTATTTCCAAGCCCACGGATCATTGTCCCGACTACTTACCCGATCAAGGACATTCTCCGAAACCCGAGGCCAGCGGCGGAGTCGCAAAGTGGGGAGTCGATTTGGGTGGTCGACATCCGATTCGTATCCGGACGCGATCAAGGCCCGAGCCACTGGCTGATTCGTTCGAGTTGACGGGCGGATGAGCAAAAGTCAAGCTCTCGAGGTCAAGGCGGGGAGAAGGTCGGTGGACTCTGTTCTTGACGGTTCACACCAGTCCGTGCGATCGGGATGCGAGCTCGTTCTCATCTCCCCAGCGGAGGCGACTCCGGCCGTCATACAAATACACTTTGCGACTACGAACAACGCCCGAGTATGAAGCCCTAATTGCGGGCCTAAGAGCATGCCTTTGCGCTCGACATCAAGCGGCTTGTTGCGAAAGGGATTAGCGCTCGTCGTCCGCTTGGTCGAGGAGGAGTTTCAGGCAACCGGCGACTCGATGGCGCGGTACTGGCGGAAGTGAGAAGCGGAGAAGCGTTTCACGAGTTTGAAATCAGCTACATTCGGGGAAGAGAATGGCGAAGCCGATAAGCTCGCCAAGCTCGGATCCTCGCGAGAACGGCCCGGCCCGTGGTGCTAGTCAGCACCTTTAAAGCCCTCCATTCCCTCCGGAGAGGAGGCCAAGGGGGCGTCTGTTACCCCCAAGCCGAGACATCCGTCTGTCTCATTCCTAGAGCAAAGCACCTCTGGATGATGCCATTCATCCGGTTCTTGGAAGCGAGGACATTGCCGAGGGCGGCTGGCTGGCGTTCCCGGCTAAAAAGCGAGCCCGAGCTTACCTTTGCATGGGGCTTCTTTGTGCGAAGGGGTGCTAATGGCGTGCTTTGTAAGTCGTTACCCAAGAAGAAGGTAAGCACCTTCTAGCCGACATTCACGAGGGCATCGTGGCGCTACGCCTCACACAGAACTCTCGTCGGCAAAGCATTCGCATGGGCTACTATTGGCCCATGCGATGGCGCGACGAAGCCTTGGTTAAGCTCTGCGAAGCTTGCGATATCATCTTGCGGATGGCGCACCACAGCGTATGGCTGCAAACAATTCCACTAAGCGTGGCGTTCGCGGTTTGGGGATGGACCTCCTAGGACCGTTCCCCAAAGGTCTTGGACAAAACATACTTGTTACGTAGCCATCGACACCTTCACCAAGTGGATCGAGGCGAGCGGTCTCCAACATCACTGCAATTGCCGCATGATGCGTTTTTCCGGAACATCGTTGCAAGATTCTGCGTGCCTAGCGGGATAATCGTGACAATGGCACCCAATTCACGGCGGGAATTCAGCGATTCTGCGAGGAATCGGCATGAAGCTTCGCCTTGCTACGTGGCCCACCCACGAGCAATGGGCAATTGAACGAGCTAACGGACAGCTAGTCAAGGCATCAAGCGAGTCTTGACGCTCTCAAGGCAAAGCAACAAGGTTGGGTCGACGAGCTACCGTCGATCCTCACAGGCGATCCGGACAACGACCGGCCAGACTCGGGGAGAAACTCCTTTCCGGCTCGTCTATGGCTCGGAGGCCGTCCTCCCCATGAAATGAGACTAGGATCGATCGCGTTGACTTCGCCCGACCGTGGTCAATGGCGAGGAGGCGGCAGCTCGACCTCGACCTACTTGAGGCACGCCATGAGCAATCCCTACTCGGCTGCGGCCTACCGGCAGACCCTATCTTTATTCTGTGACACGAAATGTACACACAAGGACCACAAGTAGGAGACACGGTTCTCGACGCATTGAGAACCTCGCGGGCTCCAACAAGCAGCCCCAAGTGGGAGGGACCGTACAAAGTAGTCGGTATGGCAGCCTGCAGACTCGATCGCCTTTGGCGACAAGGATGGGAGCAGGCTCCCTAGCTCATGGAACATCTCCCTTCTGCGACACTTCTACGCTTAATCAGGTCGTAAGTTTCCTTCATTTCAGTTCATTCCAATTCCAAAAAAAAAAAAAAACTTTCCCCCATTCACGAGTCACGCTGTTCTAAGTCTTAACCGTTTCAAGCAAGCCCGTGGCCAAAAGCCCGAAGGCTAAGGATAAAGCAATCCGGAGCATTTCCACGACGGGATAAGCCGATCTCTCGCACCCTGGTGAATCTCCGCGCAATGTGGAATTCCTGTGGCCCAAAGGTACAGTAAGCCCACGTCAGGTTTGTTTGGATGGCTAACTTGGGGGCGGCCTTCGAAGTGAACGCTTTTGCGTGACTTTTCTTTCCTAAGTCCTTAACTTCGCTGGGCCCGCATCGTCGCTCGGCCCACCAAAGCTCGGGGGCTGGGGGTTTTCGCGAATTTTTTCTAAGTCCCTAAATTCGGAAGGGCCGCACCTTTGCGTAGCCTAACGAAGCTCGGGGGCTGGAGGTTCGCGCGAACTTTTTCTAAGTCACTCTAATCTCTAGACCGCGCCCAACTTCAAGATCGCACTTGGACTTGGCCACGGCCCGGGAGCTGGATGATTAGGCGCGCCAAAAACAATCTTTCCAAGAGTAATCCGTTTGCTTAAATTCCCTAAGTTCCACTCAGAACTTCGTTACTGTTCATCTAGTTCCTCTGTTTTTGCATTTCAGATTCGCAAAATCGCATAGGAAAGAAGAACGAACAAGATTGGCCAGGGCAAATTACTTAAAAGAAACTGCATTTCACATGGAGGATTTTACAAGATCAAAGGATTCTACAAGCAAAAGAAGGCCCGACCATCCTAGACCACCGCAAAAGAGGGCGCCGCGCTACTACACCTACAATGGCGCCCAAAATCCTACAACCTCGCCACGCCTACCCGGCGGCTGGCAGCGAGCCGGCGAACGCAGAACTCCGCCGGCAGCGATGGCAGCGATGGCGACGGCGGACTCGGCGCGAGCTCGGATGGTCCCGGCGCAGGTGGTGCCTCCGCCGCCGCTGGCTGTTGATGGAGTCCATAAGCAGCGGCGGAGGCTCCGCCGCGATGGCCTCCGCGGCCGCCTCAACCTCCTGCTCCGCCGCAATGTGCGGCAGAAGCGCCTCGTCCTCCGCCGCTAGTGCGGCGGCGTATGCGGCGTCAGCGGCAATCTGCGCCGCCACCGCATTCGCTTCTTCTTCCTCCGCCGCTTCGGCAGCCGCTACCGCAGGCCCGGCCAGACCGCCTCCGCCTCTCCGGGCTGGATCAGCGGTAGGACAGGCACCGGCGGCAGATCCTCTGTCGCTGCCACCAACCAGGCGTGGAGGTAATCCGAGCTCGCGTCCGACGACCAGCTCGATGAAGACATTTTGCCCCCCTTTTGTTGCCTCTCTCTCGCTTTCTCTTCCTCTCTTTTCTCTGGCTAGCTGAAAACTTCGAGTTTTTGAGAGGAGCTAAGTGGGAGATGTTGCAGCGCGATGTGCCACGCCCCGTTTTATATGCGGCAAGCGTACAGCGTCCCATCGCTGCGGGCTACCGGCGCGTCGCCGCGAAAAGGCGAGTAATTAAAACCCACTACCGGTGAAGAGACGCGGCGCGCGCGTCTCGTAGAATACCAACAGCATAATCGTTGCGGGACCGTGTCTGCCCCTTGTCGGCGGCGCTTGGCGAAGTCATCGCAAGTCAAGGCCTACCCGTAGGTCTGGCCCTAGCATAAGCAAGGCCAGCGATGCTTTTCGTGGCAGCCAGCGTGGCTCGGGGCGGGTCGTGAACCGGCGCGGCGGTTTCGTCTCCATACCCTATTTGTCGGCGGAACAACATGCGCGCCGCTTGAGCCACGATCGCGCAATTTGACACAATAAACTAAACGGGAAAACGGCTAAGCCCTTCGGCCACCACACATTACGCAATGTTTATCCAATCAAACGGGCGTTCGAAAGAAAAAATACAAAAGAGCCGTGGCACGGAGTTCGAAAACAGGTAGACCAGGTCAAGTTACGGCCCGCACTGCAGCTTGAGCTTTTCCAGCTCGGTTTCTAAAAGTCTCGGATTCGCCCTCGCGCTTGCAGCAGCTCGATCACCTTTGCCTCCATGTCGTTCTGCTCCTGACGCAGCTTGTCCCGGGCTTCAACGAGCTCCCCCTTCTGTTTCTTCAGAGTTTCCGACTCTGCCATGGACTTCGCCCCGGTTTCGCGCAGCACGGTATTCTCCGCCGCGACCTTGTCACGAGCTTTCTCAAGCTCGCGAACAATGGAGTCACGCTCAGACTTAGTGGCCGCCAGCTCGCTGATGGCCGCTTCTCGGCGTTTGTACTCCTCGTCGAAAAGAACCCGAGCCCTGTCCGCTTCTTCCCGAGCTGCCTGGGCTTGGATCTTTACAGCCTCCTCTACCTCCTGAGCTCGGGTAAGCCTCGAACCTTAGCGCGGCTTCTAGCTCGGTGACGCGCGCCGTGGCGCGGGCCTCGACCAAGGCAGTTAGCCCATCCAGCGCCGGCAGGCCGGGCTTGCGCTAAGCAAATTGAAAAACGCTCGATCTTCGCGCGTCATCATCATTGCCGCCCGCCGCTTCCATCAGCGAGGACGAGCCGGCGATAAGCGTGTAAAGCTGAGATAAGGAAAACCAGATCAGAGCGTAAAAAACTCAGTACTCGAGCATAGCGTGCAGGGTCAAGGGTGTTACCTTCTTGGTTTGAGCAAGCATGCTCTCCGTTCTCGCTCCAACGACTCCGCGCGCACTTCTCCCAAGCCCGCGATCAGAAACCTCCTGCAGTGGCAAAGGGGGGCAGCCAACCGATTCCTCGCTGTCCTCCTCCAGTGGCGCGGAACTTGGCGGCCTTGGCGGCCTTGGTAAGCAGGGCCGGCGTCCGACCACGACGCCCGCCTCTCGGCGTCCTCCGGCTTAGCCGTTAGCTCGGCCTTCGCGCGGTGGCTTGCTCGCGACCAATACTGACCTCGCCGGTGAGCGGGCTCTTATCAGCGCGTCCTTTAACTCCTCCGCGTCCACCAGCGCCACAAGCTTCGTGTGGGTCGTTTAGCCTAAAGTTGGGTGGAACTTGGACGTGGCGAGCCGTCCGGCCGACCTCCTGCGACTGGCGACATCTGTTCCTCCACCCATGCAGGTAGGCGAGATCCAGCCGCAGATGCTAACGAACCCGCTTAAGCATCACCACACTCGTCCATCCGTCCGGCGTAAGCACGCGAATGGCGAGATCCAGTTGACGGCCTTGAAGCGGCAGCGAAAACAAGCGGCGGCGGAGGCGAGGCGGCGACGTTGGAGGCGAGAGGAAGCGGCCTTGAGCGGCAGCGGAGACTGAGATCGAGCTAGTACAGTCATATGATATGGACTAAAAACTATTGACAAGTGATGTTCACATAAGTGGAAGAGAAAGAAAAAACCAAAGAAAAAGAGATAAAGAGATAAATTTACATTGATACCAAAATGAAAGCATTGACAAATATTAAGGCCTAATGAACTACTTCAACTTACCGCAATGGTGATTACACCCTCTTTGTCAACCTTCTCCATTGCCTTAGCAATGAGCTCATAATTCCCTCCCTCATTTGCTGATATTGTACCCACCTTTATGTTATAGAATGATGCAATAGGAAATTAATACAAGAGAAAATAAAGACAGATAGATATTTGCAACTAGCTCTTTCGAGTGTCACCTGTGCTATTTCTTCTGATGTGCTGATCACTCAGCCATGCTCTTTAGGTTAGTCACAACAGCATCTACATCCATTGAGATTCCACGCCTAAGATCCATTGCATTCATTCCAGCTGCTACAGACTTGCACCCCTCAATAAATATTGCTTTTTCAAAACAGTAGCACATGTGGTACCTGAATCATTGGCAATCAGATTAAAGCAAATCCGTATTTCAAAATTTTAACAAGAAAGTAAGTAAAATTGTAAGCAGAAGCCAAACTATAAACATCTTGAATCTCGATAACAAAATAAATCTGCCCATGATAGAGGTAACCAAACAAGAACAGAAAGGAAGATCACACGGTAACCTCAGATCTACTTAACAGAATATAGCAAGTGCAAAATTACTAATATTAAACAACTTTAAAAAATATATTACTATGTCCAAGCAAATTTCCACAGTACTCCATATCAAATTATGATGGCACTAAAGAAACTCTCAATACTCTAGGAAGGTTCAAAATTATACATCATGATGCACTTAGAAGGTTTAGAACTTAGAAGGCAAAACCTAGTAGGAACTTTCAGCAGACGGTAAGGGTCAAGCATAAGAGTTAAGATCATAACAGAAGAAAGTCATACCATCTCCAGCAGTATCATTTGTTGCATTGGCAACCTGCTTTACAAGGCTTGCACCAACATTTTTTACTCTATCCTTGAATTCAATGCTCTTGCCAACAGTCACACCATCCTTTGTGACTTTTGGTGCACAAAAGCTTTGCTCAATAATCACATTACGCCCCTACATAATATATTTGTTAAGTTAAAAAACAGAGTAAAAAATCTTAAGCTATTCTTCATTTCCCAGATTGACCGTATCTTTTTGACATGTGTGTGCTCAGAAACTGCAGGAGGGCTTCCAGGTATTGCAAATTTGTTCACTTCTATTGAATTTATATATGTATATGTACTAAACTAATAGATTTTTTTGATGTACTGATGTTACATTGTCATGATATAGTCATTGTGTTCTTGACACTTTTGGCCTGGTGCTAACTTTGGCTGGCATGGGAGATGAGGGGATGTCGGTGAGATGATCTTTGTGCTGCTATCTAATTGTCAAATATTCGTACACCTAATGAAGTTGATTGTTCAACTTATTATAATATTCTTCCTCTTAACCACAACACAGGTGAACATATGGGGACCTTCAGACCTGGATTTTCTAGCAGGGGCAATGAGATGTAATTCCACATATGGACTAATTGTTGCGACATACAAACTCAGAAACTCACAGTAGCAAGCTCCCATTCAGTTCAATTGGTTAACGTTATACAAATCTACAGTCCCCTAATTGCAGCAACATACACCTATAAATGAACAAAGAAATGTATAGAAAAATTATGCTTGTGTTCTTGAAAAAACTAAAAACTAACATCTGCCTTTTGCATTGAAGCTTCAGGGAAAACGATTCAGATTTTTAAGTTGCACGCTTACCTTGCTTGTTATGTAAAAACAAAAACAAAGGAAGGCTTATTAATCACTCATACACGGAAGAGAACAAAATACCTAGTTTAAAACCCAAAAGTCCATTCATATATGACCATAAGGTCTGATTACAGATCACAAGTTAGTTCAGGCGTGGCAAAGTTAGGCAAAATTAGTAGAGCCCATCGTAATTGTAAAAAAAAGATATGGTCATATCGTAATTGTAAAAAAAAAAAGTTAGGCAAGATAGCGAGTCCAAGTGATGAAGCAAGAATATTAACTTTGAAGTCTCTGCAACCAGCGGAAGGTGCGTAACGGTGTAAAACAGGCCCATCTTGACTTGTAGAGACATAACCAATGAAATATCACTTGTCAGATGTTACTTTCCCTGTCATTGTTGAGCGATGCATGGGTATGACTCAAAACATATTAGCAGACCTGCAGAGGTTCGATATGAAAAAGGAAATAAACATGATTGGCTAGTATATTGTAATTATCTAGGTTTCATCCGTGTGGTTATATACTTATATTCAGTCCCTCGTCATAAGTGGGAGTCGTGAATCAAGTTTATTTATGCGAATAAATCAATGGTAAACATAGAAATCTAACGAATTCCTTAAACCTAGTTCAAAATTAACTTGTTGGCTGCTAGTTCACTTCAAATTCTTTAGGGAGAAAGCACTTTCTCTTTATCCCCAATATAGCATTATTTGGTGGGCGACCTCGCGCCCGTTAGAGGCGTCGCGTAGCGTAACAACCATTCTTTGCTGCTAAAGAGGCAAGCGACAAACCAGAGCTACCAGCGTGCCTTCCCCACGGTGCGGGTTCGAGAACACGATTCGTTCGGTCAAGAAGAAAGCTCGGTGGGACACGACAGTTGTTGCCACCTCTCCGCGAACAGGCGGGCTGTCATGAGCCTTCCCAGAGCTAAGGGCCGGGGGCGCGCCACGCCTGGCGAGACCAGGACAACGCGGTTGACCTGGTCAAGCTCGGGGCGGACCCTAACGGGCTAGGCACCTCCTTTAGTACGGCCAAGGGTGGTCTTTCGGACTTTCTGTTCGCACGGTGGGCTTTTCATGGAAAAAACTTGATAAAAAACTGTTTTTTCTACTTTGTGCTTAATCTAAATCAATTTGGTCTGTCAAGCTGCAACTTTCGGTAGATAATAATACACACTATTTGGAAAAAGGCTATTCCCTCTTTCAGCTTTACATAATCAGTTTTACTCAAAAGTAAAAATTACTGCCCAGTGTTAGTCCTTTTTTTTTTTTTTGCCTAGCTGGACAGCCGGGCACTGTGTCGGATTCCAAGTGTTAGCTGGCGTGTCCAATTTTTCTTGCCCAATCGGACACTCGCATCCGAGTCAGACACCGACACCCGCACCTGTGTCCAGCTTTACATAATCAGTTTTTAATCTTCATTTGTGTTTCTGCATGCTTGTCATTGATCAGATTTGGATGTGTCATCAGCATTTTGGCATTCCGTGTCAGTGCCCTATGAGCTAGATCCTGAACATTCAACTAACTGTAATACAGGGACTGCACCATCAGTTTTTGAATTGCCGTGTTAATGCTGTATCAACCAGATCTGAAACAGAAAATAAATTGCAAATAGAGGGATTGACTTGAGCTTCACTGAAGTCTGAAGTAGTTCGACCAAATCGAGCCTTTGGTTGAACTAGAGGGACTTAATGTGCGATTTACCTTTTAGCTAATAGATCCTATTTTGAAACAATTCCATTCCTTCTATGAATGCACTGGCATATATATGTAAAACATACCATACCAAGGATCATCTACATATATTAGTTTCCGTTTGAGACTGGATATTGGCTGCAGTGCTGTGCATCAGATAAATTTTCTTTACGGGAACATGGCAAGCACCACTTGGGTTGCCGTTGGATGTTCATACTTCATTGATGACCAGCTGTGAATCTTTCTTCACAGTTAGCCGTTGGACGCCGAGCGACTTGCACGCTCTTAGTCCCGCGAGGAGGGCCTCGTACTCCGCAGCGCTGTTAGTCGCCGCGAAGTGTAATTGGATAGAATACTGGAGTTGCTCTCCTTGAGGGGAGATGAGAACAAAACCAGCTCCAGAGTTTCCAGTGCGCGAGCAATCAAAGAACATGGTTCAGGGGGGTTCTTCAGGTTGCTCGGGAGCTTCCTGGGGCATAGCGATCAGCCGCCTTGAACAGGTCGTTGGCGGTCCAGGTCTCATCGATCTCGAGATCCTGGGTGAGCCGCTCGTCGCGGACTCCGTTTTTGAAGGCGCGGACAACAGATTCGTCCGAGATGTTCGAGATGGTGTTGCGGATCTTGATGAAACGCTTCACGAAGTTGCGGAGGGTCTCCCCGTTCATCTGGATCATCTGGTGCAGATCATCCTCCTTGCCCGAGCGCGCGTATCTTGACTCACGGAAATTGTAATCGAGGCGTCGCAAAAGCTGGTTCCACGGCGGATGGAACCCTCTTCTTGGTTGAACGACCATGTCCGAGCAACACCTTCAGAGACGATCGGAAGGTAATTTGCTATGACTAGCTCGTCACCTCCGGTACGCCATGATGGGCTGTAGCATAGATGGAAAGGAACTCTTCTGGGTTTTGAGTCCCATTGTACCTCTCCATGTGACCGAGCTTGAACTTGAAAGGCCATCGGCAGTGTGGCTTCGTCGAGAAAGCTTCTGACCCAAGGCAGGACCGGCCACCTTCCCAGTGAGAACCTAGCCTTGAAAAGACGTTGGTCCTGCTGCCCGGAGGAACTCTAGTTGAGCGGGAGGACTCTGCCTGGAGGAACTCCCTCTGTGATAATCCTCCACGCTCCTTCCTCGTGGTCTCTCGATCGCTCTTCGAGGGATCGTCCGTGATCATCAGCGCATGCTTTTCCACGTGGTCGCGGCGACCACGGGGACTTAGCGGCGGCAGCGACCATGGGTATCTTGCTCGGCGAGTCGTCCTTAAATGCGTGGCGAGGTCCTGTGATCGATCGGGCCTTCATTGCTGAATCCACCGGACGGTATTGCGTTGCCGGAGGAGGTGTTGACCTCACCTATGGACTTAAGGCCTTTATTGTCGCTCGGTGAAGCAGCGAGTCGCCCATAAGGCGAGTTGTCTGATTGGCGGATCGATCACCGTCGCCCGGGCTTGAAGCCGTTCGGCTCTGCTCAAAGGGTCTGGGATCCCCAAGGCATCAGCGTCTTGCCGGGCCGAGTCCGGTTCTGTGAGGATTCATCCGGACAAGTGGAGCTTTTGCGGGGATCTGGTGTAGAATCTGTGGCGGTCGGCGTCGGCGGCGCTTCTTGCTGATCGCGAATCTGCCCGAGTTTGGTTGATAGATTCATCGATTGCGGCGAACAACATCTTGCTCGCGGTCGGCATGTGAGATCCATCTTGAAGCGGCGAAATTGATCCGCTCGATCTCTTGGTGCGCGACCCGTGCGAGGATCCTCGAGGTTCTGCACGGCCATCATTATCTTCTTGTGGCCGTGCGTTGGTGCGCTAGGCGGTGTCATCAACGTGTCGCCACGGGAGAATCGGCCAAACATAGCCTTGGAATCGAAAGATCTAAACCGTCGTAAAGATCGTCGGTTCCGTATTCATCGTCGATGGCGGGAACTTGATCTAAGACCATCTGGAGCGTATCTAGAGATTTACATCCCGAGATATGGAAGCGATCGAGTCGAGCGGATCGATCCGATCGGCGGGGGCAGACATCTGTCTTTACGAGTCGTAGTCCTGCGGAAGAGATC
This sequence comes from Raddia guianensis, assembly GCA_036346415.1. Classification (NCBI taxonomy): domain Eukaryota; kingdom Viridiplantae; phylum Streptophyta; class Magnoliopsida; order Poales; family Poaceae; genus Raddia; species Raddia guianensis. The sequence continues at coordinate 2,919,182 of CM070542.1, read as the reverse complement.
ACTGATCGTGATGGAGTTCGACATCGCGATCTACTAGGTCCCCGATTGGCGCCAAGCGTAAACGGTTGAGATGTCGATCTCAAGTCAAGTAAGGTTCTTGAGAAGGGGAGATAGGACTATAGGAGACACGTCGAACAGAGCGAACAGCAATCAACGAGCAACAGGGAGACACGGGGTTTTTATCCTGGTTCAGGCCTCTCGAAGAGATAATAGCCCTACGTCCAGCCTTTCTTTATATCAAAGAGAATTACAAGGTGGAACTCGACGAGATCAACAGGTCCCGGTGAGCGATATGCGTCAATACAATGGTGCTTGGCCCCTCTACACGCCGTAGGGGCTCTGTTTATATAGTGTTAATGAACCGACCTACCGAGGGATAATCGGGCCGGGCTAACTACGAGATCGTAACGAACTCATACATGCCAAATACATCCCGAGGTAGATAAGGCATACTCCAAGTCTTGGGGATCACGACATCTATTCCAATCTGGGAAACTAACGTCCGGGTCTTCACGTAGCCGTGCAGAACTGTTGCTCGAGTCAGACTCGAACACGAGGCCTAGGCCGTTACGCACAGTGCCAACTAGGAGACTATTCGGCAGGATGCACATAAGCCTGATAGAACCTTCGGTGGGCCACTGGTAGAAATTTGCTCGAATGGGCCGTCGAGTGGGCCATGGCAATGGGCCGTGATTTTATCCCGACACTAGAGCTACGCTCGGTCGGTAGAGGAGAGGGAAGCGAGGAGGCCATGGCAAGGCTTGCCGGGGCCCAAAAGCGGAAAGCGGCAAGTCGAGCCCAAGAGGCCGTGAATGGCGGACTGGCGGGCTGCGTTCGATGAAGAAGCGGTATGAAGAAGCGGCCGTAAAGAGTGGGAAGCTACTTTATCGGCGTGACTCCATTGTGCGCGGGCTTGAGGAAGCCAGCGACAAGATCATGATGGAGAATCTTTGCAGCCGAGGCGGGGCGAAGTCTAGGGCGAGGCAGAATCTCTGTGGAAGCAGGGCAAGAGCTCGTCGAAGCCGGGCTAAGCTGCGCCCGAGAGCGAACGACATGGCCTCGCGAGCCATAGAGCTGCTTCAGGCGCAAAATCAAATCCGGGATTTAGAAACCGAGCTAGAAATTCTTAAGTTACAGCGCGGGTCGTAGTTTGACCCGGTCTATCTATTCCCGAACTCTGCGCCGTAAACACTTGTTAATTTTATTTTAAACGCCTGCTTAACGGATAAGCATCGCGTAATGTGTGGTGGCCCGTGGCCGAAGGGCTTAGCCATTTTCCCTTAGTTTGTCGCGTCAAATAAATGCGCCTTGTGGGCTCTGCGGCGGCAACACGGTGTTCGGTGACAGGAAGAACACGTTGCGAGCCGCAGATCACGGTGGCGAAACTACCCGCGCCGGTTCGTGCACCCGGCCTAAACCACGCATCAGACCGCGGAGGTGCCGCTGGGCCGTATTCGCAAAGGTGGGCCAGGCCTACGGAGTAGGCCTTGACTCGTAATGATTTTTTCTTCGCCACTGACAGCGGGACCGAGGCACGTGTCGCCCAGCGACCGGCGCCATTGGTATTCTGCGAGACGGCGCATGCGCGCGCGTCTCTTCAGCTCGGGCAGTGGGTTTTAATTGCTTGTCCTCCGCAGCGTGGCGGCGCGGGTAGCCCGCGGTAACGAGGCGTTACTGACCGCCGGCCTATATAAGCGGGCAGCGGCGCCATGCGCAACATCCCCAGCAGCTTTTCTCAATCTTTAGGCCAAAAGCCGGAGCTCTCAGCCAGCGAGAGAGAGAGAGAGACAGGAAGAAAAGCAGGAGAGGCAACAGAGGGGAGGAATATGTCTTCAACGAGTTGGTCATCGGACGCCAGTTCTGATTACCTTGCGGCCTGGGCGGTGGCGGCAACGGAGGATCTGCCGCCGCTGCCTCCTCTGCCGTAATCCGGCCAGCGGCGGTGGGCTGGCGGGCCTGTCGTCATGACCCAGCGGCGAAGCGGTGGTGTATGCCCAGCTCCAAGCCGACGAAGAGGCGGCCGCGGCGTTAGCGGCTGCGCTTGCGGCGGAGGAGAAAAGCGGTGGCGGCGCGAATCGCCGTCGATGCAGCGTCTGCCGCCGCATTAGCGGCGGAGAGAAAATTCGCCCCATGGTCGCCCGAAACAGGAGATCGGCGGCGGAGGCCATCGCGGCCCCTCCTCCGCTGCTCATAGATTCCATCATCCACGGGCGGCGGAGGCGTTATCCAATCTTGCCGGGGCGTCGGTGCCAGCCGGACCTGCGAGCAGCGTCATCAGCGTCGTCGTCGTCGTCACCGTCGGCGGAGTCTGCGGCTCCGCCGGCTCGTCGCCAGCGCCGTTGGTAGGCGTGGCGAGGTAGTTGTAGGACTTGGGCGCCGCCATAGCTGTAGTGGCGCGGCGCCCCTTTTGCGGTAGTCCAGGATGGCGAGGCCTCCTTTTGGTTGTAAATTCTTAATCTTGTAAAATCTTCGTTCTTGTGAAATGCAACTTCTCTTGATGAACCTGCCTTGCTGATCCAGCTCGCTTGTTCGTCCTTTATTCCTGTGTGAATCTGAAATGCAAAAACAGGGGAAATAGATGAACAGTAACGAAGCTCTGAGGAGAACTTAGGAATTTTGAGCAAACTGGTTTCTTTAGGCGATTTGTTTTTTAGTGCTTGACCATCGGCCCGGGCGTGGCCAAGTCCAAGTGCGATCTTGGAGTTGGGCGCGGTCTAGCGACTAGAGTGACTTAGAAAAAATTCGTGCGAACTCCAGCCCCCGAGCTTCGTTAGGCCGCGCACTATGCGGGTTTAGCGAGTTAAGGACTTAGAAAAATTCACGAAACCCCGAGCCCCGAGCCGTTGGGCCCTTGGCGATCTTGGGCTTAGCGAAGTGAAGGACTTATGAAAAATCTGGGCGAAAATCCCTCGGCCCAGAGGCTGCGAGGCCCAAGTTAGCCATCAAACAAACTGTCGTGGGCTTCTTGTACCTCACGGGCATGAGAATTCCACATTCTTGGCGGAGATTCACGAGGTCTTGAGAGATCGGCTTATCCGTCGTGGAAATGCTCGGAATGCTTTATCCTTAGCCTTTGGGCTTTAGCCACGAGCTTTTGAGATGGTCAAGACTTAAATCAGCGTGACTCGTGATTGGGGGAAGTTTTTTTTTTTGGAATTGAAATTGAATTGAAAAGAGAGACTTCGACACGATTAAGCGTAGAAGCGTCGTAGAAGGAGATGTTCCATGAGCTAGGGGCTCGTTCCCATCCTTGTCGTGCGTCTTGAGCCCGTGCTTTCATTCTTGACTACTTTGTCTGACCCCTCCACTTGGGGCTAAGCTTAGTAGAGCCTGCAAGGTTCTGAATTCGTCGTAGAACCAGGTCTCCTATTTGCAGGGTCCTTGTGTGTACATTTCGTGCTGCATAAAGGCGTAGGGTCTGCTGGTAGGCCTCAACCCGGAGCAGGGATTGCTCGCGGCGCGCCTCAAGTAGATCGAGGTCGAGCTGCCGCTCCTCGTCGTTGACCACAGTGGCGAAGTCAGCGATCGGATCTAGTCTCATTTACATTGGAAGGGCGCTTCCGAGCCATTGACAGTCGGAAGGAGTTTCTCCTGTGGCCAGTGGTATTGTCCGGACAGCCAGGAGGGTGACGGTAGCTCGTCAACCCAACCTTACTGTTTTGCTTTGAGGGCATCGTAGACCCGTTTTTTAATGCCTTGGACTAGCTGCCCGTTAGCTCGCTCAGTTGCTCCGTTGCTCTGTGGGTGGGCCCACGAGGCAAGGCTAACTTCATTCGATTTCTTCGCGATAACCGTTGAACTCCGGCTCGTGAATTGGGTGCCATTGTCGCGATGATCTGCTGGGCACACCAAATCTTACTGCGATGCTTGACCCTCGCTTTGGCTGTTGAGAGCTTCGCCCACGCTAGAACTGATCGCCCGCTGACGCGTGGGGCCCTCGCTGGTCTTCTTACGGACTCTTAATACCCGGTATTTCTTGTCTGCAAACAAAGGTAAGTACCTTCTAGCCGACATTCACGAGGGCATCTGCGGCGCGCACGCCTCACACAGAACCCTCGTCGGCAAAGCATTCTGTCGACGGTTGGGATATTGACCCAAGTCAACTAAGGTTCTTGAGAAAAGGGAGATAGAAGACCCGCCATAGTGATAACGGATGGAGACACAGGTTTTTATCCTGGTTCAGGCCTCTCGGGAGAGATAACGGATGGAGTCTAGGAGCAATGGCGGCGGCGCCACGGCCTCCGCGCCGCGGTCTGACGGCATCTGCGACATAAGCGGCAATCTGCGCCTCCGCATCCTCCTCCGGCTGCAAGCGGCCGCCGGCGCCATAGCGCCCCTCGTCGGCCGCGGACTTGGGCTTCGGCGCCCGGTAGCAGCCGCTGGCTCGCCGATTGGGGCAGCGCGTCGCCCCTCCATTGCGGGCTGGATCGGCGGCGGCGGAGGAGAAAGTGGCGGCAAATCATCTATCTCCGCTAGCAGCCAAGCGAAGGGGTCATCGGGGTTGGCGTCGGCGAATACGTGTCTGCGCCTGAAGCAACTCTATGGCTCGCGAGGCCATATCGCTCTGTTCTTGGCGCAACCTAGCCCGGGCTTCGACAAGTTCCTCCTCCTGTTTCCTCAGAGACTCTGACTCTGCCCTAGACTTCGTCCCGGCCTCTCGAAGCGCAGTGTTCTCCGCCCTTGAGCACATCACGGGCTTCCTCAAGCCCGTGAACAGTGGAGTTGCGCTCGGATAAAATAGTATCCCGCTCCTTGGAGGCCCCCTCCCTGCGCCTACGCTCGTCATCAAACACGGCCCGGGCCCGGTCTGCTTCTTCACGGGCTGCTTGGGCTTGGCTCCTTGCCGCTGCCTGCTCCTCTTGGGCCCTGGCAAGCTTTGCCCGACCTCCTGCTCCTCTCTGCGTTGGTGAAGCGTAGCCTCTAGCTCGGCCACGAGAGGTTCAGCGCTCTCGATTTGGTGACCAGCCCATTTAAGCGCTCTATCTCGCCGAGACTTGCGCAAGTTCAGCGAAAGGCTCTCAACCTTTTGCCTCCATTAGGGAGGGCGTCTTGCGGTGGTAAGGCGAGAACTAAAACAAGAAAAAGCGAGTCAAGTCACGAAAAGTTAAGTGCCTAAGCTTCTTGGGCGGGTTTGAGAAGTCACCTTTTGTGGAAGTGACCATTTTCTTGATCTCTCCCTATGACGCCTTGCGCCGCGTTTGATCGAACCCCGGATCGCGCCTCATGGTATAGCAAGCCGCTCTCCTGACGGACGGCCTTAGCGGCGCGGCCAGTGGTCTTCTTAGGGAGAGGGGTGTTGTTCCCACTGCGGCGGCTCGCCTCTCGGCGTCTTCTAGTTTGGCCTCGAGCTCAGCCTTCGCCGCCGTCGCTTAACATAGTGTTTTATGTCCAAAACGTTATAATAGTGCTATCACGGAGCTATATTGGGCTATTTAAAACCTTTGGTATGACATTGATAGTGGTCTAGAAGGACGGATGTTGAGAATTAACAATGCATCCTTGGGATTAATCTAGAAGAATGGAGAATTCACCATGGAGTAAGTAATATTCTTAAGGAACTTTCTAGATTCATCACATGAGGATGGTCTTGGAAAAGTATAAAAATTTCTACAGTAGATATTTTAGAAGAGAGTTCTAGAAAAATAGTTTAGATATTTTGTTAAAACAGCATAAGTATAGATATTTGTATTGATGGTCCTAGACTTAGGGTATTGTTCTCGGGAACGTATCCTATGCACCCAGCCATCCGGTGCACCCATGCAACCAAGCAACCAGGGCCATCCGATCAAAACCAAGCGCCGTCAGCCCGCGCTGCTCGTGCCTTCCCGTATCCTCCGTCGGCCGTGCCTTCCCCAACCTGCGCTGCGCCTGGCGCCCTCGCCTCCGCCGCCGCCCGCCCACCTCCGCCCCGGCCGCCCTCGCCTCGCCGCCTCCGCCACGCCTCCAACGTCGCCCGCCCTCGCCTTCGCCCCCTACCGCCTTGCCGCCCGCCCGCCGCGCCTCTCCGCCGTCGCCCAGCACCAACGCCGCGCTGCCGCCTACGCTGCGCCCGGCGCCTTACCCTCGCCGTCGCCGTCTTTGCCTCCGCCGCCCGGCCTTCGCCTCGCCGTCGCCCGCCTTGCCGCGCCGCCCGGCCGCTTCGCCTCCGCCGCCCGGCCGTCTGCCTCCGCCGCCCGCCCTTCGCCTCCTCGCCGTCGCCCAGCCGACTCCGCCGTCGCCCGAGCTGCCTCTGCCGCACCGCAAAGAGAACACGCACCGCATGAATCCTGGGCCCTTGGTTTTGATCGGACGGCCCTGGTTGCTTGGTTGCATGGGTGCACCGGATGGCTGGGTGCATAGGATACGTTCCCTTGAGGAGGTTACCTTTTTGTGGAGAGTAACCATCCTCTTCAGTCTCTCCCCAACGACGCCACACATGTTTCGATCGAGCCCGCGGATGCGCGCCTCATGATGCGGCAAAGGCATGCCGCTTCCCGAATCCTGGCTGCTCTCCCCTGACGACGCAGGGCGCGGCGGCGCTGGTGGTGCCGCCGGCAGCGGGGCTGTTGTTCCTACTACGGCGGCTCGCCTCTCGGCGTCTTCCAGTTTGGCCTCGAGCTCAGCTTTCGCCGCCGTCGCTCGCCCCGCGGCCAGTTCGGATTCGCCAAGCCGAGCCCGAACATTGGCCAGCGCGCTCTCCAATTCGTCCGCCCTTAGCATGGCAGCCACGAGCTCAGTTTTCTCCTCCGAACCAGGGAAGGGGTTGATCTTCACGGGAGGCTAGCTTTTCAAAGTGGCGTCCCTCGCCCTGGCGGAGTCCTGCTGCTCTACCCCTCCGGGAAGCGAGATATCCGGCCAGCGATGCCGGCGAGGCCCAGCTGAGCATCGGGACGTCCATCCAACCGTCCGGCGTAAGCACGCGCACCGGCCAGATCCAATTAACTAGCAGCGTCCGCCGGTCGAGCGCCAGAAGCGCTTTCCCAACCGGAGTCTTGAAGTAATCAGCAATTCCCCGGCGATCGACCGGCCACCATCCATCTTGCGGTCGTCCTTCCCGCGCAAGGCGTAATCCACGAAAACCTTGGCTACCTGAACCTTCTTGTCTCCGCAACCTCGTCGAGGCATCCGACCTTGCCGCGGTAGGCAAAGCTGTTAGCCCTCCACGGACCGGTGGCTTTGCCTCGCGAGTCTGTTGGCCTCATCAGCCCGGCGGCCTCCAGCTTCTCCAACAAGGACACTCCTCCTGCGGGCTCGACCGTCTCGTCTTCGGCCGCCACGGTTTCGGCAGAAGGGAGCTGCACCTCGGTGGCCACCTTAGCGCTAAGCACTGCAGCCAACGGCAGCGCTAAAGATCGGTGCAGGGGGCGGAATGGTAGCGGTGGCGCAAGAGACTTCTGTGACCGAGCTCCGTATCCTCGTACACCCAGTGTAGGGCCAGCGAAAAACTCCGTCTCCAGCCCGCCAACGCGGCTAGTAGTAGGCGCGGCCGTCTTCTTTCGACCTGCGGGAGCTTTCTTCATGGGCCCCTGCCGCGGCACCGTTGACGGCGGTGGACCGGCCCCCGGCGTGATATCCTCCTCGTCGCTAATAGGGACGGGTCGGTACACTCTCCTCTTTTTCGAAGCCGCCGCGCCCTGGACGCGCACAGAACGAAGCTTAAGGATCTTCGAAAGCCCAATAATCAACTTACTCGAAGCCGACGCCGTGCGTTTCCTCGTGTATGTCTCCGCGCTTACCCGAGCCGAGCTCACCCCGGTCGGCGCCGGCCCCGGTGCCGGGTTTCCTTCGCCTGACATCAGCAACAAGGCCGACGCCCCGCCGGACGCCGCCTCCGACCTCTCTGACGGCGAACGCGCTGCCAACGGTTGCGCGACCAAGGCCTCCTCAGCAGAGCCCGGGGCTTGCGTGGCTTTCTTAGCCACCTTCCACATCCGCTGCAAACGACCAATGCAATCGGTCATGACTCCGAAACGGCGCGCAGTCAGAAATTTAATCAAGCACCCTGCGGGCACGTACCGCGGACAGCCGATCCTTCACGAATCGCATGGGACGACCGGACGAGGGCTCTTGTCCACGGGCAGTAGCATCCCTGCGAGCCGCGCGACCTCGCGAGCCGAGAGTCCTTCGTAGCAACATAAACAGTCACAGCATGCCTCGGCCTAAAATCAAGCATAACGGTGCGATTCTCGCCCACCTTCATGGAAATCCCGATCCGGGTCTTCCCAGCCATCCATGTCGCTGACGCACCGCTCACGACGCCCCAGCGGGCTGATCCGATGCCGGATGAAGCCGACGACGACGTCATAGCCCGTCAGGCCACTCTTGGCAAGTTCCTTGATCTCTTGTTCCGCGACTTGATCCTCCGGCAGGATCTCGCCACGCTGGAAGATCGGGGTATCCGGCGCGGCCGAAGAATATTCTAGGGTCGAGGCTCCGCGGTTCAGGTAGAACCACAACCGTGCCCAACCGTCGACTTTTGTCCTCACCTCGTACTCCGGGTACGATTGGCTCCCCCGAGATCGGTGGCGGTCGGTGAAGACCTGCCGTTGCCCTTGATGGCAGCCAGTTCAACTTCGAAGTAGTCTTTGGAGGCTTACCGTTAGCGCGCACCCGCGATCGCTTCGCAAACGCGAAGATGGACAGATGAACATAGGACTGCGGAGACAAGTTCTCTGGCCTCAGCTCCGTAAAGGCGAAGAAATCCGTGATAAACTAAGATTCTGGCACGCGAAATCCGCAGATAGCCGAACTCTCGAAGCAGACCAACTCGTCGGGCTCGGGCCTTGGCTCTTTCTCCATGCCTGGGAGCCTCCATGAGCCCGGCTTAACAAAACCGTCCCTCTCCAGCTCCGCCATCCTCTCCCTCGTCAGAGTGCTGTCTCCGACGAACTCCATGGCGGTAGGAAACGAGAGCGCAAGAAGCGAGTTGGGGAGACGAAAGACAGAGGCAAAGGGGATGTTTCTGCAGTAGTAGTTCCCCCTGAGAAGCGCTGCCTTATAAAAGAAGACAGCGGCCAGAGCGGAAACCGTGGGAATCGTGCCCAAGGGGGGCGTAACTGTTCCGCTTTTACGTCAAATCAAACTCAATGCTCGAGTTTCGGCTCCCGAGCCAAATCTTCCCGCACCGCGCGTGCCCAAGGGGGGCGTAACTGTAACCTCTACAAATTTTGGTCAATGTCATTAGCTTCAATCGAAGCACCCACCTAATTTTGGACAATGAATTGAGCATGATTTAAGTTGGTAGTTATCAATTCATTTGTAACTTAGAGGTACAATTTATTTGACAGTAGCGTTGTTTCTTTGGGCAGGGGGGGGTGGGGTGGAAATATAATAAACAAAATTAGTAAGGTCCACCGAAAATTGGTTTGAAATTTGTGAAAACGGAAATATTTCAAGGTTTTGTAAATTTGTGTGACATCCTCATTTTTAATGATCTAAAAATGAGTCTGTCAGTTTTAAAAACACCTAAAAAAACTTTTTGAAACAAGATTGTGCATGACAATTAAAAACCTTTTAAAACCAAAAGTGCATTCCATTGCATCAAAACTATTTTTTTGCAATAATAATAAAAACTAAAACTCATGCCATTAAGGAAAATAGACCTTTCGAAAATACCACTCAAAAACTCTGAAGTTCCAAAATAGCACCACCGTTTTCTCCGTTACGCTCAAAATAGCACCACCGTCACGCAGTCCTCGTCTCCCACTCAAAATCCCCATCGCTCGCCTCCCCGTCGGCCTCGCCTCCTGCCTCCCGTCGGCCTCGTGAGCTCGCCTCCCGTCGGCCTCGCCTCCCCCAGCCTCGCCTCCCGCCTCCCGTCGGCCTCCTTCCCTTGGCCTTGGCAGGCTCGCCTCCCCCAGCCTCGCCTCCTCGCCTCCCGCCCGGCCTCGCCTCCCGCCTCCCTCGCCGGCCTCGCCTCCCGCCGGCATCTGTTAGCTCTGTTAGCTTCAGTTAGTTCATAATGGCGTTTTGGAGAAAAACAGCTCGCAATGGTGGTATTTTGGAACTGCCATGCCTTTTAGTGGTATTTTGGAAATGTGGTCTCAATTTAATGGTACGAGGGCAATTCTCCCATTATTTAAATAAATTTTGAGAATTGGGCTTTAATCACAAATAGTTCTTTTGCAAAAGTAAGAAAAAGATATTTGCATAAATTTTTTAAAAAACTGGTTTTGAATCAAAAGCAATTTTTGTCAAGGGAGAATTCTGGAAAAATTGTTTTGAAATGATTTTACAAAATGAGGAAAATAGTTTATGAATAAAACATTGAAAGTTGGTTTGAAATAAAAATACTTTTTCCAAAAGAGAAAAACAATATTTTGTAATCTTAAATCAATAGTTATATTTAAGAAGGGTTTTAAAAAAAAGGGGGCGACTAGGGGACGGGATCCCGTCCCGCCCCGCCCCGGACGGGATAGCCTCCCCCGCCGCCACGTGTCCCCGCGCCCCCCCTCATCCACTTGGCCACTCCGCATTGGCCTCCCCTCACGCACTCGCTCGTTGCCTCGCTCCCCGCCCCCGCAGCCTCCTTCCTCGCATCCCATCCCATGCCGCCTCCTTCCTCCGCCGATCGTGGCGCCCCGCCGCCGCCCGCCCGCGCCCCCCGCCGCCTCCTTCCTCCTCCCGTGAACCCGCCTCTTGCTCCTTTTACACCCCGCCGCCCTCGCCGCCTCCTCCCTCCGCCCGGCGCCGCCCGCTCCGCCGCCCAGCCTCCGTCGCCGAGCCGTGCCGCCCCCCCTAACTTTGAGGGGTGAGGCGGTCCCCTGCCCTTGACCAACCCGCGCGCCCCCCCCTTGCTCTGGCGGGCACCACCGCCGCCTCCCGCCCGCTCGGCAAGCCAGCCCACCATGATCGTCCGCCTCCCCGACCTCCTCTACACCCGGGAACCCCAATATTCCCTAACGAAACCCTAATATTCCCTAACTTGAGCGGCGGGCGGCGAGGTCGGGCCGGCGACATCGGTCGGCGGCGGAGGTAGGCTCTCCTTCCTCCTTCCTCCCTCCTCCCTCCTCCTCCTATACCTAGCCTTGTGTGTGTGTGTGTGGTAGCGTCTTGTGAGAGGAAGGAGCGAGATTACGTGTCTCATGGGGAGGTATCCCGTCGTGACAGGATACCTCCCTGGAAATCTGTTTCCTATCATCGCCGGTTGAGATATCGATCTCAAGTCGCTAAGGTTCTTGAAAGATGAGATAGGAGACCACGCCGAACAAGGCGAATAACGTGAGCAGGGAGGCGGGGTTTTATCTGGATTCGGGCCTCTCGGGAGAGATAATAGCCCTCGTCCGGCCTTTCTTATATATCAAAGATGAATACAAGAGGTGGCTCGCCAGAGACAAACAAGTCTCGGCGAGATTATGTGTCTGGTGGTAATGTGCGACAATGCGGAGTCTCTCCGTGTATGCGTTTATGCGTCCGCCCTCTACGCCGTGGGGGCTCTGTTTATATAGTGTTGAGCAACCGACCTCTGGGGATAATCGGGCGGGCTAACTACGAGACCAATAACGAACTTCGTACATGCCAAATCGTCCCAAGGTAGATAAGGTAGACTCAATTCTTGGGGATCACGACTCCTAATCAATCCAGGAAACCACGTCAGGGTCTTCACGTAGCCGTCTGAGAACTCTTGTTTGAGTAGGACTCAAGCAGGAATCTTAAACCGTTCGCATGCGTGCCCGGTAGAAGCTGTTGGCGGGATGCATATGGGCAGATAGAACCTTCCGGAAGTTGGGCCCTAGTAGGTTGCTCGATTGGGCCGTCGAAGTGAGCCATGGCAATGGGCGTAATTCTATCGATAGCTAGCCCCGAGACTCAAGTGGAAGGACTCACTAGAGTGGGGTCTTCCTCTTGAGACTCCAAATCCTGAAGAGGAAATTTGCTGCTCTGAGAGAGATGCAACGGTGGCCAAAGCGGGTTATGGTTCAACCGAACAAGACTTGCTCGGGACCGAACAAAGAAGCCTTGTTTGTGGAACCTAGTCCGCCGCTCCCTCCGTCGCCGCCGATCCAGCCCGTGGGGGAGGAGGAGGAGGTCGTAACCCCCAGCTGCGGCCCCCCGCCAGCAGAACCAAGCCGCCTTGGCGGCATGTGCTAACCGGTGACGAGGAGATGGCCAAAGCGTTGGCGGTCGCCAGGCGGAGGAGGAGGAAGGAGCGGTGGTGGCGCAGATTACCGCCCGGCGCCGCGTCTGCCGCCGTGTTGGCGGCGAAGGAGAATCTTGGCGTTAGTTGCAGCGGCCGGAGGAATCGCGCCCATTGTAGCAGCGAAGAAGAGGCTTCCCCGAAGCCCGTGGTGGAGCGGGAGATTGGGGCGATTGCGGAGGCCATTATAGCGGTGCCGCCTCCGCTGCTCGCATACTCCACTAAGCCGTCGGCGTCGGAGGGCAGCGCTTGGCCTTGGGGCCATCGGCGCCAGCGCCGGGGAGAAGCGGCGGCGGCGGTCGTCGCAACCTGGCCGGTGGGTGTGCTGGCGACCCAACCGCGATCGCCGGGCGCCATCAGCAGCCCAGGCCAATTGCGCCCGCCCAGACCTTGTCATAAATCATCGGTGGAGTCGCGACTCGCTGTAGCGCCGTCGGCGTCGCTAGTAAGAGTGGCGGAGGGTTGTAGGATTTGGCGCGCCGTAGTAGTCGTAATGTGGCGCCCTCTTACGTAGTAGTTTGGGAGCCGGCCTCCTTTTGCTCTTATAAGATCTTCCAATTGTAGAAATGTGGTTTCTTACGGGAAATCCCATCGTGTTGCTCTGCTTGTTTGTTACGCTTCCCTTTCGGTTCGAATCGAAATCTGAAAAAAGCAGGGAACGGATGAGCGATGGTGAAGTCTGAGATGAACTCAGGGAGTTTGAGCAAACGGATTGCTTTAGAAAAGGTTGTTTTAGGTGCGCCTAATCATCCAGCCCCCGGGCCGTGGCCAAGTTCAAGTGCCATCTTGGGTTAGTAGCGGTCTAGAACTAAGTGACTTAGGAAAATTTCGCGAACTCCGGCCCCGAGCCGTTAAGTTGCTTGTGAAAGTGCAGACCTTCGAAATTAGGGACTTGGAAAAAATTCGCGAAAACCCGACCTCAGGAGCTTGGCGGGCATGGTGGCGATCTTGAACTGGCGGTGAAGGTTAGGAAAAACACAGGCATAAAAAGCCTTGACCCCGTATTTGTGGTCCAAGTTAGCCATCCAAACAAACCTGACGTGGGCTTATTGCACCTTTGGGCGTGAAATTCCACATTGCGCGGAGATTTACTAGGAGTGCGAGAGATCGGCTTATCCGTCATGGAAATGCTCGGAATGCTTTATCCTTAGCCTTGGGCTTTTGGCCACAGGCTTGCTTAAAGCAGTCAAGACTTAGACCAGCGTGACTCGTGGTGGGGAAGGTTTTTTTGAAGCAATTGAAATGGAAATATGAAGAAACTTACGACTGGTTAGGCGTAGAAGCGTCGTAGCGAGGAGATGTTCCATGAGCTAGGGAGCTCGTTCCCGTCCTTGTCGGCAAAGCGTCTTGAGCTGTCGTCTTCTGCTGCTGACTACTTTGTACGGTTCCTCCCATTTTGGGCTTAGCTTGTTGGAGCCCGCGAGGTTCTGAATGCGTCGTAGAACCAGGTCTCCTACTTGCGAGGTCCTTGTGTATGCGTTTCGTCTTTGCGTAACGCGAGGGGCTGCTTGGTGAGCCTTGACCGGAGTAGGGATTGCTCGCGGCGAGCCTCAAGTAGATCGAGGTCAAGCTACCCCTCCTCATCGTTGACCACGCAGCTAGCGAAGTCGATGCGATCGGATCCTAGTCTCATTTCCGTTGGGAGGACTGCTTCCGAGCCATAGACGAGTCGGAAAGGAGTTTCTCCTGTAGCCCGGCTGGCCGTTGTCCGGACTGCCCAGAGGACTGATGGTAGCTCGTCGACCCAACCTTGCTTTTCTGCCTTGAGGGCGTCGTAGACTCGCTTTTTGATGCCTTGGACTAGCTGTCCGTTAGCTCGCTCAGCTGCCCCATTGCTCTGTGGGTGGGCTCTGAAGCGGCGAGCTTCATTCGATTTCCTCGCGATGTCGTTGAATTCGGCTTGTGAATTGGGTACAGTTATCGGCGATGATTACGCTGAAACACGCCAAATCTTGCGACGATACTTCGAAAGAAACGTACTACGGCAACTGCGGTGATGTTGGAGACTGGCTCAGCCTCGATCCACTTGGTGAAGGTGTCGATGGCTACAAACAAGTATGTTTTGCCGCCGAGACCTTTGGGAAACGGTCCTAAGAGATCCACTTGGTGAACGGCCACGCTAGTGGAATTGTTTGCAGCTCATCGCGGTGGTGCGTCATCGCGCGTAATCTTGGCAAGCTTAGCGGCAACTAAAACCTGCGTCGCTCATCGCGATGGGCGATGGTAGCCCATGCGGAATGCTTTGCCAGCGAGGTTACGTGTGAGGCGTGCGCGCGCGGATGCCCTCGTGGATGTCGACTAGAAGGTACTTACCTTTTTCTTGGGTAGCACTTACGGTGCATGCCATTAGCACCCCTTGATGCAACAAGCCCCGTGCGGTGAGTAGCTTCGGGCTCGCCTTTTTAAGTGAGGAGCGCTCGCGCGTCCTCGGGCAATGTCCCTGCTCCAAGAAGCTGGATGAATGGCATCATCCGGGGAGGTGCTTCTTTCGAGAATGAGGCGATGCGGATGTCTCGGTTTGGGGGTAACAAGCGTCCCTTGGCCTCCTCTCCGGAGGAATGGAGGAGCTTTAAAAGTCTTGCACTAGCACCCAGCTTGAGGCAGTTCTTGTGAGGATCCGAGCTTGGCGAGCTTATCGGCCGCCATTCTCTTCCCTAGGAATGTAGCTAATTTGAAACTTCGTGGCGCTTCTTGATTTCCTCACTTCCGCCCAGTGCAGCGCCATCAGTCGTCGGTTGCAGAAACTCCTCCACGACTGGCGGACGACAGCTGCGAATCCTTCGCAACAAGCCGTTTAATGTCGGCGCGGCGCATGCTCTTAGGCACGCAATTAGGGCTTCATACTCTGCGGTGTTGTTACGTAGCGCAAAGTGTATTTGTATAGCGTCTTGGAGTCGCTCTCCGTTGGAAATGAAACGATACGCATCACGATCGCCCTAGCTGGTGTGAGCAGTCAAAGAACATAGTCCACCGAGCTTCTTGCTGTCTTGACACGGAGAGCCTTTCTCTTGCTCGTCCGGCTGGTCAATTCTGCGACGAAATCAGCGGGGCACTGGGCCTTGATCGTGATCAGGGATACAAAGCGGATGTCGAATTCACCCAGCTCGACTCCCTTCTCGACCGACCCGATGGCCTCCGGGTTTGGAGAATGTCCTTGATCGGGTAAGTAGTCGGGACAATGATTTGGTGGGCTTGGAAATAGTGGCGCAACTGCGCGCGAGGCCATCGACAAAGCGTATACAGTTTACGAAGGTCGGGATAACGCTCCTTTGGCGGTGAGTACTTCGCTCACATAGTAGGCAATTTGTTGCTTCCTCTCGTTCCTTTGCTAGCCTTTGCGCTTGCAGCGTTTGGTGTTCTTGAGAGGTATAGCGGGGAGGTTTCACCGAGCTTAGGGGTGGTGAGGGCGGTGGCGAAGCAAAGTCTTGCTTGGCGGCGAGGCAGCGGCCTCGGCCTCGTCGGTCCACTCAGCTGTCGTGCTTTGCGAAGCTTGCGAAAAGCGCGCCGGTCTCAAGCGGGAGATGAAGCGGCTTAAGGCCGCCATTTTGCCGTGAGGATTGGATGTCCTTTACGGTCGGCGACCTCATATTCTCGGCGGCCTCGACCTTTTCGGAGGTTATAGCGATGCTTGCCCGCCCGATTCGTAGCCTAAGAGCATGCGGACTTGGCGCCAAAGCGCATTTCTCGGGGTTTAACTTGACCTCCGCAGTCGGACCGCGTGGTCGCAGGCGTCCTTACTCTTGACTACGATATAAATCGGCGTAGACTTCTCGTTGCGCCCTATTTGTCGAGGAGAGTTTTTTGCATGAGGCGGCTGGAGCGTGGCACCGGCATTTACGAGACCGAAGGACATGGTCGTGTAACAAAATGTGCGAAAAAGCGTTACAAAGCGGTTTTTCCTCGTCCTCTTTACACGCGATCGATGGTAACGGAATAAGCATCCGAAGCTCATCAAAATTTGAATCTGCGTAGCGTCAACTAGGCGATCTATGCGTGGAAGGAAAGTTATCCTTGGGACGGCGGAATTAAGGTCGCGGTGATCGACACACATCGCCATTTGCCTCCTTTCTTACGGGCGGCGGCGGGTTTGCAAGCCAATCGAATCTGTGCCAGCGGATGAAGCCCGCTCGAAGCGGCTTCTTGAGCTGGTCTTAGATGATTTTGGCCTTCGATCGGGGATGCGCCTCGACCTTTGCCTTACGGTTTGTTGTCGCGGACGGCTAGCTTTGTGCTCGATCACCTCCTTAGGACACGGGCATGTCGGACGGTTCCCATACAAACGTCCTTGTTAGCGGAGGAAGGTAATGAGCTCGAGTTCCTATTGAGGCTCGAGGGTTGTCCCCACGTGGACCACCTTGGAGGGGTCTGACTCCGTGAGGACGATGGTTTTGGTGAGCTCCTGCGGCTGCAGTGCCACCCTTGGGCGTGCTGTGACACGCTCCTTGCCGCTGGGACCACGGGTAGGGAGCTGTCCTACCATGGCCAGCGCGGTCTCGTCGCAGTCGAGAGCCGTCTTGTGGTTCCCCCGGACGGTGATGACTCCCTTGGGAGCCGGCATCTTTAGGCAGTGGTAGGCGTGATGGGAGACCGCCATGAATTTGGAGAGCGCTGGGCGCCCCAAGATGGCGTTGTAGGGGAGCTCGATTTCCACCACCTCGAAGGTGATGTACTCCGTCCGGAAGTTGGCGGAGGAACCGAACGTGACGGGCAGCACGACTTGCCCGACGAGGCGGGCGACGATCCCGGGACAATCCCGTGGAAGGGGACGGTAATGTCCTTGATCTTGGGCCGGGACACGCATAAGGCCGAAGCAGCTGTGATGATGTCGGCGAGCTTCCGCATCCACGAGACACGGTCAACCGGGTGTTGCCGATGTTGGGCGATACCGGTGAGGCGGCTGCGGCTTGGATAGCCCGGCGGCGATCATCACCGAAAAGGTGATGACTGGCTGGACCAAGGAGGATTCGCCGCCGGCTCGCCTTGAGGAGATGTGGAGGACTTCACGGGGCGGCTTTGAGCTTCATGGCGAGAGGTGTAACCGACGTGCCGCCAAAGATAGCGGCGACATGGCGCGGGCCTCGAGGAACCCGAATCTTAGCGCCCGGCGAACTGCTGCCGCGCCCTCGGCGGCTTCGGGCATGTGGCGCGACCGCGTAGAAGTCCTCAATTGGCGGGTCCACGTCGGCGATTCTTGCGATTCATGGCAGGCGTTGATGAAAGCGGCGAAAAGGCAGGATCGTGGGCGGTCCTCACCTCTGATTCAACTGCTGCCGGACGGGAGGCCGACCTGGTGGTGCCCAGCGCCCTTGTGACTGCCCTCAGTGCGGCGGACGCTGAGGCGGCGGGCGTATAGGCTGCTCGATTGGGCCGTCAGGTAGTGGGCCATGGCAATGGGCCGTAATTCTATCCCCGACACTATCCTATCGGGCCCGAAGGCCCATCTCCCTCACCCTCTCACCCTCTGGCCTAGCCCGGCTCGTGCCCCTGCCCCAGGCAGAGGAGAGCTTCCCCCTCCCTCGCTCCTCTCTCTCTGTTTCGCTCTCCCCACCCACAGCTCTCGCTCTCTCTGTCTCTCTCTCTCTCTCTCTCTCGCTCTCTGCGGCTTTGCTCCCCCTGGCATGCTCCCTCTGCAGCAGCCGCCCGTGGGCTGCGTTCCCCTGCCCAAACCGCCATGACACCCCGGGTTTTCGCCAAGGGCGTTGCCATCCCGTGCTCCCCCTGCTTCCTCTCGTCCTTGATGACCTGCTCGCTGAGGAAGCTTCACATGGAGGCCAACCCTCTCCGAAACCACTCCCGTGACCACCCCATTCCGATGACACCCACCCCAAAAGCTCCCCCGGCCGCCATTGCTGCCCCTTTTCCTCCGCCGTGCACCGTTCATGCCGTCGAGCCGTTTCTGTGTGCCTCCCGCCTCCCTCTCGCGCGCACAGGCTCCGCCCCACCTCCCTCAACCTCTCCGACCATCCTGCTAGCCCTCGCTCGCTCGTGCTCGTCGGAATCCCGCCGTGGCCATAGGTGTTCGACCGTGGTCCAAGTGCTCCGGTAAGCTTCTCTCCTCACCCTCGCGCCATCGGCATCGCCTCACACCCGCGACCATTTTGCCCCAACTAATTAGCTCGTTGGCCCCATGTAGCCTCGCCATCGCCGTCGCCCTGTTCCGGCCGCCGTGGGCGCCATCGTCGCTAGCTCATTCCGTCGTCGCTCTCGCTTCTACGACTGCGCTGGTTTCTTGAGAAAATTATTAAAAATATTTCAACACCTACTGGATTTTATAAAAATATAAAATGGTATTGCATTCATATAGTTTTGCTTATTAAAAATTGTTAAAATGCTTTAGGGTCCTCATTTCATGTGCATGCTTTATAGATGCATTTAAAATTCATACTAGCTCCAAAAATTGTGAATCCAATTTCTGTAGGTTCATAAAAATCATACCTATCCACTGTAATTTTCCCGAACCTTTTAAAATTATATTTTGGTATGTTTGTGTTGTGGTGCTTATTTGTTCCGTTTATCGTACGCTAGCGTTGGGGACCGAAGGAGTGGAATTCGGTGACACCTCTAACGTCATCGACTTCCAGCAGGAACAAAACTTCAACGAAGGCAAGTCTCCCGTAGCCACCTCCTATTTTTAATAGCACTTTTAATTCAAAATTGCTATGTTAATTATCTGATCGTTATTTAAATTTAGTTGTACCCATTGCATGTTAAACTCTTAGCGTGCAACCACCCGCAAACCCTAACCCTAGGATTGCTGTATAACTATTAGTCAAAATAATTTTAGGGTTAGTGCTTAGCCATGCTTGGGATGGTATGGGTACGATGATGACACTGATGGCATTCAATTATTACCGTTGAGATCATTCCGAGAAGGTAAGTGGTTCTGGTGGGTTATTGGTTCATTCACCCTAATTAAAATTTAACCAACTAATAATTGGGATCGGGAGCGGCCGGTGGTTGGTATGGTGGATGGTGTTTCTTTGGATTCTGGTATGTGGGATGTGTCCGCTCCGAGTCTAAGGACCGATGATTGTGACGATCTTAACCAAGAATTCCCGTGCGACCACAAGCCTGGAATGGGACAGGTCTGATCTAGATGGAGAGTAGCGTTGCGCTTTTCCATGGTCCTTGCACCAGACAGATGCCTCGAGGGTTTTTTCAACCCGGTGTAGAGTCCGGAGGGCACCTTTGGGGATACCGGGTTGATGCCACGAGGCTTCTTTCCTCCCGCTCTTTCCTCCAAAGCCTCCGGCGATATGTCACGAGTGGCGTATAGACCATGGAAAAGAGGACAGTCCCGAGTGAGGCGATCGTACTCGTCGGTGATGTCGTCGTCGGAGTTGGTGTCACCGATGGGCACGTTGGTCAGTGCCGGTCTGAGGAAGAGTCTCGTCGACCGGTGGAGCCATGCCAGGTAGGTGCGGAAGGCCTCTGTAGGTTCAAGCCTCCCATGGACTAATTGATTTTGGTAATTGATGGCAACTAGGCCGTACAGCTGGAACGCCAAGGATAAGGATCTTTGTTTAATAGTTCTTCTATTTTCCTTGTGTGTGTCTTCGGCCCAACTCAGCAGATCGACAATATCTCTCTGGTTGCAGGGTCCCACTGAGCACAGGAGTCGGTTGTGAGCGAACCATCTAGAGCGAGTCCACCTGTGTAGGTTCGAGAGAGTTCAGGGGAGCGTCAGCTGTCAGGGTTTCGTAGCCGCCAAGTTCCCAAGCCAAATTTTCTGTTTAGGCGCGAAACTTCCCCTTAAATGATTTGAACCTCCCGCGTGTCCACAAATCGACAAAGTGTCTTTTGACCCGAAGCGAGGTGACGAGAGAAGGCGAGAGAGGCGAGTCGGTAAATTTAGCCTCTGTCGGACGGGCTCCGATAGCCATCGGACGACGTCCGAGAACCCGAGCCAAAATTTGGCTAAGTCCTGACACTTCCTCTCGCCGGACGGCGCGAATCGACCAGACGGCGTCCGGCAGCAAATTGTCACAAAGCGAGCTCGAAATTTGGCTAAGTCCCAAACCCGTCTCAGCCGGACGGCGTCAAACAACCATCGGACGGCGTCCGCGAAGGTCGAAATCGCCCACCGACAGCGTCCGGCGACCTCGAGCGGCGTCCGGTCGGCGAAGGAAGCGACAAGATACACCTTGTCGGACGCGTCCGACGAGTTACGGACGGCGTCCGCGAAAGCTAAACCAGCGACCAAGCACTGGCGGGTGCCTGTTTGCGTGGTAGCGATTGTCAGACAGCGTCCGGTAAGCAACCGGACGGCGTCCGACAAGCACAAAATGGCACATTCCTACGCCGGACGGCGTCCGACGGCTACGGACGACGCCCGATCGGACGATCAGATTTCGCGATTTAATCTCACCGTCCATTTCTAGGGTTTCGCCTAGGGGCTATAAATAGGGGCTAGGAGCACGGAGAAAGCGGAAGAGCCTACACTAGCGCCACCTTTTGCCCTAGCCACCTAGAGTGCTCCTCCCATGGTTCCCACCTCCATCTAGGGTTCCATGTGCTTGAGAGATTGAGTGAGAGAGTGAGGAAGAAGAAGAGAGCACCCTTAGCCTCCTCCGTCGTCTCCAAGGTTTGTACCCTCTCCATGGTAGCCTTGCCATCCTCCATGGTGGGTTGAGGTTGAGTGTCTCGGTCTTGTGCTCTTGGGATTCTTGCCACCGGAAGACATCGTCGTCGCCGAGCTTCATCAAGCATACATAAGCAAACCCTTCTCCGTGAAGGTCACCGTGCTTCCCACGGTGCTTCCTCTCCGTTAAATCGGGGTGTGCAAAGTCCGCCGTGTGTCGGCGGCCATCTCCGTGTGTCGGAGGTGCCAACGCATCCGTGTGTCGGATCCAAATCCTCTATGTGTTGGAGGTGCCTCATGTGTTGAGGTGAAACCCACGTGTGTCGGTGGTCGGTGCCGTGTGTCGGTGCCGTGGGTGTGAAGCTCTCGCTTGTGAGGAACTTCGCCTCCTTGTGAAGGTTTGGAGCTCGCCTACCATGTGTTGGTGAAGAGCTACCACTAGTGGATTGAGGGCTAGGGGCGAGTGAGTCCGACTTCTGTGTGAGAAGTTTCCTCAACGGAGCGTAGGTGTTCATGTGTTGAGCACGAACTTGATAAAAGATCGGTTTGCGCCCTCTGTCCCATTTACTTACCGCACCGTGATATCCATTTCATGAGTGCCATCGTGTCTCCTACACTTGTGCATCGATTGCTTCCGCTAACTAAACTTGTGTAGGAATAAACGCGTTAGTTGTGTGACTTAACTTGCCTAAGTGACTAAGTGCAACAAAAGTAAAATTTATAATAGTCCGATTCACCCCCCCCCTCTCGGCCTTAGGATCCTTACAAGTGGTATCAGAGCACAGGTCTCTAGTTGCTTAACCGCATAGAGATGGCTGACGGGGGTAGTGTAGCCGCCAATAGGATCCCTCTGTTTAGTGGCACTAATTTTAGTTTTTGGAAGTTGCGCATGAAAGTGTTTCTCCAGGCCATGGGAATGGATGTTTGGAGGGTTGTAGAGTCTCCTCATGGTGTCACACTCACTAACAACATACCTGCCACACCCGCTCAAAACAAACTCTTAGAGACCGATGCTAAGGCTATGAACGCTTTGTTTTGTGGTTTGAGCATGGAGGTCTTCGATAGGGTTAGCAATCTCACTAGTGCACACGACATATGGATCACACTCATTGAGATTCACGAGGGCACTTCGCATTAAGGAGGGTAGACTAGTAGTTGTCAAGGAGCGTTATGATCGATTGAGAATGCTTCCAAATGAGAATGTCAATGCTATGTTTACTCGGCTTAACCCCATCCTTAACGAGCTTAAGGGGCTCGGTCACACTGTTGCAAATGATGAAGTGTGCAGGAAAATACTGCGGATCCTCCCAAAGAAGGACTACCGGGACATCATCACCTACCTCACCAACAGTGGTGATGTGGAGAAGCTAGCTTCCACAGCTTTGCTCAGCAAGATCACCGCTCACGAGATGATGCTCCTCAATGATCATGAGGATTCTCCTGCTCCAGCAAAGAATCAAGTGGTTGCTTTCAAGGCTAGTGGATCCAAGCAAAGTGGTCTCAAGTCAAGTCAAGCTGAGGACGGTGGTGAAATGACATGGAATGAGCTTGAGGAGGGCTTCCAACACTTCGGCCTGTTCATGAACCAAGCTGGTCAATTCATGAGCAGAAATGGCTATGGAGGCAAGAAGAGGATGAGCAGAAATACTCATGCATCATACCGATGCTATGAGTGTCAGGAGAAGGGGCACATCGCTTCAATGTGTCCCCAGAAGGGCAACACCAAGTACAAGGACAAAGGGAAGGAGAAGAGCGATGGCGAGAAGTCGAGGCACAAGGACAACAAGAAGAAGTATCCTGTAAGTCGGGGTTCAAGGGTCGCTCCTCACAAGGCAAGAGGCTAGCTTTGTGGGGAATGGGTGGTGATGGTATAAGCAACACGTCAACTTCAAGTGATGACGAGGAGTCAAGTGGCCAAGGATTGGCCGGGATGGCAATCACTCAGGCTGTGCCACCACCGCCAGCCTTCCCTCCAAGATGTCTCACAGTCGTCACCGAGCCTCAAGAGTGGTACTCCGATGATGACGAGTCCGCTTCATCTACTTCCACTACACGAGGCGACATCGACTTGACCGACATCGCCAAGTGCTTGATGGTCAAGCCATCTAGAAATGAGGTTTGTGACTCGACTCGAACCGAAGATGAGGCGGAAGTTGCTAGAGGTTACCTTGCTCAAGCACTTGACTTTCTTGAAAAGGAAAGATCAAGAAACATGAGACTTCGGAGGCGTCTTAATGATTTAAATGCTAGGTTTAATGATCTTGTGTCTAAGCATGAACTACTAGAAACTGAACATGACTCGATGATGGGTTCTAGTAATGCTATGACTAAGAAAACAAGTGTGTTAGAAGAAGAAAATAGGGCTATGAATGAATCGGTAGAACATCTCCTTGCTACAATTCATGAGCTTAGGGATAGTAATGGCGGCTTCTAGCGATAATGCTTCCATGATTGCTTTGCCTGTTGCTCAATCTGTTGATGTCCCTAATTGTCATGCTTTGGTTGATGTTTTGCCTGCTATCTTGCCTGTTCCTAGTGATGCTATTGATGATGCTCCCGCTTGTGCCATGATTGTTGCACCTCCTAGGATTGATAGCTCTACTTCATGTGATGACTTGATTGATTTGACCCTGATTGCTTCTAGCTCTAGTGGTTCCTCTAGCAATGCTCATGATTGTACTCGATAATTGTAAATTTGCTTTAGGCGCTAGGGAACTAGCTATTGAAAATGGTGAACTTAGAGCTAAACTTGAGAAATTTGATAAAGGACTTGGGAAGTGCTATGAGGGTAGCCTAGCCTTGGATAAGATGCTCAAGGAACAAAGAAAACCTTCCCTAAAGGGTGGCTTGGGTTTTACCCCTGAGAAGCCAAAGGGGAGGAAGAAAGCAAGTGTTCCTCGAGCATCTGCCGGCAGGCAAGGTCATCATCATGCTCATCCCAAGAAAAGAAGCACTCAGGCATAACAACTCGCACACTAGCAACTTTGCTCCTAGGATGCACAATGGGCACAACACTTGGCAAGGACCTTCTAGGCACTATAACTCCACTTGGCAACAAAGAAATCATAGTGCCTCGCAATATGGTCCTAAGTACAACACTAGGAATGGTTCCTGGTTCAACAACAACTGGCAAGGTCCTAGGTTCAACACTTGGCATTCACCTAGGCAAAACTTCTGGAATGGTCCTCCTAGGCACAACAATGGTAGACCAAACCTTCCTAGGAACCGAAACCGCAACACTCCCATCCACACACAACCTAGATTCCCTAGAGCACATACTGAGTTGTATGGTAATTACTTGCTTAAGAAAAATGATCTAGGTAGGATGTTGCTAGGTCTCATTGGGCTCAAAGTGAGAATGAGCACAAGGCACATGTTTGGGTGCCCAAGTCATTAATTGATCGCTATGCTCGGGTTGCTTACGGCTTGAAGGCTAACCCTCGGGGACCTCTGTGTGGGTCCACGAGTCACATAAGTGATTTTCTCTCATGACAGGTGAACTAAGGAGTAGAGGTGCCATTGGATCATCGGCGGTGGGTGCACCCAACACATGACCGCAACCCCTTTGTTCACCTCAATAGGGAGGAAGGCAAGATTCCCCCTAAGGTCACTTTTGGAGATGGAAGCAAGAGCAAGGTTCTTGGAGCTGGGAAGGTAGCAATCTCTTCTGATCTTTCAATTGAAAATGTGCTGCTAGTTAAAACTTTGAGCTATAATCTTCTCTCTGTTGCCCAAATATGTGATTTGGGGTTCCATTGTAATTTCTCACCTGAGGGCTTGTTGGTTTTGGACAAAAATGAAAATCTTGTGTTCAAAGGCTTTCGGTTTGAAAACTTGTTTCTTGTGAATTTTAATGAGCCTACCGCATCCGTCTCGACTTGTCTTATTGCCAAAGTCTCTCTTGGTTGGCTTTGGCATAGGCGTCTTGGGCATGTCGGCATGGCAAATTTGAAGAAACTTTTCAAAAATGAGTTGATTCTCGGGGTGCAAGATGTGACATTCGAAAAAGACAAGCTTTGCAGCGCCTGTCAGGCCGGCAAGCAAGTGGCAAGCTCACATCCTGCCAAGAATGTCATGTCTACATCTCGACCTCTTGAGCTTATACACATGGATCTTTTTGGGCCAACAACATATGTGAGTATCGGGGGAAATCTCTATTGCTTGGTCATTGTTGATGACTTCTCCCGATACACTTGGGTTTTCTTTTTACCTGATAAAACTCCAACTGGAGATGTTTTCAAAAAGTTTGTAAAGAAAGCCCAAAATGCTTTTGAGTGTACCCTCAAGAAGGTGAGAAGTGACAATGGAACGGAGTTCACTAACACTTCAGATTGAGCGTTACGTGATGAGTTAGGAATTGATCACGGTTCTCGACCACCTACACTCCTCAGCAAAATGGGGTGGTTGAGAGGAAGAACAGGGCGCTCATTGAGATGGCAAGGACAATGTTGGATGAGTACAAGACTTAGCATCTGTTTTTGGGTGAAGCTATCAACCTGACACATCCTTTGCATCAGCAGTTTGTACCTTCTAAGCTTCGAAGAAGGCGTCCTCTGTTGCTTGTGGGAAGGCGACCCAATGTCTCCTACTTGAGGGTCTTTGGTTGCAAGGTCTACATCAAGAAGAAGCGGGAGCATTTGGGCAAATTCCAGGCGAGTGGACACAGAGTCTTCCTTGGGTACTCACCAGAGGGTCTTCTTTTCGGGGTGTACAATGAGAGCGATGGCAGATTGAGGAGACTGCGATGTGAAGTTCGCGAGTCAATGGGAGCCAAGGAGAGCATGAGAACTTGGATGATGTGGGCGGTGAGCGGTGGCAAGAACGGTGGAGGAGATACTGCTGGTGATGTGAGGCGATGGAGGTTGAGAGGAGATCGAGGCGGTTCCATCACCTCTCACGCTGAACCAATGCAGGACTCGGGGGAGCATTGCCTCGGGGCAGCTCAAGTGTGGAGTCGGTTCGAGGCGAAATAGCTTTTGAGCGGATCTGAGTCACCGAGTACCACCTCGGTTGATCAAGACCCATCACACCATTGCTCGTGATCACCCGGTGATCAAGTGATTGGGGAATTGACTCAAGGTGTGCAAACAAGGTCAAGGACAGACCAACACGTCGGTGGTCGGTGCTTTGGTAAGTTTCGTGAGCACACGGCGTTTGTGTCGAGCTTGAGCCAAAGAAAGTGGAAGAGGCTCTTAGTGACCCTGGTGGATCAATGCTATGCATGAGGAGCTGCACAACTTTGAGAGGAACAAAGTCGGAGCTTGGTGAAAAGGCCAAGCAGCGCAGCGTAATTGGAACCAAGTGGGTTTTAAGAACAAGCAAGATGAGCTTGGGTGGTGGTGCGCAACAAGGCTAGACTTGTGGCTCGAGGATTCACGCAGATCGAGGTGTAGATTGTGGAACACTTATGCTCGAGGGCGCGTTTGGAAGCAATCGATCGCTTGTGGCATTTGCAGCGTGCCACAACATTGTGCTTAAGCGAGATGGGCGAAAAGTGCTTTTACGAGCGGATACATTGGAGAGTGGTGTATGTGGAGCGACCTCCGTGGTTTGAAGACACAAGCACCACGATCATGTGTACAAACTGTCGAAGGCTTTGTATGGTCTCAAGCAAGCACCCAGGGCATGGTATGAAAGACTGAGGGACTTTCTCACCGGCAAAGGATTCACGGTTGGAAGGGTCGACTCGACACTATTCACCAAGGTGGTGGATGGAGACCTATTCCTGTGCCAGGTGTATGTGGATGACATCATCTTCGGCAGCACAAATGAGACCTTGGTCAAAGAGTTCAGTGACATGATGGGCAAGGAGTTCGAAATGTCGATGATGGGCGAGTTGAACTTCTTCTTGGGATTTCAAATCAAGCAACTCAAGACCGGGACATTCATATGCCAAGAGAAGTACATCCACGACCTCCTCAAGCGCTTCGACATGGATGACTGCAAGCCAATCCGGACACCGATGGGAACGAAGCGCCACCTCGACCTCGACAAAGAAGGTAAATATGTTGATCAAAAGCTTTACTGTTCCATGATTGGTGCTTTGCTCTACTTGGCGCATCTAGGCGGATATCATGTTTAGTGTGTGCATGTGTGCTAGATTTCAAGCCTCCCTAGAAATACATATATGATCGCTGTGAAAGCGAATCCTTCGATACCTAAAACACACACCTAGCATAGGCCTTTGGTTCCCGAAGGGTGCGCAGTTTGAGCTCCTAGGCTATTTCGACTCAGATTATGCGGGTGCAAGATCGTCATAAAAAGCACTTAGGGGCATGTCACTTCTTGGGTAGGTGTCTTGTGTCATGGGCGTCAAAAAGCAGAACTCCGTGGCGCTATCTACGGCGAGGCCGAGTATATAGCGGCAGGAGTTGTTGTGCCTAAGTGCTTTACTTGACACAATCACTGTTTGACTTTGGGTTAAAACTTGACCATGTGCCTCTTCTATCGACAACGAGGCGCGGTGAAGATAGCGTGCAACCCGGTCCAACACTCACGGACCAAGCACATTGATGTCGACACCATTTCCTTCGGGATCATGTGGGGAAGGGCGACATTGTGCTTGAGCACGTGATGACGGAGGACCGACTTGCCGACATATTCACCAAGCCACTCGATGAGGCACGATTCTCGCAAAGCGAGAAATGAACTGAACATTTTAGATAAGTCAAACATTGCTGAGTTGGTCGGCGTGGCTATGTCATTCATTGCAAATCTTTTGAAGCTAGTTTTAGCTTTTAGGTGCTTGGCCTGTTATATTGGATGCTACTCATTGCCTATTTTTTCATCACATTAAATTGATAGCTATAGCATGTGTTTACCTTGTCACTAGCTCAACTTGTGCTTAACTCAATATATCATGCAATTGGAAGCCATGAGCTTGTATTAGGAGGGCTATAGCTACTAGTCTCATTTGATTGCTCTGAACTCTCTAGTTGATCATGTGCCTCTCATTCTAGATTGTGTCTTTCCATTTTGCACATGTTTCTACTTAGCTAAATTGAGCAATTTTGAGAAGATGTTGAGCCAAAATTGCAAAATGTGCTAGAATAGGTCTTATATGTCTCACCAATGTCTCCTCAATGAGATAGCTTGTCATTGCACTAGGCATGAACTTAGGGGAGCTTTGGATGACCGAGGCGTTCACCTTGACGTCATCTTTGGGTGGCGTCGCATATGGTTTGAGACTTGGCTAATTTGAGAAAATTCAAGGTTCAAAATGTGAAACCAAAATGTTTTTGCTCTCAAATAGGCTTGGTGATAGCTAGTGTAGCTTGGAGCGCAATTTCTAGTGCTATGGTGCATCATGTGTCCATTAGAAGTTTTGGAGCAACTCTTGATACTTCTCGCTATTGTTCATCCCATACTTGCTCTAGGCCATAAATAACTTGAATCACACATTTAATAATTGTGCTTTAGTTGATCTTGTGACATTGTGACCTTGAGATGGCTAGTTTTTGAGTGTGATGAACTTATGGGCATGTGTGCACTAGTACAACTTCCAAAGCGCTTCATTTGCTAATCCCATACTTTGCTACTTTCTGGTTATTGATGCCAAAGGGGGAGAAATTAGTGCAAATCCATACTTTGGGATACAAAAGTGGGAGAATGAAATTTGGGGTGTTTACAAGTGATAGATTTAGGAGATGCTTTGCTCCTAAAATGAAAATGTGTTAGGTTACAAGTGGTAGGCTTAGGAGATGCTTTGCTCCTAGGATAAAAAAAAAAAATAGGATGAAAAATGGTCCTATCATGTCTTACAAGTGATATGCATTGACTTAGGGGTTACAAGTGACATGCATTGACTTAGGGGGAGCTCATGTCTACATGTACATTGCATTTTCATTCTTTGGACTGGTCTTTGATATTGTGCCATGCTGGGATGCAATGCTTCTGAGCTAACCCATTGCACCAGAGATTGTATTTGTGCTTTGTCTTGTTGGATTTGCAGGTGTTGTCATCAATTACCAAAAAGGGGGAGATTGTAGGTTCAAGCCTCCCATGGACTAATTGATTTTGGTAATTGATGGCAACTAGGCCGCATGTTGAACGCCAAGGATAAGGATCTTTGTTTAATAGTTCTTCTATTTTCCTTGTGTGTGTCTTCGCCCAACTCAGCAGATCGACAATATCTCTCTGTTGCGAGGTCCCACCGAGCACGAGTCGGTTGTGGCGAACCATCTAGAGCGAGTCCACTGTGTAGGTTCGAGAGAGTTCGGGGGCGTCGGTTGTCGTGGTTTAAGAGCCGCCAAGTTCCCAAGCCAAATTTTACATTTAGGCGCGAAACTTCCGCCTAAATGATTTGAACCTCCCGCCGTGTCCACAAATCGACAAAGTGTCTTTTGACCCAAGCGAGGTGACGAGAGAAGGCGAGAGGCGAAGTCGGTAAATTTAGCCTCTGTCGGACGGGTCCGATAGCCATCGGACGACGTCCGGAGAACCCGAGCCAAAATTTGGCTAAGTCCTGACACTTCCTCTCTGTCGGACGGCGTCCGACGCTACCGGACGGCGTCCGCAGCAAAGGTTGTCACAAGAGCGAGCTCGAAATTTGGCTAAGTCCCAAACCCACGCCTCTCGCCGGACGGCGTCAAACAACCATCGGACGGCGTCCGGCGAAGGTCGAAATCGCCCGGTAAGCGGCGTCGAGCGACCTCGAGACGGCGTCCGGTCGGCGAAGGCGGCAGTACTGCTTGTCGGACGCGTCCGACGAAGTTACCGGACGGCGTCCGGCGAAGGCTAAACCAGCGACCAAGCACTGGCGGGTGCCTGTTTATGCGTGGTAGCGCCTTTGTCGACAGCGTCCGTAAGCAACCGGACGGCGTCCGACGAAGCACAAAATGGCACATTCTTACGCCGGACGGCGTCCGACGGCTACCGGACGGCGTCCGTCGGGCGATCCAGATTTGCGATTTAATCTCGGTAGTCCATTTCTAGGGTTTCGCCTAGGGGCTATAAATAGGGGCTAGGAGCACGGAGAAACGGAGAGAGCCTACACTAGCAGCCACCTTTTGCCCTAGCCACCTAGAGTGCTCCTCCCATGGTTCCCACCTCCATCTAGGGTTCCATGTGCTTGAGAGATTGAGTGAGAGAGTGAGGAAGAAGAAGAGAGCACCCCTTAGCCTCCTCCCGTCGTCTCCAAGGTTTGTACCCTCTCCATGGTAGCCTTGCCATCCTCCATGGTGGGTTGAGGGTTGAGTGTCTCCGGTCTTGTGCTCTTGGGATTCTTGCCACCGGAAGACATCGTCGTCGCCGAGCTTCATCAAGCATACCGCAAGCAAACCCTTCTCCGTGAAGGTCACCGTGCTTCCCACGGTGCTTCCTCTCCGTTCGTCGGGGTGTGCAAAGTCCGCCGTGTGTCGGCGGCCATCTCCGTGTGTCGGAGGTGCCAACGCATCCGTGTGTCGGATCCAAATCCTCTATGTGTTGGAGGTGCCTCATGTGTTGAGGTGAAACCCACCGTGTGTCGGTGGTCGGTGCCGTGTGTCGGTGCCGTGGGTGTGAGAGCTCTCGCTTGTGAGGGAACTCGCCTCCTTGTGAAGGTTTGGAGCTCGCCTACCATGTGTTGGTGAAGAGCTACCACTAGTGGATTGAGGGCTAGGGACGAGTGAGTCCCGACTTCTCTGTGTGAGAAGTTTCCTCAGCGGAGGCGAGGTGTTCATGTGTTGAGCACGAACTTGTAAAAAGATCGGTTTGCGCCTCGTCCCATTTACTTACCGCACCGTGATATCCACCGCTGCATGAAAGTGCCATCGTGTCTCCTACACTTGTGCATCGATTGCTTCCGCTAACTAAACTTGTGTAGGAATAAACGCGTTAGTTGTGTGACTTAACTTGCCTAAGTGACTAAGTGCAACAAAAGTAAAATTTATAATAGTCCGATTCACCCCCCCCCCTCTCGGCCTTAGGATCCTTACAGCCTCATCTGTGTGCAATGCTCCATAGACCGGACGTCTCTCCTTGTTGTCCCACCACTCAAGCCAGACCTGGTGTGTGACACGCCAGTCCAACTGACTGTACCGCTTCCTCCTGTCGAATCTGCAAATATGTTTGACCGTTTAGCGCAATAAAAATGCATTGAAAGTTCTACCGATGT
The DNA here is from genome assembly GCA_036346415.1 of Raddia guianensis. Taxonomy (NCBI): domain Eukaryota; kingdom Viridiplantae; phylum Streptophyta; class Magnoliopsida; order Poales; family Poaceae; genus Raddia; species Raddia guianensis. The sequence goes on along the minus strand of CM070542.1, from coordinate 2,888,393 downwards.
AGAAAAATAGCAAGTTCTCACCGGTGTAGACATTGATCTGTGGAGACAACAGGAGGTGGGGTCGCCTGTTTCCGACCAAACTGCCGCATCACCCTACGCGGGAGGTGCCACTCGACCGCGTGGAAGAAGATCAGCGGCGTCACTGTGAACCAGAGGTCACTATCCCGAGAACACAGAGGGCTAAGTCCCATGCCCTGCACCTCATCACGGGTGTACGGCGTCCACATCACCTATGAGTTCCCAAAAATGGTACGTTTTAGGCGCATGAAGGAGTTCACATTACTACAACGACATATTACTTATAGTACTTACCTGCCATTGCGTGATGCAGTCCAACTCGTTCGTGTAGGTTAGGTACCTTCTGTCAGGGTTTCCTCGCACCGACTTTATGCCACGCCAAAGATACAGCAACGTCGGTCTGCTATCGTGAAAGTTCCACCGCTGCAATACAAAAGAGGTTATAAACTATGGAGAGATTAAAAGTAAGGGCTTACATATAGCAATACATACAGGCACTGCAGAACGGTGTGGCCTTCCAATTGGAAGCCTCTCCCAAGCCCAAACCTGCTGGAGGTACAGACATCCTCCCAGGCTGGCGGCGGACACGGCCTGGCGTCTGCAGCCACGCGTTGCCGTACAGCCAGAGCTAGTGTGGCCGATTTCAATCAGACGTAGCCACGTTCTCCCACGGCTCGGCAGGGAGAGGTAGTACGCTCCAGGTGATCGTGTTCCCGGACGCGTCTGCGAAGAGAAAGCCGCCCACCAGGTGCCACAGCCAGACCCGTGCGTGCCGCTCGACCTCTGCCTCCTGGGCCTGGGCTGGGCAAAAGGGGAAGGTCGCGCGCAGCCACGCGGAGCTGACACCGGACGTCCTCCTGCAATCAATAGTACATGGCCATAATTATTCACCACAACAAAAAATCAAAATACACTGGTACGGCTTGATTAGGTCTTACTTGCTCCGCTCGTGGTCCGTCTAAGTCCGGCAGGCCAGCGGTGATGGTGCGAGCAAGGTCGAGGAAGCCGGCTCGCGCCAAGTAGGGCGCGAACCTCTCGTCCCACAGTAGTACGAGCGCGTGCGTACGGGGACGGAGCGAGGTCAAAACCTGAAAAACAAATTTAACATAGTCGATCAGTACGATAGTATGACCCATTGAAATGCATCGACAACAGTAAGTGTTCAAACCTGCCGCTCGTCGGCGATGAGCCGCGCCCGGTGCTCCCACTCGTACGTCCGCTCAAGGAGCGTGTACCGAGGGTCCGCCATCCTGTAGAAATCAAGTGACAGCGTCAATTTACAGCATAAATATAAGTTGTTTTCTGTTAATATATTCAAACAAATTATACGACGGCCCTTGTCGACAGGTGACTAACTGGGGGGTCACCGCCGGCAATGATTATATATGGGACGATGCGCGCAAGATCCAAACTCGATGGTAGCACAAGACAAGGATTTATACAGGTTCAGGCCCTCATGGCGGAGGTAATACCCTACGTCCTGTGCTCTGGGATTATATGGGGTATATGTGTACAAGATGATCAGGAGATCAAGATGTAGATGAAGATCCAGATGTGGATGCCGAACTATGGCCCCCTACCCCCTTTATATAGTGGAGGGGGTAGGGTTACAAGGAGGAGTCCTAGTCGGTTACGAGGTAGGATTCCTATCTCTACCGAATATGGATATATCCGGGTTTACAATTATAGTCCCCTTACAAATCGGGATTGCCTTCTATCTTCAAGTCTTCCTTGCCGGTCAAGTCTTCTAGAGGCCGAGTGGCCCCCGTCCTTATCCACCCGACTTGGTCCATCCCCTGTCGGGTGGTCTCTTAGGCCCGTCGTGTGGATACCCGGGGTCTATGTTGTCCACAACCCTATTACCTGAACATGTTCTGTAACGCCTGTAGGACCCTTACGCTTTTTCCTGCTCGTGCTCCTAGTGTTAGGCTTTTTGTTATGCGTACTCGCGTTGTGCCCAATTCTGTGGCACTTAGAGCATCGGACCTCTCCAGAAACCTCGTCAAAATCCCCGGTTCCGTATCTATCATCCCCGTAACCATTGGCATGGTCCATTTCACCTCGAAGCCTCTTCTTCTTGCGCCGGCCCTTCTTATTCTTTAGGAGGGCAGGATCTGGCAAATAATCGAAACCACTATATTCAGGCCACTGCGTGGGATCAAGGTAAGGCTCGAATGTAGGTTCCCATATCTTGAGCGTGTGTGCCTTCAGGTACAGAGGGGACATGAACTGGACACCTTTGTGGTCGACGCCTCTAACGGTGCAAGCGCTTATGAAATGTGAACAAGGCGCGTGAAGAAGCTGCGGAACTTTGCACGTGCACTCCACTTTGTCGATGTCCACTTTGTAGTTCCTGCCGCCGAACCGCTCCCCCCTGGATTGGTTCCCCCAGCAGACTTAACCGTATACACCACTTGTCGACGGTTGAGATATCGATCTCAAGTCGATTAAGGTTCTTGAGAAGGGGAGATTGGAGACACGCCGAACAACACGAACAAAGAACCAAACGATTTAACAGGAGACAAGGGTTTTATCTGGTTCGGGCCTCTCAGAGAGATAATAGCCCTACGTCCAGCCTTTCTTATATATCAGAGATGATTACAAGAGGATCCTCGACGAGACGAACAGATCTCGGCGAGATTATGTGTGTACAGGGTGTAGTATGCAACAATACGATGATCAGGTGCTAAGTCATCAGCTTCTGGCCAGGTCCTCTAAACGCCGTAGGGGCCCTGTTTATATAGTGTTGAGCAACCGACCTACCGAGGGATAATTGGGCCGGGCTAACTACGAGACCGTAACGAACTCGTACATGCCAAATACGTCCCGAGGTAGATAAGGTAGACTCCAATTCTTGGGGGTCACGACTCCTAATCCAATCCGGGAAACCACGTCCGGGTCTTCACGTAGCCGTGCAGAACTCTTGTTCGAATAGGACTCAAACAGGAATCCTAGGCTGTTACGCACCGTGCCAGCCAAGAAGCTGTTCGGCAGGATGCATATGGGCCAGATAAAACCTTCCAGGGAGCTAGGCCCTGGTAGGCCGTTCGGTTGGGCCGTCAGGGAGTGGGCCATGGCAATGGGCTGTAATTTTATCCCTGACACCACTCTATTCGGTCCGTGTGGTTCTGCCATTTGGTTTAGAGCCACCTTCTCCTCCTGCTCCAAATGAGCGGCACCTGCCTTTCCCCAAACCGCACCTCCATCGATAGCATTCTTTGTCGAACCCCACCGATCGACAAAGTACTTGTTGCACTTTTCGAAAGAGTATTGTACTATTCCAGAAACTGGCAAGGCACGAATCCCGTTGAAGACGTTGTTCCAAGACTCCGCGCCGTTTGTCGTCATGATGCCGTAACGACAACCACCTTCGTCGAAAGCAAGCGCCCACTTGCTCTTGTTGACCATCTGTTCCGCCATCCATGCCCTAGCCTGATCGTTCAGCATCTTATCTAGCTCTTTCAACTTCTTCTCAAAAGTTTTCTCTTCTCTAGCGCAACAAACCTCCTTCAGCTTCGCGACCACCTCCTTCTTCTTCTGTCTTCCCCATATGTTGGCCGCAAAGTGCCGCATGCACCACCTATGCTCGATAGGTGGAAAACCATCGATCTCTTCCATAGCGGCATTTAGAAGACCTTGGTGACGATCGGAGATCATGCAAATCTTTCTGCCGTTCCCGATAACATCGTGCCTGACAATTTTCATGAACCATGCCCAACTCGCGTTGTTCTCACCCTCAGCAATGGCAAATGCAAGAGGCACCAATTGACCCTCGGGATCAACAAAGAACGGCCGTCATCAACACACCCTTATATTTGCGATTAGGAAGGTGGCGCCGACGAGTATGACCGGCCGACGGTGCTCGAAAGACTCATAAACTGTTTGAAGCACCAAAACACGCGTCTAAGCACATGCCGCAGTTGCCATTCTCATCAAATCAGAATTACCACCCGTAAATATAGAACTTGGTACCCGGATTGAAATGGTTGATTGCACTCAAGATCCTTGGCACCATGTTGTACGCCTCCTTCCAATCCCCATACAGTATCTGTATGGCGTGTTGCTTTGCCCGCCATGCCTTCGAGTACTTCTCACGGTACCCGGTAAATGCATATATAGATTCTACCAATGAGGCAACTGACACATTGGTATCCACTGCGCCTATGCCAGCGATACGACGGCCTAAGTACTTTTCCGTGTTTTGAGCATGCACCCTCTTTACCTTCGAGGAGCCACACGTGTACGGTTGCCTCACACGAGTAATCTTCCATCTCCCAGTAAACTTGTTGAGCCGAGCCCACACGCCCCAAAGACATCCTTGCTTGCAATTCACAGTGTATCTGACTTTCGAATCCGAATGAGTCACCGTGAAGGGCCTGTGGTGCCTGACCGCATATTCCATCAAAAAGTACTGCAACTGCTGCAACGTGTCGAATGCCTTGCCCTTTTGAATCTCTAGGTTCTCAGAGTCGGGAAGGACCTCGCTTGAGAACAAACCGCTATCACATATTGCCATATGAGATCGGCTCAGATCCTCAAATGTGGCTACGGTCGGCACATCCACATGAACTGACTTCAGCTGCCTCCTCTCCTGTGCCGAAATAGCGCGCAATGCTTGCCGTCTATCCACCGCGTCTAGGCTAGGAACCTCGTCCTCATAGCGACCTTCTTCGTCACGTTCACCTAGCACCTCCGCCTCATCTTCTTCGTCCACCTCATCTTCTTTGTCCAGCTCGTCTTTTTCCGCGGTCTCCTCATCTACGGATTCATCCTCTGATCCTAAAGATATTTGATCGACATCGATCTCACGTTCTTCCTCCTCGAATAGTCCTTCATCGAAATCATCCACGACGAAAAGACTATCGAATCCGTCTCGAATGCCCCAACAGTTGCCACCTCCTGAGTCAAGTGCTCTGCAGGCTCTTCTTCCTCCTCAACTATCTGCACGACTTGTACGAGAGTTGGCAACGAGGTATCCGCACGACAAATGTCGACCACCACCTCCCAACAAGTAACATTCCAATTTTTCACAACCTCCTTATAGTTATTCCAATCCGACTCCGACGCAATCTTCAACAACACGTAGTGAGCCCTAGCCTTGCCACAATCAAATCTGCCTTGCACAAACAATTCACCTTCACCAAGACCACACCTCATCACAGACCGACAACGGGAAACTAATTCTTCAAAACTTGGACTTCTATCAAACAACAAAATCTCTTCCTTCATATTCTCAAACTCCCGTTTTTCTAACGGTTTCATTCAAAAATGTACCGCACTAAACGATCCATCTACAAAATTTGATACAACAAATGCAATTTCATTAGCCCTACGATACAAAATCATTTATTCCTTCGGAATTGCCAAAAAAAAAATATATACATTTTAATCATTTGACCGCGGTTTACATTTCCACGCTAAACAATTGGCTACAAATATTATTTCACCTATTAATTTTAGCTATTAAAAATAATCAACACAAGGGCGGAGTGAACAAATAAGTGACCGGATTCAAAAGAGGTCAAACACTTATAATATATAATGATTCTAAAGACCTTGTTTTATATTTCGCATAGCCCACAAAACAATATACCATGTTTAAAATGTCATAGCCAAACATTTATCTATATCTAAATTTGGAGGCCAAAACAACACATGCAACTAGTTATACACGTAAATAATACGGACAGAACGTCCATAACGTATGCCACGATGCTCAGAACGAGCTAAACATCCAAAAATCGAGCCTAAATCGATATTTTCCCTCAAACCCTAGTCTCTAAACAAGTCCCAAATGCGAACGATCGAGTGAGAAAACGGGGGCGTGGAGGGAGGCATTACCTTGCTAGGAGGATGAGGATCACTTTCCCCTCCTTGGATCCGAGGGGGACGGGCGGGATGCGGCCGACGGCGGCGGGCGGCGGTTGTCGATTGAAAAAACCGAAAGCGCAATGGCTCGGGCTGCCCTAGGCCGCGATGTATTCTGACCTTGCCGCGCCAAGCGGGGTGGCGCGTCAAGGCGGACCTTTGTCAACAAGAAGACTACTGCGCGGCGCCCATCGGAGGAGTAGCCTTGCCGCGCCAGAGCATGTGGCGCGTCAAGGGTGGGCCCCGCAGCTTCCACGTCGGCGGCTGGTCGGTCGCGGGTGCCTAGGTGGCATGCTTTGCCGCGCCAATTGACCTGGCGCTACAGAGGCTATTAGCCGCGCCGTCAATGTTGGCGCGGCCAAAGGGGTCAGATCTGCAAATAGTTTTTTCGGAGGGTTAATTTTATATTATTTATTTAAAAAAGGTTAAAAAAAAAATTTCCCCCCATGTCCGTGTGCATGCCTGCAGTGTCACAAAGAGGCCAGTAGGCCACCACACCGCGTTGCTGCAGCTAATCTGCCACAGTCGATCGCACCACAAAGAGGCTACCCCATGGGCCATGCCGTTTCAGCTCGTAGCGGCATGTTGTTACAGTCACTAACGTGTGGGCCTCACAGGTGTCAGGGCTCACATGTCAGTGGCAGTAACAGCAGTGCGGTTAAAGCAAGAGGATCCCAGTTGTGGGCCACGGCCCGTGTGCTTGCCAAGAAGCTACCACACCGTGTGGTGTGTGTACGTTGCTGCAGCTAGTACAGTACAGTAGTACTCAACGAGAGGAAGAGGGAGAGGGAGAGAGAGAAGCCCTCGGGGGACGGTGGCCGCAGCCCGCAACATTGCGTCTGCGCCTGTGCAGTGCAGCTTTGCAAGACATATTAGAGCTCTAACCAGATTTCTGCTTGTGATCAATCCATAGATACCAATCGAAAATAAATAGACACTCAAAAAAAGTACATGCTCAAACGTCATTAACTAACTCCTTATTAATCTCGATTCATTTCAATGTGACAGCCATAATTGTTGGAATAATTAGCACTTTCAGGTTTATTTTAATCAAGAGATATAACACGCACAACTTCTGAGAGATAGATAAAACAGGTTGAAACCACAGAAGCACAACCTAGATACACATACAGAAAACTACAAGTATATCTCTCTGGTGTACTCGCGAAGATGATGACTTACTGGACGTGGTCGCTGCCGCCAGACTGATCTGAAGTTGCGGCGAGGTTTGGTTCTGGTTCTCCGAATCGGACGCCGTCTTGGAGAAGGTGTTGCCGACGCAGATCGCGGCGGTGTAGTGGAAGAAGTCCTCGCAAAGTGGATGAAGGAAGCAGCGAGCAGTCGCGCCGAGCGCTTCCCAAAAACCTGATCCGCCCTACCCGGTGCAGGAGCTCGAGGGCGATCGGTTCCGGAGACCTGCTCTCCCGAACGACGGTGCACGCTGGCGCACGGGGTGGGGAAGAACCAAAGCGGCGGCGCAGCAGAGGGAGGTGGCAAACCCTAGGTCGATCTAATCTCATACCTCTGGACGGCGCGGCGACAGATTTATATAGCAAAATACGTGAGGCAAACGGATCGCGAAACGGGCCGCGACCGAGTCCAACACGATTTGCATATTCCATATCTGACCCGCAAAAATCCAGAGAGCAAAAGAAATAGAACTGCAAAAGGAGACTGCGTCTGCGCAAGCACGAGGGTCCGGTTTCGGCGGACCATTCACGCAGGGCCGTTCCTGAGTTTTTGGGGGCCCGGAGCGAAATTATAAACAGAGGCCCCCTAACACAAGTATCAAATATTTTTATACGCGTGTGTTTACGCCGTCTACCATTTTATCTAAATACTCTTGATCCATGCATGCATGCAATCACACACACACACGACTGCAAAGCCCATTCTAGTTCTTGTGGCATCGAATCAAGTTGCTTAATTAAGAGGAGGGCGAGCTAGCATGTACACAGAGGAGGACAAGTTTCATTAGGATCATAATTTGAGCTCAAGGTTCAGATCTTGTGGATCATCTGAGTTCGTACTCATCGATGAGTCTGTCGATTGGTTTAGGTCGTGATGTCTCTTCAAGGAAAGCTCCCTACAATTAATGGACAACAATGAATTACATACAGAGTAATTAACACACTAAAATGGTAAATACTCCTACTGGGGGTGGGCCTCTGGGCTTGGGGGGCCCGGGGCGCAGGCACCGCTCGCCCCCCTCCCTACAATTAATGGACAACAATGAATTACATACCACACTAAAATGGTAAATACTCCTACTAGGGGTGCGCCTCTGGGCTTGGGGGGCCCGGGGCGCAGGCACCGCTCGCCCCCCTCAGGCACGGCCCTGCATTCACGCAGGTACCGTGCGCCCGCCCGCCCGCCCGATGAGCGAGCGCGTGTGATTCTCTATTTCTCTCTCCCATCTCATTCTCTAGTGGGAGGGAGCAAGCTCCACTATTTAAGCATGTCATCCACTCCTCCCACTAGCAATATGGTACTAAAGAAATTTCACATGCCTCATGCATACATGGGCCTTTGAGATTTCCAGGAATTATTTAGATATTAAATGGGCCAGGCCCAATAATTCTAACAATGATGAGGGAGAGAGACAGGGACAGGCTGAGAGACGGAGAGAGAGAATAAGGAGACAGCCAAGAGACAGTGCAGCCCGGAGTTGGCATTTGACTGACACTCCTATTTGGAACTTGAACCAGAAGCGAAGACCAACACCCACAGATGACTAGTGAAAGAGGGAGAAGGCACCAGAGTACTGTAGCTGCTACTGTCCAAAGTCAGGCAACCTTCTTCTCCTGTCCCCTCTCACCCGCTGCTACAGTGCTACTACACTACTCCGGTCCCTACCAACGGCCGTCTGCTAGTTTGATGCAAGTTTGAGGTGATTAGATAGAGATTATCCTGCTAAATTATGCAAGCTTGAGTTTGATGCAAGCTATGAATTTGTAGTAGTGATCATACAAATATTTGCCGTTCTGATATATTCCCATGGCTTCGTATCACAGAGAGAGAAGGATGAAGGATCCCCGCACGTCTCACATCATCAGTTTTAATGCACTGAGGCACAAAGCGGCTTTGCCATCAACTTATCAGATGCCTCTCGCACCGCAGTTCAGAGTGCAGAGTGCAGGCACATCTGACATCCCAGTTCCAAAGACACACTCGCCACGCGGGCCAGGAAGGGAGCTCCACACGAGGCACACCACACGTACTCACGCGCCGCGCGCGTGAACCCCTCGGTGAAGTGAAACGGGCATTACCGTGCTCGAGAAGAGAAAATTGAGTTTCTGCCACTCGAAACATTGTCGCTCTTAAATCCGAGCATCATGGCGATCAAGGCGCGTGGTGACCGTGGACAGTTGCGCCGTCTGTCCGTCTTGCACCATTGCGATGTCTTCAAGCTTTCGGAGGACATCTTGCATCATTGTTGTGAGTTTGTCGATAGCAGATCGATCACCATCGTTGGTGGACATGGTGCCAGCAACGACGGGCTCTGATACCAAGATGTTACGTGCTCGACTTCGGAGATCGTAGCGATGCACGGGACGGCGAATAGGCGGCTTGGAGATCCGGCGAACAGGCGCCGTGGGTGGGTGGTCGCACGTCGGCCAAACGCCGGCGTGCGTGTAAACAGAGAGGGAGATACGAGAGTTGGAAGGCAGCAGGTAAACTGCTGCTTGCCCTTTTCATTAATCCTCAATCCTTTTTATAGTGTACGTTTACAAGAGATAGATATAGAAATATTCTAATTAAGGTAACTACTCAAACCAAAACATGGAAACTCTAAATAGGCAAAGGCCCAAACCGAGTCACAGCCTAACCCAATTATAGATAAACAATCAAGGTTTGGGACGGCGTTTATAGTGTGCGCCGTCAAACCTAACACTACAATGGCGGTAGGGAGAATCTCTTTGCTACCGCTAGTAGCAGCAGCTTTCTCCTTCTCCATGGACCATGGTGTAGTTCCGCTTCTCGATAGATCATGCTTGATGATGAACGATAAACATGCAATACAATTAGTTAACCGCGCCTTCCTGACCATGGTTGTATTTGGTCCATACAAATCACTTTATTTTACACTAACAAATACAAAAAAAGCTACAATATTTGAATTTTGTCAATACATACTTTAAACCATCCTAAAGGAGTCCGAAGTTAGACTGTGGATCAGATTAATGTAAGAATATTTGTATGGCCAGGAATAAATGTTCAAATCTTAACATCTAAACCCATCTCTGAAAAAAGGATAGGAACAATGAAAGCCTACCATTACACAAATTTCAGGGCAAAAAGCCTCGCCATCATGCCAAACAAATGCACGCTCTCGCAGGTAGAAATCACGAAAATTCCTATAGAAAAATTGCCAAATGAGATTATTAAATGACACCCACTCAAAAAGCTAGTAGATGATTCCAAAAACTTTTTACTGCTAATCTATTGGGCACATGCAAAAACGCAGGATGAGCTGTCCTATTAAGTCCTACATAGTGCATCAATTTATCAATATAGATATTTCACCTGTTAATATTAGCATCATACTCCTCTGATTCGATCTTGTCCTTGCATAATGATCCGTAGTTTATTAAAAAAACTGTAGGGCTCACAAAGAAGCGACAGGTTGTGGTGTCACAGGACAGCCCACGCAATGGGCACAAGAAGCAAAGCTATTTTCGCTAGCCCTGCATTGAACACTGTATAAGAGAAGGCTTAGCCTTTGATGTTTTCTATGTGTTTGAACTATATATAGGGATGTCATTTATTTTCATGTTGTTATGTGGTTGAACTATGTATGTTGATGTGATTTATTGTGATGTCATGTGGCTGAACTATGTACGGTGATTTATTGTCATAGTGTTGTGTAGCTAAACTATGTATGGTGATTTATTGTCATATTGTTGTGGTGTGATTTATTGTCATGTTGTTGTGTGGCTATCCACTTTATATGAAATCATGTCATTATGTCTTTCCAAAGGAACTCCGTTATTATGTCGAATTTAAATCAAATGTAAATTTCAAATTAATTATGTCAAATTTCAATGAAATACTACCAAATTCAAATATGCTAAGAAGTTGAAACAATAAAACGAAAATAAGTCCTGTCCAAGCAAAAAAACCAACGAAAATGACATTTCCTACAATATTATAAGGAAAATATGTTGAGATTACATATTTTTCAACACAGGGGCAAAATCGTCTTTTCCTTGTAGACTTAACACCACTTAACCCCAAAACTGACTATAGTGGCAAATAGAGCATCAAAGTTGAAGTGGATGGCAAATAAAGAAGAGAAAACTTTCTAATGGCAAATAAGATACAAGCAACTCTGAGAGTGGCAAATAAGGAATTCTCTCCAAAAAGAACGGCATGTCCCTCGCCGGCGCAGGCTCTGCGTCTCCCAAGGTGGACGGCCGACAGTTACGCGGTCGCCGAGGAGTCCATGCTCGCCGTCCTGCGCGCTCTCACCACCCGCTCCGGGTACGTCCGGCGCCGTCTTTGCTGGAGGAGGCGCAAGCACATCGGCGACACCGGCCTTCTCGACCACCTCCTCAAGCACATGGTCGACAAGGTGCTCGCCGGCATCGACCAGCGGTTCCGCCTTGAGTACAACGCCGACGGCGGTATGGAGTATCGCTCGAGCCAAGCCGAAGCTAGCCGCCAGGCGGGCGGCAGTCCAGCGTGTCCGACCCATCTTGCCGCCGCACGGCTTGAAGCCGGAGACCCGATGTCGCCGGATGCTTGCGCTATTGAAGGTGAAGAACACGGAGGAGCTCGCCACGGAGCTTGCCGGCGCAAAAAGGTCTCTTTCTTCCTTCCCGATCATCTCCTGCAATTCCTTCTTCGGCATCTATCTAGTAGCGCAATGCAGTTGCAGATTCTATATTGTTGAGATCTTGCATAGCAGCCGAACGAGCTAACGGACAGCTAGTCCAAGAAATCAAGAAGATGGTCTACGACGCCCTCAAGGCAAAAAAGCAAAGTTGGGTTGACGAGCTACCGTCAGTCCTCTGGGCGGTCCGGACAACAGCCAGCCGGGCTACAGGAGAAACTCCTTTTCGACTCGTCTATGGCTCGGAGGCGGTCCTCCCAACGGAAGTGAGACTAGGATCCGATCGTGTTGACTTCGCCAGCTTCGTGGTCAACGACGAGGAGCGGCAGCTTGACCTCGATCTACTTGAGGCTCGCCGCGAGCAATCCCTACTCCGGGCTGCGGCTTACCAGCAGTCCCTGCGTCGTTATGCGGCACGAAACGTACATACAAGGACCCTGCAAGTAGGAGACCTGGTTCTACGGCGCATTCAGAACCTCGCGGGCTCCAACAAGCTTAGCCCCAAGTGGGAGGGACCGTACAAAGTAGTTAGCGCAGCACGCACGGGCTCAGTACGCCTCGCTGACAAGGACGGGAACGAGCTCCCTAGCTCATGGAACATCTCCCTACTACGACGCTTCTACGCTTAACCAAGTCGTAAGTTTCCTTCATTACTTTCCATTTCAATTCGTTTCAAAAAAAAAAAAACCTTTCCCCATTCGCGAGTCGCGCTGGTTTTAGTCTTGACCATTTCAAGCAAGCCCGTGGCAAAAGCCCAAGGGCTAAGGATAAAGCATTCCGGAGCATTTCCACTGCGGGATAAGCCGATCTCTCGCACCCTAGTGAATCTCCGCGCAATGTGGAATTCCCGCGGCCCAAAGGTACAGTAAGCCCACGTCAGGTTCGTTTGGATGGCTAACTTGGGCCTTGCCGCGCTCGGGGGCTGAAGGACCTTTTGCGCCCAAATTTTTCCTAAGTCCTCTGCTTCGCAAAAGCCTGCACCGTCGTGCGGCCTATAACAAAGCTCGGGAGCTGGAAGTTCGCACGAATTTGTTCTAAGTCACTCTGGTCTCTAGACCGCGCCCAACTCCAAGATCGCACTTGGACTTCGCCGCGGCCCGGGGGCTGGATGATTAGGCGCACCTAAAACAACCTTTCAAAAGCAATCCGTTTGCTTAAAATCTCCGAAGTTCTACGCAGGACTTCGCTACTGTTCATCTTGTTCCCCTGTTCTTCGCATTTCAGGTTTCACTCAAGAAGGAAGAATGAGCAAGCAGACATTAGCGGCAAGACGGATTCCACCTAAAAGGACTTTTACAAGATCAAGGGTTTCACAACCAAAAGAAAAGCCCCGCCCTCCTGGACTACCGCAAAAGAGGGCGCCGCGCTACTACAGCGTCGGCGGCGCTCAAACACTACAACTCCTCCGCCGCTCCTACCAGTGGCGCTGGCGACGCGCAGGCGGAGCCGCGGACGACGACGACGCAGCGATGGCAGGGGCTGGCGTGGCGCGGTTGGCTCGGGCCTTCGGATGACGCCCCGGCGACCCGTTGGGGTCGCCCATGCACACCCACCGGTCCGCGCCAGACGACTCCGCCGTCGCCTCAGCCCCTCCCGGCGCGGGCACTGATGACCCCGGCGCGTTTAAGCGCTGCCTCCTCCGCCGCTGGTGGCTGGCGGAACACACGAGCAGCGGAGGCGGCGCCGCCATGATGGCCGCCGCGATCACCCCGATCTCCTGCTCTGCCACGACCTGCGGCAGTGCGGCGGAACCTCTTCTTGCTCCGCCACGGGCTCCGGTGGAGCCTCTTCCTCCACCGCGGCCAGCGGCGCAGCCCCCCTCCAGCCGCGGCCAACAGCGCGGCATCCTCCTCCGCCGCCAGTACGGCGGCGTACGCGGCATCGGCTGTAATCTGCGCCGCCACTGCGTCCTCCTCATCCTCCTCCGCCGCCAGGGCGACCGCCAACGCCTTGGCCATCTCCTCATCAGCACGGAGTTGGGCATACGCCGCCAATGCGGCAGCTTGGCCCGCGAAGGTGGGGGCCGCAGCGGCGGGTGCCACGGCGGCGGGGCCTATGACCTCCTCTTCCTCCCCCGCGGGCTGGATCGGCGGCGACGGAGGGAGCGGCGGGTTTGGCTCCGCAAACAAGGACTCGATGAACGCCGCCGCATAACCGGAGTTGTAATTAGAAGACATGGTTTCAAGCTCTCTCTCTTTCTTCTTGCCCCCTCGGCTCTGCCTTCGCTCGGATCTGGCGACCTAAGGCGAGCGCAGGCCAAGCGTAAGGATCACGCGGTGCGCTGCGCCTTGCTTTATAGGCCAGCGGCTGCGCAACGTCCTGTCACTCTGCGAGTTACCCAAAGCGTCATTGCGCGCGAAGGGGCAAGCAATTAAAACCCACTACCCGAGATGAAGAGACGCTTGCGCACACACCGTCTCGCAGAATACCAACCGCACCTGTCGTTGCGCGACGCGTGCCCCAGTCCCACCGTCAGTGGCAGGGGAGAAATCATTACAGGTCAGAGCCTACCGCATAGGCGTGGCCCACCCACGCAGGCAAGGCTCGGCGATGCTCTCACGGCCCGCCACGTGGTTTAGGCCGGGTGCGTGAACCGCACGCAGGCGATTTCGCCTCAGACCGTGCCAAGTGAGCTGTACTTCCGTCACGAACAACAGGCGGTGCGGCAGAGCCCACAGTGCGTGTGACTTGACACGGTAAATTAAGAGAGAAATGGCTAAGCCCTTCGGCCACCACACATCACGCAATGTTTATCCGATTAAACGGGCGTTCGAAGGAATACACAAAAGTATATGGCGCAGAGCCCGGAGCTGTGGACCGGGTCAAACTACGGTCCGTGCTGCAGCTTGAACCTCTCTAGCTCGATTTCTAGGTCCCAGATTCACGTCTGCGCCTGAAGTAACTCTATGGCCCGCGCGGCCATGTCATTTTGTTCCTGGCGCAGCTTAACCCGGGCTTCGGCGAGCTCCTCTCTCTGCTTCTTCAAGGCTTCTGACTCTGCCACGGACTTCGCCCCAGTTTCGCGTAACGTGGCACTTTCCGCCCTGAGCTTGCAACAAGTTTCCTCGAGCCCACGAACGATGGAATTATGATCAGACTTGGTAGCCGCCAGCTCGTTGACGGCCGCCTCCCTACGGTCGCGTTCCTCATCAAAAAGGATCCGAGCCCTGTCTGCCTCTTCGCGAGCCGCCTGGGCTTGAATCTTCTCAGCTTCCTCCACCTCCCGAGCTCGAGCAAGCCTCGTCATGACCTCCTGTTCCTTCTCCTGCGCTGTCTTTAGCGCAGATACTAGCTCGGTGATACGCGCCGTAGCACGGGCGTCGACCTCGGCAGTGAGCCCGTCCGCGCGCTTTGCCTGGGCCCGGGCTTGCGCTAGCTCGGCGGAGAGGCGCTCAATCCTCGCCGCGTCATCATCTGCCTGCCCACCCATCGCTTCTATTAGCGAGGACGAGCCAGCGATAAGCGTGTAAAGCTGGAACAGAAAAAACCAAGTCAAAACACGAGGAATTCAGTACTTGAGCGTAACGCACAGGGTCAATGGTGTTACCTTTTTGGTGTGGGCAAGCATGTCCCATGACCTCGCCGCGACGACGCCGCGCACATCTCTGCCAAGCCTGCGATCGTGGGCCTCCTGCAACGGTAGGGGCGGGCAGCCAACCACTTCCTCGCTACTCTCCTCCGGCGGCGCGGGGCACGGCAGCGCCGGCGGCGCGACTGAGAGCAAGGCCGTCGTCCCAACCACGGCCGCCCTCCTCTCGGCGTCTTCCAGCTTGGCCGCCAGCTCAGCCTTCGCTGCGGTGGCTCGCCTCGCGGCCAGTACAGCATCGCCGAGCTGCGCCCGGGCCCTTACCAGCGCGTCTTTTAGCTCATCCACTGTCCACTTGACCGCCACAAGCTCGTGTGGATCGTCCAGCCCAGGGATCGGGTGAAACTTTGGACGTGGCAGACCCGTTCGGCCAGCCTCTTGCGACCTGGCAGCATCCTGTTCCTCCACCCATTCTGGCGTGGCTGAAATCCAGCCCGCAGACGCTAGCGGAGCCACGCTAGGCATCACCACGCTTGTCCATCCATCCGGCGTAAGCACACGAATTGGCCAGATCCAGTTCACCAGCAGCATCTGTCGGTCGGGCGTCGGAAGCGCTTTCCCGACCGGGGTCTTGAAGTGGTCGGCGATCCCCCTGCGGTCGATCGGCCACCATCCGTGCGCCGTGCGCCCTTCCACGCGCAGGGGCGTGATCCACACAAGAAAATCGCTAACAACGACTTGCACCGTCTCCGCAATCTCCGCGGAAGCGTCCAACACCGCCGCCGGTAAGCAGTATCTTGACCCTCCGCGGGTCGGCTGGTTCTTGCCCTTCAACTCCGCCAGCCCGGCGGCCTCTAGCTGCGCTATCTTGAGCGGATCTCCGCTGGGCTCGGCCGTCTCATCCTTCGCTAGCCCGGCGGCCTCCAGCTGCTGCTGCAAAGGCACCCTTCCTATAGGATCGACCGGCTCGTCTTCGGCCGCCACGACCTCAGCAGAAGGGAGCATTACCTCGGAAACCACTTCGGCGCTGCGCACTGCAACAAAGAGCACGACGGTCAGACACAAGAAGCAGAGTGATAGCATGTAGCGCGGGAAACTTACGCGCCGGCTCAAGCTCGGTGTCTTCGTACACCCCTGGCGTAGGACGAAGAAAGAGCTCTATCTCCAGCCCACCGACACAGCTCGAGGTAAGCAAAGCCGCTCCCTTGCGCCCTGCGGGAATCTTCCTCGTGGGTCCTCGCCGCGGGACCGTTGCTGGCGGCGGGCCCGACACCAGCACGTCCTCCTCTTCTTCGTGGGCACCGCGCCCTGAATGCACGCAGGACGGAGCTTAAGGGCCGCCGAAACCTAGCGCCTGACCCAAGTCAGAAAACGGAGGCTCACCTGTGCGGGCGCCGTACGTTTTCTCGCGTGCGCCTTTGCGCTCGCGTGTGGTGAGCTCGCCGCGGTCGCCCGCGGCGCTGACTCTCCTTCGCCTAACAGGGCCGGCGCCCCGCCGGATGCCGCCGACGCTCCCGCCGGCGAGCGTCCCTCCTTTGAGCCCGAGGCCTGAATGGTCTTTTCAGCTGTCCTCCACGTCCGCTGCGTAAACGGACAGCATGACCCGTCAAGGTCTCATGGGCACGCGCGCGCATGAGAATTAAATCAAACACCTTGCGGGCACTAACCTCAGACAGCCTATCCTTCACCAATCGGATGGGGCGAGGAGTCTTATCCACGGGCAGCAGCATCCCTGCGATCCGTGCGACCTCGCGGTTCGAAAGACCTGCATGGCATCACCAGCGGTCGCAACGTACCTCAACTCGGAATCGAATGTAAGGAAAGCAACCCACGCCTACCTTCATGGAAATCACGGTCGGGATCCTCCCAACCATCCATGTCGCTGGCACATCGCTCGCGGCGCCCCAGCGGGCTGATCCAGTGCCGGACAAAGCCGACGACGACCTCATAGCCCGTCAAACCCTTCCTAACGAGCCCCTTGATTTCGTCTTCCGTGACTTGATCCTCCGGTTGGGGCTCGCTGCGCTGAAAAATTGGGGTATCCGGCGCGGCCGCGGAATATTCCAGGATCGAACCCCCTCGGTTCAGGTAGAACCACCGCCGGGCCCAACCGTCAACCTTCGTCTTCACCTCGTACTCAGGGTATGATTGGCCGCCCCGGGCCCGGCGCGCGGTCAGGTAGAAAACCCCGCCGTTGCCCACTCGTTTACCGACGGGCTTCAATTCAAAAAAGTGCTGGAGAAGGCTCACCATTGGCCGAACCCCGCAGTGCGCCTCACACAGGAATGTGAAGATTGACAGATGAACATAGGACTGCGGGGACAGGTTCTCCGGCCTCAACTCGGTAAAGGCAAAGAAGTCGGTGGTGAACTGAGATTCCGGCACGCGAAACCCGCAAATGGCCGAACTCTCAAAACACACCAATTCGTCAGGCTCCGGCCTTGGCTCCTGCTCCGCGCCCGGGAGCCTCCACGAACCCGGCTTCACAAAGCCGTCCCTCTCCAGCTCCTTCATCCTCTCCCTCGTCAAGGTGCTATCTCCAATGAGAACCATGGCGGCGGGAAGCGAGAAGTAAGAATGCGAGGGGCGAGTTGGGGAGACGAAGAGAAAGGCGAGGGGGATGATTCCGCAGTAAGGAGTTTCCCCTGGAGCGCTGCCTTATAAAAGAAGACAGTGGTCGGAACGGAAGCCGTGGGAATCGTGCCCGGGGGGGCGTAACCGCTCCGCTTTTCTGTCAAGTCAAATTCCATGCCTAGGACTTCGGCTCCCGAGCCAAATCTTCCCGCGCGGCTCATGAGGGGGATTTTTTCTAAACCTCAGACCGGCTCGTTACACGACCCGATCGAGGCTCGGGGGCTGGCTGTTGGTGATTGGCGAACGGCCCATCCTGGGGACGGGCCTTGGGCCGTTCCCGTACAAGCCTACCGCACAGGCAGAGGTTCCAAAAAGTTGTTCGCAGCCATACTAACGAAGGCGCCTAACCCGCCAGGGGTTGCCCCGGGCTTGACCGGGTCAAGCCCTGTGGCACCACGTGCCTCCCGAGCTACCCTTAGCCCGGGAGAAGGTCCCTCGGGTGATCCGCTCATCCGCAGGCAAGGTGGCGGCAACTGCCTCCTACTATACTTTCTTCGGCCTTGACAGGGACGAACCGTGTCTTCCCACGAACCCGCAGCCCGGGGGAAGTACACGCGGACAGCCCGTCTTGTCGTTTGCCCTCTTTGGCAGGCAGCATGAACACCCCGGCCTAGTAGGCTTGCCGGCCCACACTAGCCGACCGTCATCCTGGAATGTGTGGCCATTTCACCCCGGGTGAAGGCCCATTCCGGCCACTATCGAGACTGGTCCCAGAAGGCCTCCTGGAGCGCTCACTCCTGGCGATCCAAGTCCGATGCTCCGCGCGATGGCCACGCGTTGTGTTGGAACCATCCCGGATGGCAGCGATTCCCTTCTGGCGTGTCTATTCGTGCTCCTCCCGGTAAGCCCGTGCTAAAGCCAAAGACTAGGCATCTGATGCCTTAATCATCCCTCAGGATGTCCAAATCCAACTAGGGGCAACCCACCATTCTTTCTCTACTTCCACGGTCATCGACCACTCCACACCACATACTTGGACTTTCCCAACAGACTGACCCAAACCGACCAATTATCCCCATATTCATACCCACAAACACAATCGGCCCAACATGCATCTACCAGCCCTAATTGTCATATGTCATATCATATTAAATGAGAATAATGAATGTCCGGTGAATATCGGTTCACCGTTCCGTGGCGATTAGCCAGAAGATTTGTTAAGCCTAAGCCGGTCTAAGCAAGTTTTACCCAGTAGGTAGGGTTAAAGTGGTTACCAGACTAATCGTAGGCTAACAAGAGCAATGACAATCAAGGCAATCATTAAAACTAAACATTTCAAGGCAGGCATGTTGGTGATTGGCGAACGGCCCATCCTGGGGACGGGCCTTGGGCTGTTCCCGTACAAGCCCACCGCACAGGAAGAGGTTCCAAAAAGTTGTTCCCAGCCATACTAACGAATGCGCCTAACCCGCCAGGGGTTGCCCCGGGCTTGACCGGGTCAAGCCCTGTGGCACCACGTGCCTCCCGAGCTACCCTTAGCCCGGGAGAAGGTCCCTCGGGTGATCCGCTCATCCGCGGGCAAGGTGGCGGCAACTGCCTCCCACTATACTTTCTCCGGCCTTGACCAGGACAAACTGTGTCTTCCCACGAACCCGCAGCCCGGGGAAGTACACGCGGACAGCCCGTCTTGTTGTTTGCCCTCTTTGGCAGGCAGCAGATGGTTGTTACTCTACGCGACGCCCCCAACGGGTGGCGCGGAGCTGGCTCGGTCCAGTCAAGGCCATATTGGGGATAAAGGGAAAGTGCTTTCTCCCTAAAGAAGTTCTCTCCCCTGAACAGGCATGTTAAGACAAACACGTGTCCAGTGCTAACCCGACCAGTTTCTCCCTGCAGGCTCGAGACCCGACAGGACCCTATAACAAGACAAGAGCCTCGCCACTAAAGCAAAGACCAGCGTGGGGCCCGTCGCATCAGCCTCGGGCGGCCCATCGCGCCTATAAAAGAAGAGTTCCTGGACGTTCGAGGGACGGCCGATCGAACACCCGAGATTCCCCAATCCGATCCCATCTGAGCACGAGCAACACCCACATCCGAAGCTTCCTCAGCAAGTAGCCTCAGCCCTTAGTCACTCCTATTGTAAGCTCGGGATCGGTGCCTTCAAGCCCGGTCTCGGCACCCTTGTACCGTTTCCACCATATAATCAACTAAACTGGAGTAGAGCTATGTCGGGGATAAAATTACGGCCCATTGCCATGGCCCACTCCCTGACGGCCCAACCGAACAGCCTACCAGGGCCCAGCTCCCTGGAAGGTTCTATCTGGCCCATATGCATCCTGCCGAACAACTTCTTGGCTGGCACGGTGCGTAACGGCCTAGGATTCCAATTTGAGTCCTACTCGAACAAGAGTTCTGCACGGCTACGTGAAGACCCGGACGTGGTTTCCCGGATTGGATTAGGAGTCGTGATCCCCAAGAATTGGAGTCTACCTTATCTACCTCGGGACGTATTTGGCATGTACGAGTTCGTTACGGTCTCGTAGTTAGCCCGGCCCGATTATCCCTCGGTAGGTCGGTTGCTCAACACTATATAAACAGAGCCCCTACGGCGTGTAGAGGGCACGACGTATAGACATACACACGGAGAGACTCCGCATTGTCGCACATTACCACATGTACACACATAATCTCACCGAGACTTGTTTGTCTCATCGAGCCACCTCTTGTATTCATCTTTGATATATAAGAAAGGCTGGACGTAGGGCTATTATCTCTCCTGAGAGGCCTAAACCAGGATAAAAACCCTTGTCTCCCTGTTCGTCATTTGGTTCTTTGTTAGGTGTTGTTCGGCGTGTCTCCTATCTCCCCTTCTCAAGAACCTTAATCGACTTGAGATCGATATCTCAACTGTCGACAAGCTATTACCCCGCAGTGGGGGCTCGAACCAGGGTAAACTTCCTGTGTCTTCATGGTTCGTACCTTTTCCTTTTCTCTCTCGTGCTGTACCAAGGATCTGTACCCAGATCATCAAGTCGCACCAGGCCCTTGTCCGGGAAGGCAGCGCGGCCCTAGCCCTCCGTAGGCTTGGCCGCCACCCAAGCTGCTGAGAAGGGTTGTCGTTGGACCTCACTCCAACTACAAATTCGTCTGCCGGTCCGTGGACCCGCTGCTCTTCAGGAGCGCGATTCCCAGACACCGACAAGGCATGTATAAGTATAACATGATTAACAATTAGGCAATCTAATAAGCATGCATCTTTAATAAGTAAACAACATAATTTAATAAAACTGGGTGATGAACATGATATTAGCGATGTTAATCCGTACTAAGGAAAGCCGCTATCTCTCCCTAATACGGATCACATCTAAAGAGTAAGTGTTAACTCGCCTTGTTCCGGGAGGTGGTCCTCTTCAGTGTCCCCAAACCTTCCTTCGGGGTCGCCTACGTCTAATCATACCAACAAACCACAATTACTACTAACAATGCGATGAAAACTCATGATGCATGCTCGGTATAGATCCTAGCTTCGTCAATAAGCCTAAGATCGATTAGCGAACCTATCTTGCGTATGATATGTTATGCATGCTATTGTGCATTAATAAGTAGTGTTGGTAATATATATAATAGTCTCTAAACCCAAAATACGATTTGGTACGGTAAGTCGCAAGAGGGTGATTAGGGTTTCTCGTCAACGCAAAATGACATGTGTATAATAATATATATTGGAAAATTTCGCCTATGCTAGGGTTAGAGTTTAACGGGGGTTAACAAAGTAGTAAAGTTTCTAGATAAAGAGTTGATTCTAGATTTTTAAACATTATTTGAATATATTTCTTGTTCAGCACCTTAACAGATTATGCAAGTAAATTGTTGGTGTCTAGAAATAAATGTCCCTTGAACATAAATATAATTACACATATGTTTTTAAGTGAAAATGTTAATTTGGACTATTCTCCGATTTATAGAGACACTCTCTAATAACATATTTTCTAATGATTATTTGGGATCTGAGCCATTAATTTAATAAACAGCAATTACCCTAAATTCACTTAATCATTTCTATTTAAGCAACTTCAAATTTTCAACGTACAGTGCGCAATTTTCCTATTCAGTGAAGGCTTTTCATATTTTTATAAATCAAATATCATCTCTAGTATTTATATAAATTTTTCTAGAATTTTTGGGAGTGATTAGCTATTTTTAATAATTCAGAACCTATATTTAGTAATTTATTAAATGGCACATCGTGGGGAAAAGGGATTAAACCTCTGGGCCGAGCCAACCAAATGGGCGGTCCATCGGGCGAATCGCCCTGCCTAGCGAATTGCTTGCCGCTACCTGGCCAAGGAGACGTCAAGGCGGGTTTTCAGAGGCGCAACGCGCGAGGGTCACGCCTTTCTCCGAGCGCGCCCACTAAACCCGACAGATGGGACCGGGGCCCACGCGTCGGCGAAGACCGAGGCCGAGCTAGCGAGGCGAAGGGTATCCTGACCGGCGGGGCCCACGTGAAACGGTATCGCACTGGGCCCGCATGTCGGCGACGCGCCGCTTACGGTCCGCACGAATCTTGGCGCTCATCCTCACGGTTCGCCGTCGTCGTCTTCCTCCAGACGGGCGGCGTGGTCGGG
The DNA here is from genome assembly GCA_036346415.1 of Raddia guianensis. NCBI lineage: Eukaryota > Viridiplantae > Streptophyta > Magnoliopsida > Poales > Poaceae > Raddia > Raddia guianensis. The sequence continues at coordinate 2,865,946 of CM070542.1, read as the reverse complement.
CGGCGGCGGCTTTCGCGACGCGACGGCGCTTATAGGGCCGCCCGCCAAGAACGTTAAGCGCCAAGCATCTACGGGCCCTAGGGATCCTAGCGGTGCCGACATCGAGGCCAATGGTGGCCGGACGCGGCGGCGACGGGCGGCGAGCCAAGAGTTCACCGGCGGCGTGAGCATGCGCTAAGCATCTGAGCCATGTGCGTGTGCGAGAAGCATGTGGGGAGGTTGAGGGTGCTTACGGGGCCTTGAGGCGGGCGCGAGGATGGACGACGCGATGGTCACGAACCTGGCGGCGGCGTCAAACAGAGCAACGACGCACGCCGGCCCGAGGTCCTCGCTGAAATGGAAGAGGGAAAGGTCAAGGGATCTCGAGAAGCTATGGGCGAGAGGAATCGACGGATGGCTTACGGACTAGTCGATTTCGAAAGCGCCGCGAAATCGGATTTGGGGAAAATGGCGGGCGGCGCCGAGAGAGGGTTTCGTCCTCGTTTAGGGGCGGCAGAGAGAGAGTGGATTCCGGGCGTGGTCTGCGTCGGGACTATTAAGGTGACGCGACGGTACAAGCACGCGTGGCGTGCTTGGTGATGTACGGGCGCGGCGCGGGCACGGTGCGGGCTAGGAGAGGCGAGCTTTTGACAATTCGAGCCGAGTGACGGCGGTGGCGTGGAGATCACGCTGGATCCTTCTTTGACGGACCGACGAGTTTAAATCGTTTACCGGCGGTCCGGCGGCGGACCGGTCTTCCAATGAGCAAGGGCGGCGAAGTCCGAGGCCGGTCAACTGGGGTCGACACGGCGAGCACGCTGCTGGGAGGCGAAGCTCAGCCACGACGCGACGGCGGGGCGTTCTCAAAGACGGCGTCGGAGCGCCGGCGAGGCAAAGGAGAGGAGAGAGAGAGAGAGAAGGAGAGAGAGAAGGAGAGGGAGAGAGGGGCCACAGTGGCTGACAGCGGGACCCACGTGTCAGAGGATTCAAAATTTTAAATGAAATTTGAATTGACGCAAATTTTAAATTCATCCCCAATTTGGGGTGTTACACGTTCCCGCACACATACCCTAAGTCTAGGACCATCAATACAAATATCTATACTACTCTTTTAACAAAATATCTAAACTATTTTTCTAGAACTCTTCTAAAATATCTACTGTAGAAATTTTTATACTTTTCCAAGACCATCCTCATGTGATGAATCTAGAAAGTTCCTTAAGAATATTACTTACTCCATGGTGAATTCTCCATTCTTCTAGATTAATCCCAAGGATGCATTGTTAATTCTCAACATCCGTCCTTCTAGACCACTATCAATGTCATACCAAAGGTTTTAAATAGCCCAATATGGCTCCGTGATAGCACTCCACTATTATAACGTTTTGGACATAAAACACTATGTTAAGCGACGGCGGCGAAGGCTGAGCTCGAGGACAAACTGGAAGACGCCGAGAGGCGAGCCGCCGCAGTGGGAACAACAGCCCCTCTCCCGGCAGCACCACCAGCGCCGCCGCGCCCCGCGTCGTCAGGGGAGAGCGGCTTGCCATACCATGAGGCGCGCATCCGCGGGTTCGATCGAACCGTGCGCGGCGTCGTTGGGGAGAGACTGAAGAAAATGGTCACTCTCCACAAAAAGGTGACTTCCTCAAACCCGCCCAGTAAGCTTAGGCACTTAACTTTTCGAGACTTGACTCGTTTTTCTTGTTTTAGTTCCTCGCCCTTACCACCGGCACGTCCTCCCTAATGGAGGCAGCGAAGGTTGAGAGCCTTTCTGCTGAACTTGCGCAAGCCCGGGCTGAGATAGAGCGCTTAAATGGGCTGGTCGCCGAAACCGAGGCGCGCGGAACCTCTCGTGCTGCTGAGCTAGAGGCTACGCTTCAGTCAACGCAGGAGAGGGAGCAGGAGGCTGTGGCAAAGCTTGCCAGGGCCCAAGAGGAGCAGGCAGCGGCAAGGAGCCAAGCCCAAGCAGCCCGTGAAGAAGCAGACCGGGCCCGGGCCGTGTTTGATGATGAGCGTAGGCGCAGGGAGGGGGCCTCCAAGGAGCGGGATACTATTTTATCCGAGCGCAACTCCACTGTTCACGGGCTTGAGGAAGCCCGTGACAGGCTCGCGGCGGAGAACGCTGCGCTTCGAGAGGCCGGGACGAAGTCTAGGGTAGAGTCAGAGTCTCTGAGGAAACAGGAGGAGGAACTTGTCGAAGCCCGGGCTAGGTTGCGCCAAGAACAGAGCGATATGGCCTCGCGAGCCATAGAGTTGCTTCAGGCGCAGACACGTATTCGGGACTTAGAGACCGAGCTAGATAGGCTCAAGCTGCAATGCAGGTCGTAGTTTGACCCGGTCTATCTTGTCCCGAAATCTGTAGCATGAATACCTGTAGACTTTTATTTTAGATGCTTGCTTAACGGATAAGCACGGCGCAATATGTGGTGGCCGAAGGGCTTAGCCATTTTCCCCTTAGTTTATTGTGTCAAATCGCGCGCACTGTGGGCTACGTAGCGCGGCACAGTGTTCCGCTGACAGCAGGGGTACGTTTGCCAGGCACGGATACGGAGGCGCAACCACCCGCGCCGGTTCATGCACCCGGCCTAAGCCACACGCCACGCCACGGGGGCACCGCTGGGCCTTGCCTGCGCTAGTGGGCCACGCCTACGCAGTAGGCCCTACCCGTAATGATTTCTCCCTTGCCACTGACGGCGGGACCGGGGCACGTGTCGCGCAGCGGCAGGCGCGATTAGTATTCTTCGAGACGGCGCGCGTCTCTTCAGCTCGGGTATAGTGGGTTTTAATTTCCCATCTCTTCGCGCGCGGCGACGCTTCGGATAGCCCGCTGCACCTGCACCATAAGACGTTGCGCGGCCGCCGGCCTATATAAAGCGAAGTGCAGCGCGCCGTGCTGCAATGTTTCCATTTAGCTCTTTTTTTGATCTTAGGCCAGAAACCGAAGTTCTCAGCCAGCGAGATAGAGAAAAAGAGGAGGAGACCCTGAGAGAGAACAGAGAGGGGAAAAAAGAATCATGGCCTCCGACGCCAACCCCGATGACCCCTTCGCTTGGCTGCTAGCGGAGATAGATGATTTGCCGCCACTTTCTCCTCTGCCGTCGCCGATCTAGCCCGCGGCGGAGGGGGCGTCGCGCTGCCCCAATCGTGGCGAGCCAGCGGCCGCGGCTGGCGGCGAAGCCCAAGTCCGCGCCGACGAGGGGCGGCTATGGCGCCTGGCGGCCGCGTTCTGTGGAGGAGGATGCGGTGGCGGCGCAGATTGCCGCTTATCTTTGCGTATGCCGCCTGACCGGGCGGCGGAGGAAGAAGAAGCTCCACCGCAGATCGCGGCGGAAGCAGAAGTTGAGGCGGCCGCGGAGGCCGTCGTGGCGCCGCCGCCACTGCTCCTAGACTCCATCCGTTATCAGCGGCGGAGGAGGCGGCATCCGAGCGCGCCGGGACCGTCGGTGCCCACAGCGGAGGGGGCTGAAGCGGCGGCGGAGGCTCCCGACACGGCGCCGTGGGTGCTCATGGGCGATCCTGTCTTCGAACGGTGGAGGAGCCACCCGAGTGCGCCCGGGCCGTCTGCGCCCGCGCCGGGCTCATTGACGCTGTCCTCATCGTCTTCGCTCTCGGCGGAGTCTTCAGCTCCGCCGGCTCGTCGCCAGCGCCGTTCTTAGGATCGGCGAGGTAGTATCTGGGAGTCGCCGTAGTCGTAGCGGGGCGGAGCCCCCCTTTTGCGGTGGATTTGGGGAAGCTGGCTGTGAATCCCTTTTGGCTGTGAATCCTTCGCGTTGCAAAACATCTTTCTTTGTGAAATGCAGCTTCTTTATGAAATTGTCCCCTTTGTTCAATCTTTTTCCCTGCGTGTATCTGAAATGCGAAAACAGGGTGTCGGTGTCTGGGAATCGCGCTCCTGAAGAGCAGCGAGGCCACGGACCGGCAGACGAGTTTGTAGTTGGTGTGATGCCCAACGACCACCCTTCTCAGCAGCTCGGGGCGGCGGCCAAGCCTACGGGGGCTAAGGCTGCTTTGGCTTCCCGGACAAGGGCCTGGTGCGACTTGGCGATCCGGGTACCGATCCTTTGTACAGAGGGAAGAAGAAGGAAAACGATACAAACCGTGAAGACACTAATGCTTTACCCTGGTTCGAGCCCCCACTGCCGGGTAATAACTCTACCCCAGTCTTGTTGATTATATGGGGGGAAAACAGTACAGAGGTGCCGAGACCGGGCTTGGAGGCACCGATCCCGAGCTTACAATGGTGATGACTAAACACTAAGGCTACTTGCTAAGGGAGCTTCGGATGCGGGTGTTGCTCAGGACTTGGATCAGATGGAGTCGGGGATCGGATTCGGGATCAGGTAGAGTCGGCCCCTTCGAACATCCGGGAATCCTCCTTTTATAGGCGCGGCGGTTACTTCAAGACCCCGGTTGAAAAAGCGCTTCCGACACCTGACCGGCGGATGCTGTTAGTCAACTGGATCTGGCCGGTCCGCGTGCTGACGCCGGATGGTTGGGCAAGTGTAGTGATGCCTAGCGTGGCTCCGCTAGCGTCCGCGGGCTGGATCTCCGCCACTCCAGAATGGGTGGAGCAGCCAGGTCACAGGAGGCCGGCCGAACGGTCCTGCCGCGTCCGAAGATGTACCCTATTCCCGGGCTGGACGATCCGACCGAGCTCGCGGCGCTCAAGCTGACGGCGGACGAGCTAAAAGATGCGTTGATAAGGGCTCAGGCTTGGCTCAGCAAGGCTGAATTGGCCGCGAAGCAAGCTGCTGCGGCGAAGGCCGAGCTAGCGGCCAAGCTGGAGGATGCTGAGAGGCGGGCGGCCTCGGTCGGGACGTCGGCCTTGCTTTCAGCCGCGCCGCCAAGTTCCGCGCCATTGGAGGAGGATAGCGAAGAGTCGGTTGGCTGCTACATGAGGTCCGCGGCCGTGGGCTCGATAGGAATGTGCGCGGAGTTGTTGGAGCGAGGGTGGAGAGCATGCTCGCTCAAACCAAGAAGGTAGCACCCTTGACCCTGCGCGTTACACTTAAGTACTGAATTTTTCGCGCTTTGATCTGGTTTTCCCTGTCTCAGCTTTACACGCTTATCGCCGGCACGTCCTCGCTGATGGAAGCGATGGGCGAGCAGTCAGATGATGACGCGGCGAAGATCGAGCGTCTCTCAGCCAAGCTAGCGCAAGCCCGGGCTCAGGCGAAGCGCGCGGATGGGCTAACCGCCTTGGTGGAGGCTCGCGCCACGGCGCGCGTCACCGAGCTGGAAGCCGCGCTAAGGTCAGCGCAGGAGAAGGAGCAGGAGGCCATGACGAGGCTCGCTCGAGCTCAGGAGGTGGAGGAAGCTGCAAAGAGCCAAGCCCAGGCGGCTCGTGAGGAAGCAGATAGGGCCCGGATCGTTTTTGATGAGGAGTACAAACGCAGAGAGGCGGCCATCAACGAGCTGGAGGCCACTAAGTCTGAGCATAACTCCATTGTTCGCGGGCTCGAGGAAGCTCGCGACAAGCTCATGTCGGAAAATGCTGTCGACGGTTGAGATATCGATCTCAAGTCAACCAAGGTTCTTCAAAGAGGAGATAGGAGACACGCCGAACAACCACTTAACAAAGAACGAGCAGGAGATGTGGTTTTTATCCTGGTTCAGCCTCTCGAGAGATAATGACCTACGCCCGGCCTTTCTTATATATCAGAGATGAATACAAGAGGTGGCTCGATGAGACGAACAAGTCTCGGCGAGATTATGGTGTGTGCGAGGTGCCACTACAAGGAATTCAACCTATTGCAACAACAATTTTTGTTGCATTAAACCTAAAATTGTGGCAATATGTGCATATTGCAACAAAACTAAAATCGTTGCAATAATCTCCGTGGTAATAAGAAGTTGCAACGATATCAAAATCATGGCAATAAGTTTCTTTATTACAACAATATGGTTGTTGCAATAGGTTATCGCCACGTTTGTGAAATGGTTGCTATAACTTATTGCAACAAATATTATTTCATCGCAATATCATAATGCAACAAAATGAAATTTGTGGTAAAAATTTATTGCAACAACCAATAAGTCACATAGAAAAACAAATACGTAGATTCTAGGACTCGAACCCACAACCTCTTGACTTGGAGTAACCTCACATAACCAGCTCACCTCACATGACTACTTCTCTGAAATATATCATGTTTTTATTTTGTCCTTTTTTCATAAACATATTGCAACAAAATAAATATTGCAATATGCCCAATATTGTTGCAATATGTATATATTGCAACGAAATCAAAATCGTTGCTACCCATAGCAATAATCAACCACCTGTAATCGTTGCAATAGGTGAAAATTTTTTGCAACAATATAATTTTGTTGTGATAGAAGTTAGTTATTGCAACAATTTTGTTTTGTTGCAATAGTAGCTAGTTAATGCAACGATTTCATTTTCATTGCAATACATTCAATTTATTGCAACAAAAATAATAAATAATGCAACAATTCACGATTGTTGCGATATAGGAAACTTATTACCACAAAAAAATATTATGTGGCAATAGTATTGGCTATAGCAACGAAATTTATTTTGTTGCAATCACTATGTGGCAATAGGTAGAATCCCTTGTAGTGTGCTAAGGTGCTAAAGCTCTAAGTCAGGGATGTAAAACTCTAGCCAGGTCTCCCTAAACGCCTTAGGGGCCCTGTTTATATAGTGCGGAACAAACCGACCTACCGAGGAATATCGGGCCGGGCTAACTACGAGATCGTAACGAACTCATACATGCCAAATACAACCTACGGTAGATAAGGTAATCTCCTAATCTTGGGGATCACGACCTCCGATCCAATTCCGGGAAACCAACGTCCGGGTCTTCACGCAGCCGTGCAGAGATCATATTCGAGACGGACTCAAAGACGATCCTTTGGCCGTTACGCACCGTGCCAACCCAAAGGCTGTTCGGCAGGGTGCAGATGGACCAGATAGAACCTTCCAGGGAACTGGGCCCTGGTAGGCTGTTCGACTGGGCCGTCAGGGAGTAGGCCATGGCAATGGGCCGTATTTTAATCCCCGACAACTAGCCCCCGAGACTCAGGTGGAAGGACTCACTAGAGTGGGGTCTTCCTCTTGAGACTCCAAGCCACGAAGAGGGAAATTTTGCTGCTACAAAGACGTGTAACAAACGACCGAACAGGTTATGGTTCAACCGAGCAAGACCTGCTCGGGACCGAACAAACCTGATCAGTGCCGAGCAACTCTGTTGCATCGAACAGGGAATCACATCCTTCCGAGCAGAGCACTCAGCCTTCGATGCAGATATCGAAAATCCGGTCCCCAAGCGCAGAGCTCGTCGGGGGGACCAAACACGCCAGGCGAAGAGTCGCTCGCGCGGCGAATCATCTCCTTGAGGCTGAACGTCATCAAGGAGGGATTGGATTCCTGGCAGTAAAGAGTGTACCACCGCATCCGGTAAGAGCAGATCTTTCGGGAAAATGAGCAAGTTGCGAGATAGACTCGTGTTGCTGCATCCAGGTATGAAGATACCTAGGAAAGCATAAACGAAAATAGGAAAATCACCTCTCAGGCTAGAACCTGCCCGAGGAAATAGAGATCGCGCTCTCGAGCAAATGTCGTGCTCAGGAGCGAAAGTGATGTGCCTCCAGACGTAGATCGTGTGCGAGGAGCAGACAATGCATACGAGGAGGAAGGTGACCCAGTCCCAGAGCACAGAGCTCATCAAAGGAACCAGGTAAAGAGATCCAGTCCCCGAGCACGGAGCTCGTTAAAGGAACCGTAGTGCGACGGTGAAGACGCGTGCGGTAAAGACCATCCAGTCCCCGAGCGCGGAGCTCGTCGAGGGACCAGACGCGCGCTCCGGGCGAAGAGCTGCCCGGTGCGAGGTGATCCAGCCCCCGAGCACGGAGCTCGTCATGGGGACCAGACGTGCGCTCCGGGCGAAGAGCTGCCCGGTGCGAGGTGAATCACAACCCGATGCAGTCAGAGCCGCAAAAGAACGTGTGAAATCAACGTTTTACCCATGACTTATTCCTTGCGACAGTGTAAGCGTTGTCTTGGCAAGTGCAGAACCGACGCTTGGAGTGCCCGTTGCGATGAGAATCGGTTTACGGTGGGAATGTCCGTTGCGATGAGAATCGGCTTACGGCGAGCAGAACTCCGTTGGTGGCACACTACCTTGACTTAGCCGAACTGTGAAGGTCAGTGCCGGGCAAAGGCAAGAGATCATACGCGGGTGAAGTGAATCAGTCTCCGGGCATGCGCGGAGCGTGCCCGGGAAAAGAGGGATGTAGACATCGGTTTTGGTGGAGAAGCCTGGAACCTCGCCGCGACCATCACCGGAGTCTGACGTTCCCCGTTCCTGTATTTCCTGCAGAAGACAAACAAGAAACGAGCCAGCAAGGGGAAAAAGAGAGCTAGAACAGGCTCTAAGAAGAGCAAAGCGAGTTTGGAAAACACACTAAAGACGACCTACCCGCACAAGACATAATTTTTTCCGGGTACGTCCCCCGATAGCGTTAGTGTCACCTCGGCGAATCGCGGAACCGACGCTAGAGTGCCCGCTTGCGATGAGAATCGCTACGGCAAGGACTCCGTTGGTGGTGCATTGCTCCGGACACCGTGCGGGAAGGACGAACATGGATAAAAAGACGTGTGCGGGCAAGTGCAGCCCTGCGCGTGGCTAAGACGACAACCGAGGAAGGCGATCGGGACCATAGCCGCAGGCAAAACGTGCGAGGCGAAATCTTATCCGAACATGGACCCGTGCAGCGTTAGTGTCGCCTCGGCGGGTGCGGAACCAGCGCCAGGAGTGCCCGTTGCGATGAGAATCGGCTTACGGTGGGCAGAACTCCATCGGTGGTGCACCGCTTCGGTTAACCGGAGCCGTACAGGTCATCGCCAGATAAAAAGACATGCTCGTACGCGGGGAGCGCTACGGGAGCGAAAGACCAACGAGGTTTTTGGAAAACCCACGCTAAGGAAAGGAATTGGAAAACTGGGAACATACCGGGGGTGCTGAAATTCCGCTCAAGTCCCAACTGACCGAAGAGAGGCAGTCTTCCAAGGCTCTTCGGGAAGAAGCCGAGGAGCTTCGCGTGCTGGCCACGAGGACTAGCATCGCGGAAGGAGGAAGGGTCGAGGAGCTGGCCGAGCAGCTCAAGACCGTCGGCGCCGCTGAATCGAGCGAGAGTCGACCGAGCGGTGAGAACGCAAAAAGAGCAAAGAAAAGACAAGAACGAGCAGAGAAATGAGAGCGAGGCGAATAAATACTAGAATGTTTTTAAAAAACGGTAGGACGCTTGGCCTAACTCCCAAATTTCACAGTGCGCCGAGGACTGAGTTGCGAACTCGAGCAGTGCACAAGCAAAAGAGCGACACCCTAGCCCCGATGCAGACGATGCATGAAGACTGAGTTTGCGACTTCAAGCACGCGCGTAGAGAGGTAGAGCGACACCCGTATCTGATCGACTCTCTCGAACCGCCGTTAACGTAAGTTAGGCGATTCGAAGGTAACCGAACAAGGAAAGTGCCGCCGCGGAGGGCTTACGAGCGAGCTTTGCCAAGTGGTTGTGCCATGAGCGGTAAGTGCCTCGCCTGCGCGGAGGGCTTACGAGAGCAGACTTAGCCGCAAGGCTGGAAGCCGTGTTACGCAACTCTGAGTTTAGGAACTCGTTGAAACTAGATACGGGCAGAAAACCCTGAAGATCGCGGAGCCAAGAGTTCGCAAGACCGGCGACCATCAAGTGTTACGGAGAGAAAAGTAGTCCGAGAAGACGAGTGGTGAGAAGGGCGCGCAGGGCGCGAACATTCACCGTTCTCGGGTTGAACTTTACTTGGCGCCCGAGAGACTTGGACGAACTAAGGCGCCAAGTTTGAGAAAAAAGCGAGGCTAGGAAAACGAAAGACCTACACGAGGAACTTACGGCCGGGTCGACGCTCCAAGTCTTTGGTCACTCTCCCGCCATCCACCGCCAGCGAATGCGGCCGGGATCCGGAAGGAATCTTGATCGATCCCGAGCACGGAGCTCGCCGCCGGGATCAGAATAGCGCGCCCGGCGAAAAGCTGCCTGCGGCGAGGAGATCCGATCCCGAGCACGGAGCTCGTCATGGGATCAGACGCTACCGGCGAAGAGTCGCCGGCGCGAATTGATCTAACCCCGAGCACGGAACTCGTCGCGGGGACCAGATCTGGGAGGCGATCAAGATCGAAGGGATCGATCCGATCTGACAGGGGACGTGACATCCTGCCCTTCTGAGTCATAGTCCTCAGGAAGAATCTCTGTATCGCTGACTGAGTTCGACATGCTCGATCTGCGTGTCCCCACGGTCGGCGCCAGCTGTCGACGGTTGAGATATCGATCTCAAGTCAACCAAGGTTCTTCAAAGAGGAGATAGGAGACACGCCGAACAACCACTTAACAAAGAACGAACAGAGATGTGGTTTTATCCCGGTTCAGCCTCTCGGGAGAGATAATGACCCACGTCCCACCTTTCTTATATATCAGAGATGAATACAAGAGGTGGCTCGATGAGACGAACAAGTCTCGGCGAGATTATGGTGTGTGCGAGGTGCTAAGGTGCTAAAGCTCTAAGTCAGGGATGTAAAACTCTAGCCAGGTCTCCCTAAACGCCTTAGGGGCCCTGTTTATATAGTGCGGAACAAACCGACCTACCGAGGAATATCGGGCCGGGCTAACTACGAGATCGTAACGAACTCATACATGCCAAATACAACCTACGGTAGATAAGGTAATCTCCTAATCTTGGGGATCACGACCTCCGATCCAATTCCGGGAAACCAACGTCCGGGTCTTCACGCAATTGCAGAGATCATATTCGAGACGGACTCAAAGACGATCCTTTGGCCGTCACGCACCGTACAACCCAAAGGTCGTTTCGGCAGGTGCAGATGGACAGATAGAACCTTCCAGGGCGGGCCCCGTAGGTCATTCGACTGGGCCGTCAGGGAGTAGGCCATGGCAATGGGCCGTATTTTAATCCCCGACAACCGCGCTACGCGAAACTGGAGCGAAGTCCGTGGCAGAGTCGGAAGCCCTGAAGAAACAGAAGGAGGAGCTCGTTGAAGCCCGGGCCAAGCTGCGCCAGGAACAGAATGACATGGCCGCGCGAGCCATAGAGCTGCTTCAAGCGCAGACGCGAATCCGGGATTTAGAAACCGAGCTAGAGAAGCTCAGGCTGCAGTGCGGGCCATAGTTTGACCCGGTCTACTTGTTCCCGAACTCTGTGCCACGAACATTTTGTGTAATTTTATTTTAGGTGCTCGCTTAATCGGATAAGCGCGGAGCAGTACGTGGTGGCTGCAGGGCTTAGCCGTTTTCTGCCTTAGTTTATTGTGTCAAGTCGCGCGCCCTGCCACACGAGCAGCTGTGTGAGCGTGTGTTCTCTGAGGCCTGATGGATGGCTGCTCTTCGTGTCCATAGCAATGGCCGAACCCCTTTTTGTTGAGCTCTAGGCTTCATTCTTATATTGCACTGCAGGCTGCCGCAGAGATGGAAGAGATCGTGGTTCGTGGATTACATGCCGCGTGGAAGGTTGTTGCGCGAGCTGGATGTGGCCGTGCACGTGTGACTAGTTCTTGATCCGATCATGCCGGCTTGCCATGCGGAGGTGGCTCAACTTCTTTCTTTTTTTTCTTTTTTTTTTCTCTTTCTGAGAGGCTCGTCTATTGACAATCCAATCCATGCAAGAAATGTGCTCGCTCCGGATTTTCAGACTTAGATATGGTCCAGTTATGAGGCTAGATTAATTGATCAGCTCGTCTTAATTGAACTTAATCAGGAAATAGAATTTTTTTACACTCGAACACAAATCAGTGAGAATTAAGAACTAAATTGTAGTATTTTGGATAGACCAATGTACAAAGTGCAAATGCTGTCCCTTCCAGACAGCATTTAAAGACAGCATTTAATCGCCTGTCTTCTTGATGAGATGCACACCCGAAGAAAGACAAAAGATAAAATGTATTGGTAGCATCCTTTTCAGCTTTAATAGCTCCCACAATCCTTCTGCGTAGAATGCACGTACAACATACTCATCGTGCCTGTAGTATGTGTAACGCAATAGCTGGTACACATCTGCCCTTTTAACAGCCTCTCTCCTCAGCCCACTAGTGACAGCGGTTAGAGATTTGCCCCCTGTAACAATGGTAAGCACATTTTCTCTTTCTAACTTATATATCCATGCATCTAACCTCTGAAAAACCTCCCTCTCTAGTGGATGGATCACTCCGTGCCGACGAATTTCACCAATAACCATCGCAGGAGTAATCCAGTGACCATATGCTGGTGGAGCCGAACTGAATGCATGGAGTAAACTGATGTTTCTCCCCTCACTTATCCAACCTTCAAGAAGAGGATTATCAAGAGAACTATTGAGCCAATCAAGATTGCCTCTATATCTCCTTGAAATGTGATCATATATGTTAAAGGCTTTTACTGGATGATACAAGTGCTTAATCTCATGTCTTAGCAACTCATATATTTCAAAAACAAACCATGCCCAAAGATCATCATTTAGAAAGAATGGGTGGTGCAACAGCACATCCCATTCCAATTGAGAATTTGGTGTTAAGCTAAGAACGTCAAACATTTCCTTGGGGGGATCAGTGTCAGGTCCATGCTGTGCTTCAATGATATTCTGGATGAAAACTCTAAACTCAATCAAATCATCACTGGTATCTAACTTTTTCTGAAGCCTACTTATATCTCTGAGCACAAGAAAACCGAGCTCCTTGTAAACTAAAATTCCATTGCCCATGGTAAAAGTACCCCTTGTGGACAGACCCATTTCATGAGAGAAGTGAATAAGAAGATAACCTGACCAAATAAGACCTTTGCCTTTATCTGAAGTGAAATGTGGTCTCTTTGGATCCACCATGATGAGGCGATCATTTGGTATGGGCAGCAAAATAGGATTCTTCAAGAGGAATTCATCGAGAGTTTCACACAATGACTCATCAACTTCAATAACACCGTTGGATCCTCTGAAACAACAAGAAGATTAAAAGAGTAAGAACTGCAACAGGCATGAACAGTACATGTGCAACAGGCATGAACAGTACATGTGCAACAGGCATGAACAGTATGCTTAACAGTGAATGTTGAGGGAAGGAGGGATAAACTTACATCATATAACATCTTGATTCCTCCGAATGAGCTGAGGACGACATGTACTTAGCCCCGTGAAGGTGCGAGCGGTTTGCTCCTCTCTGAATACATCGACCAGTGGAGCTACAAGACGATAAATAGTTTTCTTAACAGCAAGCAAGATAAAACGATAAACTGACTTCAAATTCAGGAACCACTAGTATAGTCAGAATATGTTTATCAAGAAAATTCATAAGAGAAGGGTACCTAAAGCCATTTCTCCTCACAAGACGATGTCCCCTGACATATAGAATTCCCTGCAGTAGGTCATACATTAACAAATGATTCCATCATAGTCAATGCATACTAAGTTACACAATTAAACAGGGAATGTAACTACACTGAAAAAATTGGAAACCGGTTGAACAACTCAAACAACACAATTTTCATAGAAGTATGGTTCAACTTTTTAGTTTAGAAAAAAATAGAGAACCATCTATGAAAATTGTGCTATGATAATATTACAAAAGTTCAACAACAACATATATAGCTTGTCTTAGAAGAAACATATTAAAAAAAACATCTGCTAACAGAGAAGTTAATACATAATACTTACACATTTTTGGGTCTTTGCATTGGTGATGAAGTAGGGAGAGATATAACCTCTATCAAGTTTCATGTGTTCTACAACTTCAAGCTCATTGTAAAGGGTGTTACCATCCTGCCAAATGTTTTAATAAAAAATGTTAAAACAGCATATTCCAGGCACATGTCAATCAAATCATTTTGAGCTAAGTACAGCAAGGAATAATTAATAAATGGATTAATTAAGTATACAAAACCATATCAGTGGGCATTCTAATAATCTGGACTTAACATGTAGCTTCTCCTTTTATTGAAAGATTTTCCTATAGTAATATAAGTGTAATGGTCCCGGTGCAATTGGGATGTAATCAAAACTTATGCATTTAATATTCAGAGCATGTTTATAACGTAGAACAGGCACACCACGAGGGTCAGTGATTGTGAATTTGCTTTTACAAATGACGGTGCCTATCTGGTACAAATTAGTCCCACGTTGATCATCACAAAATAAAAAACTACCTGAGATCAGAGCTAGTACAGTCATATGATATGGACTAAAAACTATTGACAAGTGATGTTCACATAAGTGGAAGAGAAAGAAAAAAACCAAAGAAAAAGAGATAAAGAGATAAATTTACATTGATACCAAAAATGAAAGCATTGACAAATATTAAGGCCTAATGAACTACTTCAACTTACCGCAATGGTGATTACACCCTCTTTGTCAACCTTCTCCATTGCCTTAGCAATGAGCTCGCCAATTTCCCTCCCCCATTTGCTGATATTGTACCCACCTTTATGTTATAGAATGATGCAATAGGGAAATTAATACAAGAGAAAATAAAGACAGATAGATATTTGCAACTAGCTCTTTCGAGTGTCACCTGTGCTATTTCTTCTGATGTGTTGATCACTCTAGCCATGCTCTTTAGGTTAGTCACAACAGCATCTACATCCATTGAGATTCCACGCCTAAGATCCATTGCATTCATTCCAGCTGCTACAGACTTGCACCCCTCAATAAATATTGCTTTTTTCAAAACAGTAGCACATGTGGTACCTGAATCATTGGCAATCAGATTAAAGCAAATCCGTATTTCAAAATTTTAACAAGAAAGTAAGTAAAAATTGTAAGCAGAAGCCAAACTATAAACATCTTGAATCTCGATAACAAAATAAATCTGCCCATGATAGAGGTAACCAAACAAGAACAGAAAGGAAGATCACACGGTAACCTCAGATCTACTTAACAGAATATAGCAAGTGCAAAATTACTAATATTAAACAACTTTTAAAAATATATTACTATGTCCAAGCAAATTTCCACAGTACTCCATATCAAATTATGATGGCACTAAAGAAACTCTCAATACTCTAGGAAGGTTCAAAATTATACATCATGATGCACTTAGAAGGTTTAGAACTTAGAAGGCAAAACCTAGTAGGAACTTTCAGCAGACGGTAAGGGTCAAGCATAAGAGTTAAGATCATAACAGAAGAAAGTCATACCATCTCCAGCAGTATCATTTGTTGCATTGGCAACCTGCTTTACAAGGCTTGCACCAACATTTTTTACTCTATCCTTGAATTCAATGCTCTTGCCAACAGTCACACCATCCTTTGTGACTTTTGGTGCACAAAAGCTTTGCTCAATAATCACATTAAGCCCCTACATAATATATTTGTTAAGTTAAAAAACAGAGTAAAAATTCTTACGCTATTCTTCATTTCCCAGATTGACCATACCTTTTTGACATGTGTGTGCTCAGAAACTGCAGGAGGGCTTCCAGGTATTGCAAATTTGTTCACTTCTATTGAATTTATATATGTATATGTACTAAACTAATAGATTTTTTTGATGTACTGATGTTACATTGTCATGATATAGTCATTGTGTTCTTGACACTTTTGGCCTGGTGCTAACTTTGGCTGGCATGGGAGATGAGGGGATGTCGGTGAGATGATCTTTGTGCTGCTATCTAATTGTCAAATATTCGTACACCTAATGAAGTTGATTGTTCAACTTATTATAATATTCTTCCTCTTAACCACAACACAGGTGAACATATGGGGACCTTCAGACCTGGATTTTCAAGCAGGGGCAATGAGATGTAATTCCACATATGGACTAATTGTTGCGACATACAAACTCAGAAACTCACAGTAGCAAGCTCCCATTCAGTTCAATTGGTTAACGTTATACAAATCTACAGTCCCCTAATTGCAGCAACATACACCTATAAATGAACAAAGAAATGTATAGAAAAATTATGCTTGTGTTCTTAAAAAACTAAAAACTAACATCTGCTTTTTGCATTGAAGCTTCAGGGAAAACGATTCAGATTTTTAAGTTGCACGCTTGCCTTGCTTGTTATGTAAAAGGGACCGGCTCAACGTCAGTTGCCTGTTTTTTTTATCCTTGATCGATTTTACGGACGTTGGATCTCAATCCAGCGGTCCAGATCAACCCGCCCCACTCTCTCTCTTACTTTCCCTTCTCCTCTCCTCCACTGCCCGACCCGACTCGCCACCCGCTCCAGCGCTCCGTCCTCCTCCTCCTCCTCCCCGCCTCCCGCCGCGCCATGGCCGGGCGCGCCAGCGCCCGCCTAATCCGCCGCCGCCTCCAGCCTCCCGCCAAGCTTCCCGCCCTAACCCGGCCGTTGCCTCCACCCTCCACCGCTGCCCGCCTGTGCCGCCTCCCGGCTCGGGCGCCACCGCCTCCGCCGCCGCCCAGACAAGCCCTCCCACCGCCGGTCCGCCGCCTCCCCCGACCTCCCTCTACAACCGGAGAAACCCAAATGTTCCCTAACCCGAACCCTAACCCGGTGGCGGCGAGCTCGGCTGGAGAGGAGGAAGAAGGTGGCGGCACGCCGCCGGAGAGGAGGAAGAAGGTGCGCGGTGGCGGGAGAGGAGGAGGTCGCCGGAGGGCAGGAAGAAGGCGGGCCGTGCTCGGGTAAGTGAGATTTCAGTCGCTTGATTATTAGCTACGAAATCGACTGAGAGATCGAGAGAAATCAGGCAACTGAGAACTAGCAAAACCGTATGTAAAAACAAAAACAAAGGAAGGCTTATTAATCACTCATACACGGAAGAGAACAAAATACCTAGTTTAAAACCCAAAAGTCCATTCATATATGACCATAAGGTCTGATTACAGATCACAAGATAAGTTAGTTCAGGCGTGGCAAAGTTAGGCAAAATTAGTAGAGCCCATCGTAATTGTAAAAAAAGAAAAAAAAAAGATGTAGCCTAGTAGCGCCAGTGCACGTACAGCGATGATACGCGACGACTTGCCGGCGTTGCGCGTGCCGACGATGCCAAAGGAGAGCGACATCCAGTCCTTCTCCCTGACCTCCCCGGGCCCCTCAACCGCGTCCTCGTCGGGCGGCTCCATCGCGGCTTCGAGCAGGGACAGCACCACCTCCCGTGATTGATCCTTTTCCACCGCCTCCTTCCCGCCGCCGCCTCCCCGAAGAGCGCCTCGTCGGCGCGCGCGCGGAGGGACGGGTCGAAGCGGAGCTTCCCGCAGCGCGGAGACGTGGTTTTGTTTGGGGACGGTGGCGGGGGGCGGAGGGGATAGAGTGAACTCAGCTCTGTCGACGTCCGCATCTGGTCCGCCGCCGGTGGCAGAGGCGGAGTCGAATGAGGCGTCGGCGGAAGAGGGGGAGGAGGAGGAAGCGGTGGAAAGAAGGCGGACAGGGTTTGGAATGTTAGGAGCCAGGGTCTGGAGGGAGCGGAGTGCCCGGACGAGGCGGCGCATGGAGGTGGAGATGGCCGGCCGGCGGTTCGCGGCGGCGGCGGGTTTAGGGTTTAAGAGGGAGGGGCATTCCCTTTGGCGAAATGGAAAGCTGTGAGACCCGAGAGGCGGAGAGGAAGAGCTACTCCATGTCGCATGGAAAGAGGATTTTCGGGCTATGTATGTGGTTAGTTGGGCCTTAGGTTTTGTGAGCTTTTTTGAAGTTCGGCATACAAAAGATGCGGAGAACGGCACACAAAGCTGAGCTGTGGATTTAAGGAAAAATACCAGAAATAATCAACAGTTAAATAGAAAATTAATAAAATAATCCACAGAAAAAAGAATTTACAAAAGTAGCACCGGGTCCCGCCACCCGGTCTTGTCAGAGTATTGCCGCCGCCACCCGGGTCTGGTGCAATTTCACCGCCGCCACCCAGCGTGGCAAATGAGTTTACCAACAATTGTTGGTATTGCATGTGGCCGGCAATTGGCAGTAGGCATTGCATGTCTAATTTTATTGATGATAATTGATTAATAAAAGGGAACGTATCTGTCGACGGTTGAGATATCGATCTCAAGTCGCTAAGGTTCTTTAAGATGGAGATAGGAGACACGCCGAACAGGACGAACAACAGCGAACAGAGAGACCGGGGTTTTTATCCTGGTTCAGGCCTCTCGGGAGAGATAATAGCCCTACGTCTAGCCTTTCTTATATATCAAAGATGAATACAAGAGGTGGCTCGACGAGACAAACAAGTCTCGGCGGGATTATGTGTATACAGGTGGTCATGTGCGACAATGCGGAGTCTCTCCGTGTGTATGTCTGTACGTCGTGCCCTCTACACGCCGTAGGGGCTCTGTTTATTTAGTGTTGAGCAACCGACCTACCAAGGGATAATCGGGCGGGCTAACTACGAGACCGTAACGAACTCGTACATGCCAAATCGTCCGAGGTAGATAAGGTAGACTCAATTCTTGGGGATCACGACTCCTAATCCAATCCGGAAACCACGTCCGGGTCTTCACGTAGTCGAGAACTCTTGTTCGAGTCGGACTCGAACCACGAAGTCTTAGGCCATTACGCACCGTGCCACCGAAAACATTGGCGGGGCAGCGATATGGGCTCGATAGAACCTTCAGGAGCCGGGCCTGGTAAGGTATTCGATTAGGCGATCAGGGTGGGCCATGGCAATGGGCGTAATTTTATCCCGACGGTATCCTATGCACTGACCATCCGGTGCACCCATGCAACCAAGCAACCAGGGCCGTCGATCAAAACCAAGCGCCGACCGCCACGCCCGTGCCTTCCGTATCCTCCGTCCACCGTCACCCATGCCTTCCCCAACCTCGCCTCATGCCGCCTCGCCTCGCCGCGCCCGCCCACCTTCGCCCCGCCGCCCTCGCCTCCGCCGCCTCCGCCATGCCTCCAACCACGGGCGCCATGGCCAAGTTCACGGCACTAGCTCGACCGAGGAGGACACGAAGGTCGGGAAGAAGAAGGCCGTGAGACACCGGTAGCTGGAGGTTGCCGGAGAGGAGGATACTCGAAGCCGCTCGAGGAGAGTTAATCGACGAGCGATTCGCCTTTGTTGGGTTGAGGTCTCCGGCGACTTCGTCGAGGCCTTCTTGAACATCGCCGATTGGAGGTGGTGAACCTCAATCGGTCAAAGCATCCTCCGGATGGCGTCTTCGCACACTGCGAGGGCTATCTGAGCATCGATCCACCGGTGAAATTTGTTCTGCGCTACTACCACGATGACGAGGAGCAGCTCCGCCGCTCCGCCGCTTCGGCGCTCGGGTGCTACTACCTCAAGCTCCGGGCTACTGCCGACGACGCGCCGTATCCTCGCCCACCACTGCTCGACTCGATGGGCGCGTGGTGGGTGAGGTGGTTCTACAGCAAGCGAAGCAGCGACAGCAAGATCGTCTTCACCGGAAAAGCGCAGGCGAAGGGAACACCAATGCCTCGGCCGGAGATGACCGCCGAGGATTGGTTTCTGACGAGGAAGATCGCTTCCCTCATGAGCCTCGGGCTCATGGGCAGGGAGATCATCCGGGACTACAATGATAATGAATCATCGGCTGCGGAGAAACCCTATCCTTCTACAAGATGGAAGGATGGGAAGACATCTCCAGGAAGAGCACGGCTAAGTGCCTTTAAGACTCAACCTTTACTTCGATGATTTTCACCGAACAGGCGGCGATCCCTACGCCGGCGGAGAAACCAACCGAGCGCATGGGTGACCGAGCGGATCGGCGCCATCTTGAAAGCGGCGAAGAAGGACAGCGAGGGTACCGGCGAGGTGGCCTATACATCCACGGGCGTGCTCGTCCGCTTACGGTAGAGGTAAGTTGCTCGAACCCTAAATCGCATCATTGGATTTGCACCGTTATTCACGCTAACCTTCACTTCTCAAACACGCAGGAAGATGAGTTGATCCTCGGCGGGATCGTGGAGGAACTCTCTGGATCAGAGAAGGAGAAGGCGAAGAAGGGCAAGGCCAAAGTGGCCACTAAGCCCAAGGTGGCGGCCAAGCCGACGCGGAGCTCGCCGCGCCATGGCGGCCAGCCGTCGAAGAGACCACCGCGGCGACGGAGCGCACCGAACAGACCAAGCGGGCGCGCGGTCAACCCAGCGGGAAGAGACCAAGCCCCTCCCTCCTCGCCGAGCAGAGCGATGAAGAGGTAAAGACCATGGCTCTCTGGCTTAGGCGTTACACGCAAGCTCATCCTGGCCGTATGGAACGGCTGCAACAGGTCGCCGAACAGAGGAGGCTCGAAGAAGAAGTCGCGCGCAAGGAAAGGCTTCTTGCGCTGCGCTAGAAGAGTACTCAGCTCAGCAGGGAGCTGAGCTCGTCGCCACGAACACCCAGGGGCCAAAGCGAGCAAGCCGCTAAGGAGCCCCCGAGGAAGAGGCGGAAGGTTCTAGCAACAAAGAGAGGATCAAGCCCTCCACGGCAAGTATGTGGCAACAAATCTTTCGACCGTACCACTTTCCTAACCGTGTTTAGGCCTAACTAACCTCTTGTTTCATCAGCTGTCCAGGAGGAGATTGCCACAGACAACGTCGAGGAGGCAATCGAGCGATCCCTCTGCCCGACACACCTGCAGTGCGTCGCGGCGATGAGGTTAACCGACCTCAAGGACAATGGCGGCAACATGGAGCTGCTCCCCCGAGCTCAATGAGCAACTCGGCCTTGTTGAAAGGCGCGGTGGAGCGGCTGGAGGCGGAGGAGGCGGCGAGCGGGGCCAAGGTACCGGCTCCGCAAGTTTCCCGGGGTGGGACCGAACAGGAGGTCCTACCGGGCACTCCGTCGCAGGGGCAACCCATCCATGAGCCGGCGGAGACGATCGGCGAGCAAGGCAAAGTTCCCGCCGCCGGGTTACAAGAAGAGATCCCTGAGCAGGTATCACAAGTGACCCTGCCAGTGGAAGTTCCGGTGTCGCTCGGAGGCGGCACGATCTACCGAGTGATCGGGCGGAAGAAGAAGAAGCGAGAGCGGGGGCGAGGCGCCTCGCCGATCGCCCTGCTCCCGGCGAAGCGCTCCGCGGGAAGAAGAACGAGGAGGCGGCGGCATGAGCCACGCGCCCGCTTCATCCCGCACGAGCGAGGATTTGTGACGCATGGTCTCGAAGACCGCCTGCGTCGAGGACTGAAGCACCGGCTTGGCAAGGTAAATCCCAAGACCAAACCTAGTTCAGTTTGAGCTCACTTCGCCCGCGTATGATTTCTTGCCTTTGCCCCAGATCGACCTTCTGATGACGGCTAAGTCAAGGTAATCGCCACCTGTGAGTCCCGCCCACCGTAGTCGATTCTCATCGCAACGGGCACTCAAGCGTCGGTTACGCGACTTGCCAAGACAACGCTTACATCGCCGCAAGGAATACGTCATGGGTAAAGTGTTGATTTCACACGTTCTCTTGCGGCTCGATTGCGATCGGGTTGTGATTCACCTCGACCGCAGGCGGTTCTTCGCCCGGCGTGCATCGGTCCCCGCGACGAGCTTCGTGCTCGGGTGGATCACCTCGCCGGCAGCTCTTCGCCCGAGCGCGGGCTCTACGAATGCGTCTTCGCCTGGTCGCACTTTCTAGTTCCTTTAACGAGCTCCGTGCTCGGGGACTAGATCTCCTTACTTGGTTCCTTTGACGAGCTCTACGCTCGGGGACTAGCTCATCTTCCCCCTCGTATGCATTATGCGCTCACGCACACGATCTCGTGCAGGGGTACATCACCTTCGCTCCTGAGCATGACTTTTGCTCGAGAGCGCAATCTCTATTTCCTCGGGCAAGCTCAAGCCCGAGAGGTGGTTTGTGGAGAACATAGACCCCGGGTATCCACACGGCGGTGCTAAAAGACCACCCGACAGGGGATGGACCAAGTCGGGTGGATGAGGACGGGTACCACTCGGACTCTAGAAGACTTGCTCGGCAAGAAAAGACATGAAGATAGAAACCTATCCCTAATTAATAGGGAAGGTATAATTGTAAACCCGGATATATCCATATTCGGTAGAGATAGGAATCCTACCTCGTAACCGACTAGGACTCCTCCTTGTAACCCTACCCCCTCCACTATATAAAGGGGGTAGGGGGCCATAGTTCGGCATCCGTGATACGGATCCTCATCTACATCTTGATCTCTGATCATCTTGTACATATACCCCATATAATCCCGAGCACGGGGCGTAGGGTATTACCTCCGCCAGAGAGGGCTGAACTCAGTATAAATCCTTGTCTTGTGCTACCATCGAGTTTAGATCTTGCATGCATCGCCCCATATATAATCATTGCCGGCGGTGACCCCCCAGTTAGTCACCTGTCGACAGTTGGCGCGCCAGGTAGGGGCAGCGTCAAGATCATCTTCATCAAGCTTGATGGCATCGATCACCGGTGTCGCCGTCGTCTCCGCCCCCGGAGCCGACTACGTCATCAACGACCACGGCAACTCCACCTCTCGGATTTGGATCAGATCCGATCTGGGGTGAATCACAACAACGCCTTTCGCTCGGGTTGGGGAACCCCACGGCCATCTACTCATGAGTAGAACGCCAACGGCTCAATTCCCGACTCGGATACGGCGACGGCTGGAAGACAGATTCTGGACGTCATCTTGTTTCTTTAATTCCCGTTGATCCAGAAGGAATTTTGGGATGAAACTGGATGCGTTGGAAAGATAATTTCGTTAGCTTTCCGTGAAGCCCAAGAACGCCTAAAACGGAGTTCGGATGTGTCTAGGACATCCGTTTGAAGGCAGGCTGCGTGGGAAGGTCGCGAATCTCGGCCAAGCACTTCGCTTCGGGAGCCGACTGCTTCTTCGACGACTCCGGCGAGCTCCACCTCTCGGATCTGGATTAGATCCAATCTAGGGAGAACTACAACAACGCCTCCCGCTCGGGTTGCGGAACGCCACAGCCATCTACTCTTGAGTAGTACCCCAACGGCGCAATTCCCGACTCGGATACGGCGACGGCTCGAAGACAGATTCTAAACGTCATCTTGTTTCTTCAATTCCCATTGATCCAGGAGGAATTTCGGGATGAGACTAGATGCGTTGGAAAGATAATTTCGTCATCTTTCCGTGAAGCCCAAGAACGCCTAAAACGGAGTCCGGATGTGTCCGAGACATCCGTTTGAAGGTAGGCTGCACGGGATGATCGCGAATCTCGGCGAACTCCACTTCCCCGATTTGGATCAGATCCAATCTGGGGAGAACTTCAATAACGTCTCCCGCTCGGGTTGGGGATCGCCACGGCCATCTACTCATGAGTAGTACGCCAACGGCTCAATTCCCGACTCGGATACGGCGATGGCTCGAAGACAGATTCTGGACGCCATCTTGTTTCTTCAATTCCTGTTGATCCAGAAGAAATTTCGGGATGAGACTGGATGCGTTGGAAAGATAATTTCGTCAGCTTTCCGTGAAGCCCAAGAACGCCCAAAACAGAGTCCGGATGTATCCGGGACATCCGTTTGAAGGCAGGCTGCGCGGGATAGTCGCGAATCTCAGCAAGCTCGTAAAACCCATCTACGGAGGCTGCGGCATGCGAATATGCCGTGATACACATCTAAGGACATCAAGGATCAGCAAGGAGCTTCTCCAAACAATCAAAGATCAACACTTCTTCCGGACTTGGATCCGATCTAGTCTGAGGAGAACATCGACATCGCTTCGTCTGTACTCCGTTGGTCGAGAACGCATACGCCATCTACTCCCGAGTGGTGTGCGGGGCTCGATTCTCGACTCGGATACGGTGAGGACTCAACCAAGGACTTCAACAATGCTTTTTCGGACTCGGGCAAGATCCGATCCGAGATGCAATTCAACAGCGCGTCACTCGGACTCCCGGTCGTGTTGAGGAACGTCATCGCCGCCTACCGACGAGTAGTGTGCCGGGGGCTTAATTCCCGACTCGGATAGGGCGAAGTCCCGAAGGAGAACAAACCCCGGGTGGTGACCGTTATCAGCAGCAAACCACTCGGACTCGACGATTATTGCGTCCATCGTGCGACGCCGACTTCATCAACAGCGAGAAGAACGTGAGAAGAAGATGCGATATGTTCCCATTCAGATTCTGTACGGAACTTGTGTCGCAATTTTCCATTGACTCAGGAGGAGTTTCGGGATGATATTAGATGCGTTGGAAAGCTTATCTTGTTATCTTTCCAACAAATCCAAGAATGCCTAATTCCGACTTCGGATGCGACCGTGGCATCTTTTTGAAGACAGCCTGCGCAGAGAGGTCGCGAATTTCGGCGAGCTCGTAAAGCTCGTCGGTGCCGGCACGGCGTGAGGATTGTTCGTGCCACATCTCGTGGGACGTTGAAGACCAGCGAGGACTTCCATCGACTTTCGTCAAGCTACACCAACCGCATGGAGATCATTTACGACTACGGCCAACTCCGTCAACCATTGGCGAGACCTCGGCGAAACGCGTCTTGTTCCTCGCCCGACCACGACGTCGCCTCTCGGTGTTGATCGAGATCTGAGCGACTACTTCCTCTACTCGGCTCGGCGCCTCGCCTCCAAGGTCTATAGCTCGGCTATGTACGCATCGCGCGCCACGGCGCCCGGTACTGCCATGCGCCTCGAGCTTCAAATCTACGACGCGGCGACAAGCCATTCGGCTACACCACGCCGGTAGGCCACGGCGCCCAAGTCACGGCATGGCGACCGCTACTCGGCGACACGCCTACGCCCGCGCCCGGCGCCAAGTTTATAACTTCGGTTGTCGCCATCGCGCGCCACGAAGCGCTGGTACGGTTGCCGCCTCGAGCTTCAAATCACGGCTCGGCGACAAGCCACTCGGTTGACGCCTACGCCGGCGCCACAGCGCCCATGTCTCAACGCAGCGACCGCTACTCGGCGACACGCCTACGCCAGCGCCATTTAGCGCCCAAGTTTATAGCTTCGGTGTGACGCCATCGCGCGCCACAGCGCCCGTGCGGTGCACACCTAAACTTTAAATCACGGCTCGGCGACAAGCCACTCGGCTACTGCGCCACGCCCGGCGCCATGGCGTCAAGTCACGGCACGGCGACCGCTACTCGGCGACACGCCTACGCCCGCGCCACAGCGCCCAAGTTTATAGCTTCGGTATGACGCCATCAGCGCCCACAGCGCCCGGTGCGGCCGCATGCCTAGGGCTTCAAATCCACGGCTCGGCGACAAGCCACTCGGCTACGCCTACGCCCGGCGCCACAGCGCCCAAGTCACAACGCGGCGACCACGCTACTCGGCGACACGCCTACGCCCTTTACCAGCGCCCAAGTTTATGGCTTCGGTATGCGCCATTGCGCGCCACGAGTGCCGTGCGGCCTGCGCCTCGAGCTTCAAATTTACGGCTCGGTGACAAGCCACCACGGCTACGCTTCGCTACCGGCGCCCACAGCGCCAAGTCACGGCACGGCGGCAAGCCACTCGGCTACGCGCCTACGCCCGGCCGCGCAGCGCCTAAGTCTCGGCAAGACGGCGACCGCTACTCGGCGACTGCATACGCCAGCGCCCACGGCGCCCAAGTTTATAGCTTCGGTATGCGCCGCCAGCGTGCCACAGCGCCGTCTGGCTGCGCCTCGAGCTTGAAATCTCACGGCTCGGCGACAAACCACTCGGCTACACGCCTACGCCGGCGCCACGGCGCCCAAGTCTGACGCAGCGACCGCTACTCGGCGACACGCCTACGCCCAGCGCCACAGCGCCCAAGTTTATAGCTCGGTATGCGCCATCGCGCAGCGCCACAGCGCCCGTACAGTTACCGCGCCTTGAGCTTCAAATCTACGGCTCGGCGACAAGCATCGGCTACGCACGCTGCGCCAAATGGCCCAGCGCCAAGTCTCTGAGCAGCGACCACGAAACTCAGCGACACGTCTCGCCCGCGCCACAGCGCCAAGTATTTAGCTCCGTTATGCGCCATCAGCGCGCCACGCAGCGCCCGTCTGTTGTCGCTGCGGCTTCAAATCTCGGCACGGCGATAAGCCACTCGGCTACACGCCTACGCCAGCGCCACGAGCGCACAAGTATATGGCTCGGCTACACGCTTACGCCAGCGCCACGAGCGCCCAAGTCTACGGCTTGGCGACACGCTACTCAGCGACACGCCTACGCCAGCGCCACGAGCAGCCAATGGTCTACGGCTCGGCTACACGCCTACGCCTGCATCAGAGCTAAGTTCTCTTTACCATAATCTTTTCATATTAATCTAATTTGTTTCTTGACTTGCTACTTAGTCGGTCTCCAACTAAGCAGTAAGTCGGGGGCTACACCTAATAGGTGCACTTGCGTGCACTTTTTTGTTGCTTTCTCTTGATGATTGCAAATGAATCTGAGTGGTTTTTCCGAGTAGTGAAGCTCTGACCCACCAATCCGCGAACTCTAGTCACTCGTCTGGCGTGCACGGAAAGAGCCATGAGCCAATTCCGGCCTCGAGGGGCTAGACTAGTCGGGCAGAGTGCTTAACAAAAGGAAGATTACTTGGAGAAATTTAATATCAAAAAGAAAAAGTGACAAAAGTATAAAAATTATCTAAATAAAGCAGTCGGATCTTACATTCGATTGATTGTTTTTTCATCCATATATTGCCTAAATCCTACATGTACATGCTACAGGGTTCATGGGCTTTTGTTTTATCATGTACCTTCTACGACTCCGTACACGAGTAAGAAGGACCTGCGCAATGAGCAACAACTACGGTTCGGCGAGCGCCTGGCACAGCTACACGCTTACGCCTGCGCCTCGATCGTCCAAATCTATAGCTCGGCGTGCACCCGGCATGGCTACAAGCCTACGTCCGCGCCTCGAGTGTTCAAGTCTATGGCACAGCTATACGCCTACACCAACCACGAATGCGGCTATCGCCACGCCCGGCCATGAGCCATCCTGCGCCGGGCGCTAACTCGGCCTTCGGTGCGTGTCACAACCCGGTGGCTACATGCGCGGCCGGGCTAAGCAAATTCAGCCTCGGTGCACCTTTGAGGGCATATCACCGGCGAGCCACAAAAATTACCCATCTCTTGGTATACCCCATGTTGGGTCACTAGTTGGTTCTTGCATGTCGGGCGGATACGGTGATGTCGGGATTGAGTTTCGATGGTGCGCTCCAATTGGGGCCAATCTTGTACACATAACCGGGTATGGATGCCATATGGCTAAACTCTATCCTTAAAGTGCATACGTGGTGGGGCCTCGGTGTATCCTACTACGGTCGGGTACAAGTACCGCTTGGTGACAACAATGGTATGCCCCATGTTGGGACACTAGGCGTGTTACCGCACTAGTCGGATCTGAGGTATCATTGGGCCAAACCCTATCCGGATGGTATGCTCCATGTTGGGCCAAGCTTTACTCTACAGTATAGGTACAGATGGTTAAAAATACGGTATGCCCTCAGGGGCCACCGGTGTATCCTACTCGTTGAGATGCAGTACCGCTCGGCTCTTGACCAAAACCAAGTGGTACGCCCCATGTTGGAGTCGCTAAGCGTACATCATAAGGCAGATACAGTATCACTCGGCTCTTGACCAAAACCGATTAGTGCGCCCATGTTGGGACGCCCATTTGTGCATCATAAGGCAATCTGGTATCACTCGGCTCTTGACCAAAACCAAGTAGTACGCCCCATGTTGGGTCGCTAGCGTACATCGTAAGGCAATGCAGGTATCCTCGACTCTTGACCAAAACCGTTAAATGCGCCCCATGTTGGAGTGCATGGTTTGTGCATCATAAGGCAATCACAGTATCACTCGGCTCTTATTAAAACCAAGTAGATACGCCCATGTTGGAGTCGCTAGGCGTACATCGCATAGCGAGTCTGGTATCACTCGACTTTCGGCCAACACGATTAATGCGCCCCATGTTGGGTCGCATGGTTGTATGTCGCAAAGGCAATCTGAGTATCACTCGGCTCTTGACCAAACCAGTGATGCGCCCCATGTTGGGTATTGTTGTACATCACAAAGCAATGCAATGGTATCACTCGGCTCTTCAACCAAAACTAAAGGTAAGCCCCATGTTGGGTGCTTGATTGTACATCGCAAAGGCAATGCAGTACCATTTCATCAAAATTAAAGTGATCGCCTTACAAAGAGCCTACCGCGAACTCCGGCAATCCCGGGCTGGGTATCACTAACAACTCTCTATGAGTCCTTCACAGTCTCCTCGCAGATAACAGGCAGAAGCCAATCGGGAAGAGCGACAACAAATTACAAGCACTTTCGGCATGAAGCATGACTCATCAAGATCACGAAGAAGAAGCGACAACTTCGACTATGAAGCACTCGGGAGACTCTTGTGGAGAACATAGACCCGGGTATCCACATGGCGGGGCTAAAGACCACCGACGGGAGATGGACCAAGTCGAATTGGATGAGGGGGAGTACCACTCGGACTCTAGAAGACTTGCTCGGCAAGAAAAGACATGAAGATAGAAACCTATCCCTAATTAATAGGGAAGGTATAATTGTAAACCCGGATATATCCATATTCGGTAGAGATAGGAGTCCTACCTCGTAACCGACTAGGACTCCTCCTTGTAACCCTACCCCCTCCACTATATAAAGGGGGTAGGGGGCCATAGTTCGGCATCCGCATCTGGATCTTCATCTACATCTTGATCTCCTGATCATCTTGTACACATATACCCCATATAATCCCAGAGCACAGGACGTAGGGTATTACCTCCGCCATGAGGGCCTGAACCTGTATAAATCCTTGTCTTGTGCTACCATCGAGTTTAGATCTTGCATGCATCGCCCCATATATAATCATTGCCGGCGGTGACCCCCCAGTTAGTCACCTGTCGACATGGTTCCCCTATCTTTTCCTAGGCATCTGAATGCCTGGATGCAGCAGCACGAGTCCGTCTCACGACTTGCTATGTTCATTCTCCCGGAAGATCTAATCTTGTCGGATGCGGTGGTACGCTCTTACTACCAAGAATCCAATCCCTCCTTGATGACGTTCAGCCTCAAGGAGATGATTCACCTCGCACCGGGCAGCTCATCGCTCGGGCGCGTATCACGGTCCTCGTGACGAGCTCTGCGCTTAGGGGCTGGATTTTCGATTTACGCATCGAAGGTGAGTGCTGCTGCTTTCGGACGGATGTGATTCCTGTTCGGCCTTAGTGAGTTGCTCGACAACGCGTCGAGTTTTGTTCGGTCCGGCGAGTCTTGCTCGGTTGAACCATAACATTTGATCGTTTGTTGCGTCTTTGTAGCGGCAAAATTTCCCTCTTCGTGACTTGGAGTCTCAAGAGGAAGACCCCGCTCTAGTGAGTCCTTCCGCTTGAGTCTCGGGGGCTGTTATCGGGGATAAAATCCGGCCCATTACTAAGGCCCATTACACGCGACCCAATTGAACGACCTACTAGGGCCCGGCTCACTGAAAGTTCTATCGGCCCATATGCATCTGTAGAAACGACTTCTTGGGCGGCGCGATTGCGTAACGACCTAAGTTCTGTTTGAGTCCTACTCGAACAAGAGTTACTGCGACTACGTGAAGACCGGGCGTGGTTTCGGATTGGATTAGGAGTCGTGATCCCCAAATTGGAGTCTACCTTATCTACCTCGGGATGTATTTGGCATGTACCGAGTTAGATTCACGATCTCGTAGTTAGCCCGGCCGATTATCCCTCGGTAGGTCGGTTGCTCAACACTATATAAACCGAGGCCCTATGGCGTTTAGGGGCATGGGGCACTGGCGAAGCTAGTGACTTTTTTGATCATCGTATCGTTGCATACTACACCTGTACACACATAATCTACATGAGATACATTGCGTCTCATGAGCCACCTCTTGTAATCATCTATGATATATAAGAAAATTTGGACGTGGGGCTATTATCTCTCGAGAGGCTGAACGAGGATAAAACCCTTGTCTCCTGTTACATTTGTTGTTCATCTTGTTCGGCGTGTCTCCTATCTCCATCTTAAAGAACCTTAATCGACTTGGGATCGATATCTCAACCGTCGACAACCGTATAATCAACGAGACTGGAGTAGAGCTGTTACCCGGCAGTGGGGGCTCGAACCAGGGTAAACTTCCTGTTTCGCGGTTTGTATTGCTTCCTATCTTCCTCTTACCGTCTGAAGATGCATGCGGATCGTCAAGTCGCACCAGTCCTTGCGGGAAGTCGTGTGACCTTAGCCCTCGTGAACGGCGCCCGCTTGGCAATTCTTGAAGGGTTGTCGTTGGGCCTCCTCCAACTTCTAAGCTGAATGCTGCGGTCCGTGGACCCATTGCTCTTCGAGGCGCGATTCCCGGACACCGACGGTGGCGCCCACCATGGGGCCCATGGCTAGCCCTCGGCACTCACGCTCCCTCGAGCATGCACGATATTCCGAAACAGCAGCGAGGCCACGGACCTCGAGTTCGATGAGTGCGACAATCGGGCGACTTGGTCCGTCGTGCGATGGTGGCGGGAGAGTACCTCGCCGAAGCGGGGCGATGAGATGGAGTGGATCCCTCTCTCGCCCGGGGGTTGAGTTTCGCCCGGTGTCGCTCCTGGTGGACCCTCCGTCACCCATGTCGTGAGACTCCCATGGAGTTGAGCTGCTAGGTGTTATGCCACCTCGGCCCGGCAACACGGGACATTTCCCGACCTCGCGCGCGTCAGTTGTGTCTTTGCAGCTGCGGTCGGGCGATAATGGAGTTAGGGAGGCCGGGGAGCAGGTGCGTCACCGCGCGCCGCCGCCAAATACTTCAGCAGCCAGCATCCATCGCATCGGGAGGAATCTGGCGGGAGGGCGATCGCGGCCGCGCACCCTCGGGCGCCCCGACTGTCGATCCATGGTTGAGACCATGCGAGAACCGCCTCTGCGCGGCCGGCGAAGCGCCGCGCCATCGCCACGGTTATCCGCGACACGGAGAGGACCCTCGAGGTTTCACCATGGTGGATCTGGCTGACCATTGCGGAAGGGCCTTGGCGCCCATCACTGCGGCATCGCCATGCAGGAGGCGGAATGGTGGCGGCCGCCCGGATGTCTGGCCAGCGAAGCAGGTCGACGCCCGCGGCGCTCAAGGCGGCTCTAGCGGCGGCGCTCAAGACCGCGCCCGCCGCGCGCGGATCGCTCAGCGGCAGACTCGAGCAGCCTCTTCAGGGAGGATCGTTCGCGCCCAGGCGAGTGTTCTCCTTTGAGCCCGCTTCGGATGTCTCTGCCCGAAGGCCGTGCCGGAATGCCTGCCTTCTCCCGTGCTCTCCATGCGAAGCACGTGGCCGCCGAGTTCAAGCCGGGCCAATCGAGAAGTTCGATGGGAGCAAGAATCGAGGTTCCTATCCATCTACCACCGCTGTCAGAAGCCATGGGGAAGCGGGGCCGTCATGGTCAACTACTTCCCACGATTGCTCGAGGGCATGGCTCGAACACATTTGTTCAATCGGTGACTGGTTCCATCCACGGCTGGTCTCGGTTGCGGGATGCTGCCGCACCGATTTCGAGGGTGCTCGCCCGCTCTGGGCGCCCAGGACCTCAAGCTCGTGGTGCGGCAAAGGCGATGAGAGTCTCGAGTTTACGTGTGCGGTTCGCCGAGCCCACAATACAATCCCCTGCATCTCGGATGAAGCCATCGCCGAGGCCTTCAAGGATGGTGTGAGGGCCGGCGTTACTGAGGATCTCGAGCTCCACCGGTCAACTTCTTGGCGAGCTCTTCGCACCGCTTCCCTCTCGTCAACGCCTCGGCGGTGGGCGCCAGAAGGGCCGTCTGAAGAAAGAAGGCCAAAAGGTCGGCGGCGGCCGAGCAAAAGCGGCGGACAAGAAGAAGAAGCGGCGAGGAACAGCCGCTAAGTTTATCGCCGCCGTCGAGCCCGACCAGCCAGTGCCGCGCCTGGCGCCTCTACTGTCGCCCGCCGCCTCGGCGTCCGCCCTTGATGCCGCTTCGGCGGCCAGGTGCGATGACCTCCCAGTGGGCGGTGCCTGGCGGCGAGAGCACCAGTCGGCCTCCCGTCCGTCAGCAGCGAAGCAGTGAGACCGGTTCCACGACCCGGCCTTTTCGCCGCCTTCATCAACGCCCGGCCATGAAGCTGCGCAAGCATGCGCATGTGGGCCCGCCAATTGGAGACTTCTCGCGGTCGCGGCCCCATGCGAGCTGCCGAAGCGCGGCGCGATGCCGCCCAGGCGGCCAAGATCGAGGTTCCACGAGGCCCAGCACCCGTCGCCGTCATCTTTGGCGGCGCGTCGGCCCACCTCGCCCTTGAGCTCAAAAGCGCGTCCGTGAGTCCTCCACATCTCCAGCGGCGAGCGGTGGCGGAATCCCTCCCGGTCAGCCGGGCCATCACCTTTTCGGTGACGGCCCGGCCCGGGCTATCGAACGCGGCGCCTCCCGCTAGTACTACCCCACCATCGGCAACACCGGGTTGACCGTGTCCTCGTGGGCGGCGAAGCTCGGCTGGACATCATCACGGTAGCGTTACGGGCCTTATCACGGTCAGCGCTCCAAGATCAAGGACATTACCGTCCCTTCCCGCAGGATTGTCCGGGATCGTCGCCCGCCCGTCGGGCAAATCGTCTTTGCCCGTCACGTTCGGTTCCTCCGCCAACTTCGGACGGAGTACATCACCTTCGAGGTGGTGGAAACCAAGCTCCCCTAGCGCCATCTTGGGCGCCCAGCGCTCTCCAAATTCATGGCGGTCTCCCATCACGCCTACCCTTGCCTAAAGATCTTGGCGCCCAAAGAGTCATCACCGTCAGAGGAACCACAAGGCGGCTCTCGGCTATGACAGGTGTCTTGGCCATGGTAGGACAGCTCCCTACCCGTGGTCCCGGTGACAGGGCGTGTCACGGCCACCAAAGGGTGGCCTTTGCAGCGCGGGAACCCCACAAAACCGTCGTCCTCCACGGTCGAGACCGCTCAAGGTGGTCCGCGTGGGGACAACCCTCGAACCTCAATAGGAACTTCGAGCTCATTACCTTCCTCGGGCTAACAAGGGCAGCGTTTGTAGCCATCGACACCTTCACCAAGTGGATCGAGGCTGAGCCGGTCTCCAACATCACCGCAGTTGCCGCAGTACGTTTTTTCTGAAGCATCGTTGCAAGATTTGGCGTGCCTAGCAGAATCATCGCTGATAACGGTACCCAATTCACGGCGGGAATTCGCGATTCTGCGAGAAATCAGATGGCTTCGCCCTTATACATAGCCCACCCGCGAGCAATGGGGCGGTGGCGAGCTAACGGACAGCTAGTCAAGGCATCAGCGAGTCTCAGCGCCCTCAAAGCGAGAAAAAGCAAGGTTGGGTCGACGAGCTACCATCGATCCTACAGGCGATCCGGGACAACGACCGGTAAGACTCTGGGAGAAACTCCTTTCCGACTCGTCTATGGCTCGGGAGCGGTCCTCCCAGCGAAAATGAGACTAGGATCGATCGCGTTGACCGCCGGTGCGTGGTCAATGATGAGGCGGCGACTTGACCTCGATCTACTCGAGGCTCGCGCGTAAACAATCCCTACTCGGTGGCCTACCGGCGATCCTGCGTGGATTCTGTGGCACAGCGTACACACAAGGACCACACCAAGTAGGAGACCTGGTTCTCTGACGCATTAGAACCTCGCGGGCTCAACAAGCTAAGCCCAAAATGGGAGGACCGTACAAAGTAGTCGGTAGCAACGCATGCACGAACTCGATCGCCTTGAGACAAGGGCCGAGCGAGCTCCCTAGCCATTGGGCGTCTCACCTTTCTGGCCTTCTATGCCTAACCAGGTCGTAAGTTTCCTTCGTTTCTTTCCATTTCAATTCGTTTCAGTCAAAAAAAAAAAACTTCCCCCATTCACGAGTCACGCTGATCTAAGTCTTACCGTTTCAAGTAAGCCCGTGGCCAAAAGCCCGAAGGCTAAGGATAAAGCATTCCGGAGCATTTCCACGACGGGATAAGCCGATCTCTCGCACCCTAGTGAATCTCCGCGCAATGTGGAATTCCGGCCCAAAAGTCTGATAAGCCCCGTCGGGTTTGTTTGGATGGCTAACTTGGGCGCGGCCTTCGGTGAAGGCTTTTTGCGCTCGAGTTTTTCTAATCCCTTAGCCTCGCCGAGACCCGCATCGCTTGTATGACCCACGGCTTCGAAATTTGGGGTTTTCATGTCGCCCAATCTCCGCCCCTTACGGGCTCGGGAGCCTCTTCCTCCCTTCTGACCCGGTAGCCTTGACCCCTCCTCGGCCCGGCAATGGCAGCAGCATCCTCCTCCGCCGCTTGATCTGGCGGCGTCTGTGCTGTCAGCGGCAATCTGCGCCGCCCATGCGTTCTCCTCGTCCTCCTCCGCCGCCTGGGCGACCGCCAATGCCTTGGCCATCTCTTCATCAGCGCGAAGTTGGGCATACGCCGCCAATCAGCGGCTTCGGCCCGCAAAGCGGGGACGCAACAGCGAAACCGGCGGCAGGACCTACGACCTCCTCCTCCTCCCCCGCGGGCTGGATCGGCGGCGACAGAGGGAGCGGGGGGTTAGGCTCCGCAAACAAGGACTCGATAAATGCCGCCGCATAGCCGGAGTTGTAGTTAGAAGACATGGTTTCAAGCTAGCCTCCCTTTCTCGCCCTCTTTGCTCTGCCTCCGCTCGGAACTGGCGCTCTCTGTTTGCTATTCTAAGGTGAGTGCAGGCAAGGCGTAAGGATCACGCGGCGCGCTGCACCTCGCTTTATAAGCCGGGCGGCTGCGCAATGTCCTGTCGCGCTGCGAGTTACCCAAAGCGTCGTCGCGCGCAAAGAGGCAAGCAATTAAGACCCACTGCCCGAACTGAAGAGACGCGAGCGCACGCGCCATCTTGTGGAATACCAACCGCGCCAATCGCCGAACGACACGTGCCCTGCCCCACTGTCAGTGGCACGGGGGGAGTTATCGCAAGTCAAGGCCACCCCGTAGGTCCTGGCCCACCTACGCGAGCAAAGCCCAGCGATGCTTTCGCGGCTCGACGCGTGGCTCAGGCCGGGTGCGTGAACCGGCGCGAGCGGTTTTCGCCTCCGTATTCGTGCTAGCAAATGTGCCCTCATTGTCGGCGGAACAACATGCCCGCGCGCCGAGCCCGCGGTCGTCGCGATCTGACACAATAAACTAAGGTGAAGCGGCTAAGCCCTTGGCCACCACACATTCGCAATGTTTATCCGACTAAACAAACATTCAAAGAAAATACACAAAAATCGTGGCATGGAGCCGGGAGCGGATGGACGGGTCAAACTACGGTCCATCTTTGCGGCTTGGCTTCTCTGGCTCGTTCTCTAAATCTCGGATCCAGCGTGCGTGCACTGAAGCAACTCTATGGCTCGTGGCGGCCGCAGAGTTTTGTTCGGTAGCGGCTTGACACGGAGCTTGGCGAGCTCCTCCCTCTGTTTCTTCAAGGCTTCTGACTCTGCCGCAGACTTCGTCCCAGCTTCGCGCAGCGTAGCACTTTTCGCCCTGAGCTTAGCGCAAGTTTCCTCGAGCCCGCGAACAATGGAGTCATGATCAGACTTGGTAGCCGCTAGCTCGTTGACGGCCGCCTCTCGACGCTCGCGTTCCTCGTCAAAAAGGATCCGAGCCCTGTCTGCCCTTTCGCGATCCGCCTGGGCTTGAGTCTTCACGGCTTCCTCCGCCTCCCGAGCTCGGGCGAGCCTCGTCATGACTTCCTGTTCCTTCTCCTGCACCGTATTTAGCGCGGATGTTAGCTCAGTAATACGCGCCGTAGCACGGGCGTCGACCTCGGCGGTGAGCTCGTCCGCGCGCTTTGCCTGAGCCCGGGCTTGCGATAGCTCGGCGGAGAGACGCTCAATCCTCGCCGCATCATCATCTGCCTGCCCGCCCATCGCTTCCATCAGCGAGGACGAGCCAGCGATAAGCGTGTAAAGCTGGGACAAGGAAAACCAAGTCAAAACGCAAGAAATCCAGTACTTAAGCGTAGAGAGTGGGCTCAGGGGTGCCACCTTTCTGGTATGAGCGAGCATGTCCCATGTCCTCGTCGCGATAATGCTGCGCGAGCTCCCGCCAAGCCCAGGGGCACGGGCCTCCTGCAGCGCCAAGGGCTGGCAGCCAACCGGTTCCTCGCTACCTCCTTCGGTGGCGTGGCACAACAGCGGCTGGCGGCAAGGCACGTCGCCCGGCCCGCGGCCGCCCCTCTCGGCATCCTCGGCTTGGCGCGGATCGACGCCGCCCGCGATGGCCCGTCTACGTAACCGGCCACCTCCTCATGGCTGAGCCGGGTCCTTCTCAACTCATCCTTCAGCTGATCTACCGTCCACTTGGCCGTCACGAGCTCGTGTGGATCCTCGGCCGAGGATGGGCGAGGCTTCGGCCTTGGCGATCTGTTCGGCCGGCCTCCTGCGACTGGCGGCGTCTGTTCTTCCACCCATTAAGATGCAGAAATCCAGCCCGCGGATGCTAAGCGAACCCGCGGCTGAGCATCACTACCCTTGTCCATCCGTCCACGCGTAAGCAGCGGACGGCGAATCCGATTGACCAGCGGCATCCGCGGTCGGTGTCGGCGCTTTTCCCGGGGTCTTGAAATAATCGGCAACTCCCACAGGTGATCGGCCACCATCCACAGCGCGGCGTAATCCACCGCAGGATCGCCGGCGATGGCGACTTGCACCGCCTCCGCAATCTCGCGGGCGTCAACACCGCCACGGTGGCGATAACTTGGTCCCAGCAGGTGGTGGTTCTTGCCCTTCGACTCCGCCCGGCCAGTGACCTCTAGGCTGCGCTATCTGAGCAGCGGTTCCTCAGGCCAGCCGTTTCATCGCCGTTAGCCCTGCGCCTCCGGTTGCTTTGCGAAGGCGCCCTTCTATAAACTCGTCGGCTCGTCTTGACCGCCATAGCCTCGGCGGGAGAAGCGGCACCCCGGTGACCACCTTGGCCAGCGCCTTTGCAACAAAACACGGCGATCGGAACCACCGGAAGCAGTGATAGCATGTAGAGTGGGAAGCTTACGCGTCGGTTCGAGCTTGGTGTCTTCGTACACCCCTGGCGTAGGACGGAGAAAGAGTTCTGTCTCCAGCCCGTCGACGCGGCTCGAGGTAAGCAGAGCCGCTCCCTCGCGCCCTGCAGGAACTTTCCTCGTAGGTCCTCGCCGTGGGACCGTTGCTGGCGGCGGATCCGACACCAGCACAACCTCCTCATCGTCATTATCGGAAATGGTGATACGTTCTCCTTTTCTTCGTGGCGCCTTGGCGCCACGAGCGCTCGCAAAGGCCAGACTTAAAGATCCACGGAACGGCGCCCAACCCAAGACAGAAAATGGAGACTCACCTGTGCGGGCGCCGCACGTTTGCCCGCGTGCGCCTTTGCACTCGGCGTGTCTTTGAAACCCGCCCATGATGCGTCCGCAGCCGCGGGTTTTATCGCCTCGCGAGAAGCCGCCCGGCGTGCCGCGGTGGCGCCCTCCTTTGAGCCTGGGGCCTAGATGGTCTTCTCAGCTGTCCTCCACGTCCGCTGCATAAGCGGGCGGCACGATCCGTCAAAATCTCGTGGGCACGCGCATGGCGGAAGATCAGATCGAACACCTTGCGGGCATTAACCTCAGACAGCCGATCCTCCACAAGTCGGATGGGGCGAGGAGATTTATCCACGGGCAGCAGCATCCCTGCGATCCGCGCGACCTCGCGGTTCGGGAGACCTGCACGGCATCCCTAACGGTCGCAACTTACCTCAACCCGAAATCAAGCGTAAGGGAAGCAACTCATACCTACCTTCGTGGAAATCGCGGTCAGGATCCTCCCAACCATCCATGTCGCTGGCGCATCGATCACGGCGCCCCAGCGGGCTGATCCGGTGCCGGACAAAGCCGACAACGACCTTGTAGCCCGTCAGACCCTTCCTAACGAGCCCCTTGATCTCGTCCTCCGTGACTTGATCCTCTGGTTGGGGCTCGCTGCGCTGAAAGATCGGGGGATCCGGCGCGGCTGAGGAGTATCCCAGGATCGAGCCCCCGCGGTTCAGATAGAACCACCGCCGGGCCCAACCATCGACTTTCATCCTCACCTCGTACTCAGGGTACGATTGGCTTCCCTGGGCTCGGCGCGCGGTCAGGTAGAAAACCCCGCCGTTGCCCACTCGTTTACCGACGGGCTTCAATTCAAAAAAGTGCTGGAGGAGGCTCACCGTTGGCCGTACCTGCGGTCGCCTCGCCGCGCGAAGCGAATTGACAAATGGGCGTAAGATTGCGGAGGCGAGGTTCTCCGGCCTCAGCTCGGTGAAGGCGAAGAAGTCGGTGATGAACTGCGATTCCGGCGTGCGAAATCCGCAGATGGCCGAACCCTCGAAGCAGACTAACTCGTCGGGCTTGGGCCTTGGCTCCGGATCCGCGCCAGGGAGTCTCCACGTGCCCGGCCTGACAAAGCCGTCCCTCTCCAGCTCCGCCATTCTCTCCTGCGTCAGCACGCTCCCTCCGATGACAACCATGGCGGCAGGGAGCAAGGCGGAGGAGGAGGATGACGCGAGGCAAGAGGATGGTGTCGCGATGCTGAGTTTCCCCCCTTGCGGCTGCCCTTTAAAAACAACGGATCGAAGCGGAGATCGTGGGAATCGTGCCCAGGGCGCCAAGCGCCCTACCTTTACATCAAATCGAGTTTAATGCTCAGACTTTGGCCCCTGGGCCAAATCTTCCCACTCGGCGCGTGGTGAGGATCTCCTCTAAAACCTCTGACCGGCTCACTGTGCGACCCGCTCGAGGCTCGGGGGCTGGCTGTTGGTGATTAGTAAACGGCCTATCTTGGAGCAGGCCTTAGGCCGATTCCGTACCGGCCCGCCACACGAACGGAAGACCAAGCAGGCTATTCTTGGCCGTACTAAAGAAGCCGCCTAACTCGCTTGTGGCTGCCCCGGGCTTGACTAGGTCAAGCCCGTGTGACACCATGTCCCTCCCGGGTGATCCCTCGGGTGATCCCCTCACCCGTAGGCAGGTGGCGACAACTGTCATGGCCCACCATACTTTCTCGGCCTGGGCCCGGAGCAATTTGTGTCTCGAGGAGTACTACGTGGACAACCATCACGGGCCTTGGCCCTCTTTGGCCAGTGTGCGAGATGGTTGTTCGCTTCTGTGGCGCCCCCAGCGGGTGGCCTTGGGCCCTTCGGTCGATCAAGGCTATATTGGGGATAAAGGGAAAGTGCTTTCTCCCTAAAAGAAGTTCTCTTCCCCGAACCGGCATGTTAAGACAAACACGTGCCCAGTACTAACCCGACCAGTTTCTCCCTGCAGGCTCGAGACCCGACAGGACCCTAGAACGAGACAAGAACCTCGCCACTAAAGCAAAGACCATCGCGGGGCCCGCCATATCAGCCTCGGGCGGCCCACGACGGCTATAAAAAGAGGACCCCCGGACACTAGAAGAGAGGGCCAACTCAACACTGGAGATCCCCGACCCGATTCCACCTGATCCAAACACAAGCAACGTCCTCATCCAAAGCATCCTGAGCGAGTAGCCTTAGCCTTTAGCCATCACCATTGTAAGCTCGGGATCGGTGCCCCAAAGCCCGGTCTCGGCGCCTCTGTACTGTCTTCCACCGTATAATCAACGAGACTGGAGTAGAGCTGTTACCCGACAGTGGGGGCTCGAACCAGGGTAAACATCCTGTGTCTTCGCGGTTTGTATTGCTTCCTCTCTTCCTCTTACCGTCTGAAGGTGCATGCCGGATCGTCAAATCGCACCAGTCCTTGCGGGAAGTCGGTGACCTTAGCCCTCGTGAAGCTTGGCACGCCGCTAAAGCTCTTGAGAAGGGTTGTCGTTGGGCCTCACTCAACTACAAAGCTGAGTGCTGCCCGTTAGTGGACCAGCTGCTCTTCGAGGCCGCGATTCCTAAACGCCGACACTAATATTCCCTAACCCGAAGTGGCGGCGGCGAGGTCGGCCCAGCGGCAGGCCCGAGGTCGGCAGCGTCGAGGTAGGCTCTCCTTCCTCCTTCCTCCTTCCTCCCTCCTCCTCCTACCTAGCCTTGTGCAGATAGGGAGTGGTGAGCAGCGTCTTGCGAGGAAAGGCGAGTTCGTGTCTCATGGGGAGGTATCCGTCGACAGCAGGATACCGTTCCTAAAATTCTGTTTCCTATCCTATCGGGCCGAAGGCCCATCTCCCACCCTCTCACCCTCATGGCCCGGCCATTCGTGCCCTGCCCAGGCGGAAGGCTTCCCTCCCTCGCTCCTCTCTCTCTGTTTCGCTCTCGCTCTCTCTCTCTCTCTCTCTCTCTCTCGCTCTCTCTGGCTTTGCTCCCCAGCATGCTCCTCTGCGGCCGCCCATGAATCGTTCCCCTGCCCAAACCGCCATGACACCGGGTTTTTCGCCAAGGCGTTGCCATCCGTGCTCACACCTTCCTCTCGTCCTTGATGACACTTTCGTGAGGAAGCTTCACATGGAAACCAAGCGCCGAGGATAAAATTACAGCCCATTGGCATGGCCCACTCCTGACGGCCCAACCGAACAACCTACGGGGCCCGGCTCCTGGAAGGTTCTATCGGCCCATATGCATCTGCCCGAGCGGCTTCTTGGGCGCGCAGTGGTTGCGTGTGACCTAAGATTCATGTTTGAGTCCTACTCGAACAAAGTTACCTGCGACTACGTGAAGACCGGACGTTGGTTTCCCGGATTGGAATAGAAGTCGTGATCCCCAGGAATTGGGTATACCTTATCTACCTCGGGATGTATTTGGCATGTACAAGTTAGATTCTACGTGCTCGTGGTTAGCCGGCCCGATTATCCCTTGGTAGGTGGTTTGTTCAACACTATATAAACCGAGCCCCTACGGCGTGTAGAGAACACGTCCAAGATCATCGAGACGACCGCGAGATCATCGCATACTACTCTCTGTACACCCATAACTTCGCGAGACACTGTTCATCTGCGGGTTCCACCTTATAATCCTCTTTGATATAAAGAAAATTTGGGCGTGGGGCTATTATCTCTCGAGAGTGAAGACGAGGATAAAAACCCTGTCTCCTGTTCGGCTGTGGTTAGATTACGTTGGCGTGTCTCCTATCTCAATCCTAAGAACCTTGGTTGACTTGGGTCAATAT
Organism: Raddia guianensis; assembly: GCA_036346415.1. Taxonomy (NCBI): domain Eukaryota; kingdom Viridiplantae; phylum Streptophyta; class Magnoliopsida; order Poales; family Poaceae; genus Raddia; species Raddia guianensis. Next base: position 2,825,121 of record CM070542.1, on the reverse strand, counting down.
CTCAA